>PIJE02000008.1:227711-230211 GCA_002895965.2 Coryphaenoides rupestris | reverse complement strand
GCACGCACACACACGCACGCATGCGCACACAGGCACACACACACACACTTGCCAAGTCTGTGTTTACTTACAGATCCCCGCCTTCAGCAACATGATTGGTCGAAACAAGCATTGAGCTTGTCTGCTCTCTGATTAGTGAGACCGTGGTGATGATAGGCAACCAATCATGGAGCTCGTTGATGACATCATCCACTCCTCTCAGCGAGCTCCTCTGCAGTATGACTACTATTTATCTATTTAGTAAAGTAGTAGGGTAGCGTTCATCAAAGTCTTTTAATCAACTATTCTGCGAGTGAATTCAGATGTATGTCATTAAGGAGCAGGTAGGGGTTGGGATATACTACGGGATGTCTACAGGTAATCTGCAGACATGGGGGAATTGAACCTGAAACCCTTGGGTTAGGAGTCAAACACCCAACAGCTAGACTACCACTACTGCCCCTCACCCCCCACCCCCTCCTCCAGGTGTGGTCTGGTTCTGCTCCAGACAGTAGGGCCCCTGAGAGCAGGCCCCCAGATCTCCAGAGAACCGTTATCTGACCCCAGGGCGCTCCAAGAGAGGACCCCAGACCTCTAGCTCTCTAACAGGGGCCCGATAGGGGCCACGGCCCATGACCCTGCAGTTCAAGAGACACGGGTTTGATTCCCGCTGCGTGAAGTTAACATGTTCTTCTCATGTTTCCATAATGAGCTGGGAGCACTGGTTAGGCTGTGCACATGTGTGTATGCGTGTGTGTGTGTGTGTGTGTGTGTGTGCATCAGTGTGTGCAAATATAACTGCGTTGAATGTATAATATCCTAACATACACACAGGCACATACACACACACACACACACACACACACACCAGCTACTGCAGCGCGTTGCAGAAAACAAAATCCATCAAAATCGGACTGAACAGGAAATCTGCATCTAAATGTGTACGAACATACGCACATCCGCCTGCACACATGCACTGACCAATGTTGAGACTCGCCTACACCTACCACCCACACCGGCACGAGAGTATGCACACAAACCCACACACACTGCAAACTTATGTGTACAAAGGAATAAACACACACACACACACACACTGAAGTGTACAGGGGGGTAAACACAGTAGGCATCAGGTTTCAGTTTCATCTCTGGTGACTAGGATGAGTATGATGATGATGATGATGATGATGAAGTCAGCGTTAGGCTGTGGAATATCTCGTCTAGATTTCCACACTAATTCACCCTGTCTCTGTCTCCCATCATCACACACACATCTGCTCCCCATTAACCACTTGCACTCGCCTCCTCCTACGACATTACCCACAATGCACCACAAACACAGGACACACTTGGCTCTGCTCCTCTCCGCCGGGACTCCTCGCTGCAGGATACCAAACGTCACATATACAATATTTATTTACATTTGGGCTGCAGGTCATGCCTTAATTGACCCTCGACAAACCTATGTCTGTGTGATGACAGGGGTGTCGAGTTGACCTTGTAACCTTTTCAAACATGTATCATCGCTAATTCGTTTTAATTTTGGAGAGTTTGGAGAGGGTTCCTTTGTTTTTCTCCTGTCTGTCTGAACGTCTGCCAGACACCCTGACAACTGAATCCTGCTGCCAACCAGACACCCAGCACTGCAAAACCCACCGAAAATAAACCCACATATAATAATAGACGGAATAATAGAACACAAATGCCCAAGTATGAAAGAAGTGAAGGGAAGACTGTGAGAATTCCTGTTTGAAAATAATACCAATGTTCCTCAGCAGCGGTAGCTGAGCAGGCCTCAAACTTAATATTATTCAGGACTAAAACGGTGGTTAAAATAAAACATTAGACGCTGGTTAAATGTGGAGAATAGTGTCTCGAATAGCACTCGAGACACAGAGCCTCCTATTGTACAGCACAAACACTTTCAGACTGCGGGGTAAGATCTGAAACACATTCGTAGGACGTGTTTCTGATTGGTTGAATGCTGGCATCATGTGATGTTTCAACCCTGCTATCAAGGCAGGTAAGAGTAGAGAGAGAGGATAGAGACAAGAGAGAGAGAGAGAGAGAGAGAGAGAGAGAGAGAGAGAGAGAGAGAGAGAGAGAGACAGAGAGGTAGAGAGAGAGAGAGAGAGAGAGAGAGAGAGAGAGAGAGAGAGAGGAGAGAGAGAGAGGGAGAGAGACAGAGAGAGGGGTGAGAGAGAGAGAGGGAGGAGAGAGAGAGAGAGAGAGAGAGAGAGACTGTGACTCAGTTTCCAACTCTGAGGGGAAGTAACAACTCTCTCACACACTCTCTCTGCAGTCACACACTCCCCCTCACACACACACACACACACACACACACATTCTCCTCCTCCTCTCACACACACTCTCTCTGTGCAGATCTCTAACTGGTGCGTTGTAGGACTAAACTGTAGAGGACTAAACTAGGACTAAACCAGGACTAAACCAAGACTAAACCAGTACTAAACTAGGACTAAACTAATATTAAAGTAGGAGTAAACTAATACTAAACTAGTAC
>PIJE02000008.1:220211-222711 GCA_002895965.2 Coryphaenoides rupestris | reverse complement strand
TCAGGTGCTATGTGTCTCGGTATCCTACCGAGAATATTCAGTGGAAAAAGGGAGGAGCGAGAGGTGCGCGCGAGTGCGGGAGTCTCTGTTGGACTTACAAGGTCTCTTAGTGTGTAGAGGACGCCGATTCTAAGAGGGGACGGGTTCTCTGTTTGGGACATAACTATAGAATCCTTAGTATAGAAAGAAACGCGGAGCACGCACCTCAGAGAGAGAAAACTCGGTACGGTCCTCGCTCTCGCGCACTCCAAACCAGAACGCACTCCTCCAAGGTATTGTATTGAAAACGGACAGAACGCAGAGCCATTCGGTGTCCTTTTCTAGAGAGTCAGTCTGTTGTGGACAGTCAGTCTTAGTGTGTAGAGGACCGACTAGAGTCAGTCGATCTCTGTTGGACTACAGGGGCTTTAGTGTGTAGAGGACAGACTAGAGAGTCGGTCTCTGTTGGACTACAAGATCCTTAGTATGTAGAGGACAGACTAGAGAGTCGGTCTCCGTTGGACTACAAGGGCTCTAGTGTCAAAGCAACAAAGACACCAACGATCTCCGTCCCTCCAAAATACTCCACAAGTGGGGGGACAGAAATGTGGGGTTGCCGTGGTGACCAGATGTTTATGTTAACTCCCCCACGGCTGCTAACATTTAACCCCTCCTCTGCCCCCAACCTGCAGCTGGTCACGTTTTCTCCACCCACGCCCCCAGCCCCACGCCCCTGGGACCACACCCGGAAGAAACGACAAAACCACCTACAGCCCCCCCCCCACTCAAACTCTACGTTCCTTAAGGCCTATAGAGTCGAGTTGAGTAGAACTGAACAGAGTAGCGCAACCTAGAGAATTGAATTGAATTGAATTGAATTGAATGTGAGAGGGAATGTATTTTCGCAAAACAGACATTCGAGAGAGATTCATATCTGAAGTCTGATTGCACACGATCTGGGTGAATGAACAGAGTAGCGCAACCTAGAGAATTGAATTGAATTGAATTGAATTGAATGTGAGAGGGAATGTATTTTCGCAAAACAGACATTCGAGAGAGATTCATATCTGAAGTCTGATTGCACACGATCTGGGTGAACGGGGGCGTTTCACTTTCTTTCGCTTCATTTTTTGCTTCGACCGATCATCGCCCGGAGGTGGGGATCTGTCAGCGCCTGATTGGCGAGCACGATCTCGGCCGGCGGTAGTAAACTCTAAAAAAGTGTCTGAGAACTTTGCAAATCATTCCAATCCCCTTTCTTTAAGCTTCATCCACTCGCGCTAAATGAATATCTCTGTCACGAAACAGGAAACGTGGCGTAACTCCGCCCCCCCCCCATGAATGTATACTTTTTGCTGATGATACAAATATTATTTGCTCGGGGGAGAGTCTTCAGCAGCTTTTGGTGGATATCACACAGGAAATTAATAAATTAAAAATGTGGTTTAATATTAATAAATTGTCACTGAATTTGAAAAAAACTAAATTATGTTATTTGGAAAACGGAAAAGTGACATACCAGTACAAATAATTATTGATAATACAACTAGAGAAAGAGTCGATCAAAACACATTCCTGGGTGTGGTAATCGATGAAAAAACTTGCTGGAAACCTCACATAAGTCATATACGAACAAAAGTTGCCAAGTGTGTCGGTGTTATGAAGAGATCTAGTCATTTATTTAATCACAAGGTTTTGCTTATGCTGTATCATTCACTTATTATGCCATATCTAAATTATTGTGTTGAGGTCTGGGGAAACTGTTATCGGACAAATTTACTACCTCTGGTTATGCTTCAAAAAAGAGCCATTAGAATTGCCAATAAGGTCAGATATAACGAACATACTAACCCACTATTTATTAAATCATCTGCTTTGAAATTAATGGACTTGGTAAAGTACAAAACTGCTCAAATCATGTTCAAGGCATCAAAGAACGCTCTTCCAGGCAACATTCAAAACCTATTTCAGGATAGAGAAGGCCATCATAAGTACAACCTTAGAGGAAATTATAAACTATATCATAAAAGTGTAAGAACTACTTTAAAAATCATGTGTGTTTCGGTGTGTGGAGTAATCTTATGGAACGGTTTGGAGGAGGAGGTTAAAACTAGTAAAAGTTTAAACCAGTTTAAAAGGAAGTTTAAAAAAGGAGTGATGAAGATGTATCTGGATGAGAGTGAAGGTGTTGCCTGTCGTTAAGATGATGGGGGAGAGGGTGGAGGAGGGTGGAGGAGGGTGGAGGAGGGTGGGGTAGGGGTTATAGAGAGTGTCTGGGCCTGTGTTTGTGTTTGTTTATTGTGTGTGGATCGTCTTTGGTATTGATAAGAATGGTTAGGTGTGTGGGGGGTGGACATTTAAAAGCTTGGCTTCGTCCATCCCCTTTTCAAATCATGCTTTGTCTATTGTTGTTGTTGTCTATTGTTTGTTACTTGTTGAATATTGTTGTATGTTGCTGTGTGTAATGTTGTGTGTTTGATGTCTGCAAGCAGGTTTGAAATAAACTGAATTGAATTGAATT
>PIJE02000008.1:0-215538 GCA_002895965.2 Coryphaenoides rupestris | reverse complement strand
TGTTTGTGTTTGTTTATTGTGTGTGGATCGTCTTTGGTATTGATAAGAATGGTTAGGTGTGTGGGGGGTGGACATTTAAAAGCTTGGCTTCGTCCATCCCCTTTTCAAATCATGCTTTGTCTATTGTTGTTGTTGTCTATTGTTTTATTGTTGTTGTTGTCTATTGTTTGTTACTTGTTGAATATTGTTGTATGTTGCTGTGTGTAATGTTGTGTGTTTGATGTCTGCAAGCAGGTTTGAAATAAACTGAATTGAATTGAATTGAATACACTTACTGGTCGCATACACTACCATGGTCGTCAGGTGAATTTGCCTGGTCCATGACCTCTCGCTTGGTGGACCTTTTAACCTTGTGGTTTTATAGCTGCAGGCTAGTGACGGATCCTGGACCACCCTCTGGATCCTGGACCACCCTCTCTCTTTGACTCTCTTCCTCTCAACTCCTCCTCTCTTCTCTCTCTTTTTCTCTCTAACCCTAACCTAACTTTTTTTTCTCTTTGCTCGTCTGTACTCCTCCTCACCTCCTATCACCGCCTCTTCTCTCCCCACGCCTCTCTCTCTTTCTTTCTCTCCTCTCTTCTCTCGACCCCTCTCCACTCCTCTCCACTCCTCTCTGCTCCTCTCCTCTTCTCCTCTCCCCTCATTTTCTCTCCTCTCTGCTCTCCTCCTCTCTTCACCTCCTCTCCTCTCCACTCAGCTCCTCTCCTAATTTTTCCTCTCATTTCCTTTCCTCTCCTCTCTCCCTGGTTGTTTGCCACCCTCCTCCTCCTCCTCCTCCTCCTCCTCCTCCTCCTCCTGCAGGAGTTAGACCTGTGCTCCTCCACCATTGTGCTATGCATGCCTTGTCTCCCAATGGGAGGAGGGTGGAGGATGGGGTGGTGGTGATGGAGGTATGGGTATAATAGAGAACAGAGGAAGCCCTCTGTGGCCCTCAAGTCGTCCCAGCGTTGCGAGCTCTGTTTGCAACAACAACAACAACAACAACAACACAGACCTGAGCTGCCTGACTCCCAAAGCACTCTCCCAGATGGAGGCAGGAGGAGGTTAGAGGAGAGGAGAGGAGCTAGGAGGAGCGAGGAGGAGCTAGGAGGTGTAAAGAGAAGCTGGGAGAGCTAGGAGACGGCTTTCTTTACGACCCCGCGGAGAGCGCTCAGGAATCCGATGTACAAATATTGTCAACGTTTACGCTGCCAGCGATCGTGCAGCTCTGCTCTCTGCTTTATCGCTTGATGACAAATGAACAAGTTAACGTCCACGGCTCTATTCTGATGACATCACTGCAGTAATTCAATTGAATTGAAATTGATTAAATAATTAATTAAGTTAATTAAAGTGTTACTGTAACCCTGGCTTAAGAAGTGGAATGTAATGAACGCTCGGTGCAGGAAGAGATGGTATGTGTGCGCGTGTGTGTGTGTGTGTGCGTGTGTGTGTGTGTGTGTGTGTGTGTGTGTGTGTGTGGTGAGGTCGCGGATCTCAGCAGCAGCACGCCTCTCCCTGTGTGTTATTTCAAACGCGCTCACCGCCGTCCCTCGCGTCACCTCTCGGAGTAAATAAAAGATACAGCCTTCAGAGAGAGACTGTGGAGAGGAATGACAGACTTCCACGGACGGCAGTGTCTTTGTGTAAAAAAAAAGACTGGATGGTTGGAGCAGACAATCTCAGACAGACTTATTCCACCACCATCAAGTTAAGATTAAACTAAATGTGACAGTGAATAGTAGTAGTGGTCGGGGTGTCTCTAATGTTTTAGATTCTTCGAAAATGTGCTGGTGGTTTCTTTGCGGTTGGAGACGTTCTCTGAGGACTCGTCTCGTCCGTCCAGACAGAGAATCTAAACGCGAACTCTGCACTACAAGCTCTGTTTCAAGTTTCAATGGAAAGCTACATACGTTCATTGTTCTATACGGTACAATATAGGCCTACAGTATACAGTATGCAGGGTTTTGTGATTTATGATACATGGGGGGTCCCAAGTGTGAGATGTCCTACTGAGTTACAGGAGCGGCCTGTCGCGGGCCACAGGTGAACGCCAACTGAACTGTATTCGAGATCATTCAGACCGATCTGGTTTTAGATGTTCACTAAATCAGGAGATGTCCAAAAAAGGCTTATCGTTTTTTACTTTGAACCAAAAAATGTCTACCTCAGTGAAGTGTTCTGTATTTTTATCTTGAATCTAAGACCAATGTAATCCCTTATAAGTAAACATGTTAGATGAAGAGGAGAAAGATGTGATGGTCTTTTAACTAATTTAAACAACATGTGTTTTATGATCAGTTTAATGATGACTTTATTATGATCATACCTGTATGGATCATCATTTACTCGTCATAATACATCCAAAACTTATGTAAAGCATTTCTGTCATCATTTTCAGAATTCATATATTGCATATCAGCAAATATACCCTTCTAATTTCCCGCTTAAATGTAATTCAAACGCCATCTGCAATATGGATTTTCCTATAGATATCGAGTTCATGCATGATTTGTCTCTAAATAGGAAGTAAGTAAGATATAGATACGCTATAATACTTACTTCTATGATAGAAAGTCAGTTTATAGGTATAATATTCTCTGATTTAAAACTGTACTTTAGAAGTGTAATATGAGGTAAAATGATAGAAAGTTATCCTATAAGGATAATATGCAATGTTATGATGGAAGGCCTGTCATGGTTTGACACCTTCAGTCAGACGGGCCGAGGTTAGGAAGTGGTCGCCGCCGGTGGACCACAGTAACTATGACAGAAAACACAAGTATCATGTTTAGTTCTGCAGATAGAAACGTAAATTTATACGTATAATATGAGTGCCCGCGCCGGCTTGACACCCAAATACCTCGTCGCCCTCTCGGTCACGACTGACCGAGAATAGAAGTGGTCGGTACGGTAACCACCACTCTGGCATCCCATTAATAACCAGCTTCAACTCAGCCAGGGTCTTGTGGTCAAGAGAGAGAAGAGAGAGAGGAGAGAGACTGAGAGAGAGAGAGAGAGAGAAGAGAGAGAGAGAGAATACTGTTATTTTCTCCTGGCCGCCACTGGGTCTTCACTTTTGGTTCCACAGCGATTGCGGTTCAAAGGTCAGCCACAAAATTACACATTTCACTTCCTGGTTGAGATGAGTTATATATGTATGATGTGTGTGTGTGTGTGTGTGTGTGTGTTAGATTTCATAGATATGTCAATGTATACAGGCTATATATATTTGCATTACTGTGTGTTTGTGTGTGTGTGTGTGTGTTGTTGTGTGTGTGTGTGTGTTGTGATGTGGTTGGTGTGTGTGTGTGGTGTGTGTATATGTATAAATGGTACATACAGTTTGATAATTATACACTCTAGCAGGAATAGGAGGCTGGGAAACCATGATGGAGAGTGAGAGATGGAGGAGAGAGAGAGAGGACAGACTAAAAGAAAGGACGGACAGATGAAAGTGAGAGATAGACAGACTAAAGGAGAGAGAGAGAGAGATGAGAGAGAGAGAGAGAAAGAGAGAGAGAGAGAGGAGAGAGAGAGAGAGACATAAAGAGAGAGATGTGTGTAATGCTTTGCCACACCAAAGAGTTTGTTTGAAGAAAGATTTGAGCTGTTTTCACTGGAGGAGGGGCTGTGCTGGTATCTTTAGAAACGGAGCCACACCAATACACTTTACTCACACACACACACACACACGTTATGTTGCACCGTTTAGCTGTGTCTGCCATTGTGCCATTTTGTGGTGAGGTTGTGGTGTTGTGTGGAAGATATACTCTATGTCTAAACTTACTTGAATCACTTGACCGTTAAACCCAGTCAGAAACAATGAAGCAAAACATAGTGTAGAAAAAGTTGAAAAGTTTGGATGGAATGTCTCTTTACTGGAGGACATTGTGTGACTTGGTGGGAGTGGGGTCTCCATCCCCCCCCCCCCTTCCCCCCTTTCTGCACCTTTCATTAGGGAAAGGAGATAAGGAGAGAGAGAGAGAGAGAGAGAGAGAGTTGTCAAAAAATTAGTGAGAGTGACAGGTAGAGAGAGGAAGAGATGGATTGAGAGAGGTTGAGAGAGAAAGAGAGGAGAGGGGGAAGATGTACAGAGGAATGAGAGAGAGGGAAGCTGGATGAAGAGATTGGAAAACAGCTGGAGGAGGAGGAGGAGGATGTGTTTCAGATGAAGAGTAATGAGCCGATGAAAGGAGTCAATCTCCAGCTGCCATACAACCAGATAACCAGTCTCCATGACAACGTGCTAATTTGAGAATTTAGCATCTGTTAGCGTTTGTTAGTGACAGCTTTGGGAACTGATCGCCGACACTCTCAAAACTGACAATAGATTCGGAATATAGCCGGAACGGACTGGAATGATGATGACCACATTGAGAAAGAATTTCGAAAGATCACAATCAGACGTCAGGGACCACGATGGTCCGTCCTGGGACTGTGGGTCCTTGGAACGACCCCCTAAATGTCATGCCTCCTGACGTAGCATTTTACCCTTTAAATATGCTAATATTTTAGTTACAGTAACGAATGGCAAAGATTTCCTATGTTGAACATCATAGGAAGACGATGCTAACACTCTATGCAAAGCAAGGTTTTGTTAAGTCTAGTTTGTATTTCTGTGTCTATATTTCTGTGTTCCCTTTCTAGTTGTTCTAATTCTGTTTGCCATGTGTCCCGTCTGCTCGCAAGCTGTGTCACTTTTATTTTTAAGTGCTTTGTTTTACTGGATCTGTTACTTGTACTAGTTTTTTTATGAAATACGCAGATCCTGGGTTTAATCACCGGCACCTGCCTGGCTTGCCCTGCCATTTGGGTCCTCACCTCACCACCGCCGTGACAGAATAAGTGAAAGTAGTCATCGGTATGAAAGGCACCCTGTTTGTAGGCTGTGCTTGTCGGTAAATTATGGTTCTGATTATCTAAAACAAAAACTGTGCTGCACAAAAAAAACATCAGAAAACTGCAAAAGAAATTAATTGCAGCTCGCACTCTTCTTGTCGGATGTTCCCCTAACCAAGCCGACACCAAAGATACGCCCACAGAATTAACTACTGTCTGTTTTCCTGACAGTTCCCCGGGACCACAACAAGGAGCCCTCAGCTCAACCATCTGAAGAAGCCGTCTCTCTGAACCACTCTTTAAAGTGCCCAACTTCAGGATGTGTGGCCTTCTGCTCTGTTTATTGGTCGGTTTGGGTTTGGGAAGCGTGATGCGTTCAACGCTACAATTACTGCACCTTCATTCACCAAAAGAACCCAAACATACCCATCACCCTAACGCACACCAAGTACTCTAAAAGACTAAGCACCCTTAAACAGCAAGCGCCCTAACACACGCCAAGCACCCTAAAGCACCCAGCACCCCAAAAGACCAAGTATCCTTAAACACCAAGCGCCCTCACACACCAAGCACCCTCACACACCAAGCACCCTAACATAACCAAGTGTCCAAGCGCTCGCCTTGACTACTGCAACTCTCTCCTGTTTGGACTCCCCACCTCCGCAATCAAACCCTTACAACACATCCACAACGCAGCAGCAAGTCTGGTGTTCAACTTACCAAAATTCTCCCATGTAACCCCCCTCTCTTCCGTGACCTCTACTGTCTCCCGGTAATCGCTCGCATTAGATTCAAGACAGTGGTACTGGACGACAAGTCTGCCAGCGGAGCTGCCCCTGCCTACCTCCATACAATAGTTAGATACCACTCCCCAGCTTGAGCGCTCCGCTCAGGAATCCGATGTACAAATATTGTCAACGTTTACGCTGCCAGCGATCGTGCAGCTCTGCTCTCTGCTTTATCGCTTGATGACAAATGAACAAGTTAACGTCCACGGCTCTATTCTGATGACATCACTGCAGTAATTCAATTGAATTGAAATTGATTAAATAATTAATTAAGTTAATTAAAGTGTTACTGTAACCCTGGCTTAGAGAGTGGAATGTAATGAACGCTCGGTGCAGGAAGAGATGGTATGTGTGCGCGTGTGTGTGTGTGTGTGCGTGTGTGTCGTGTGTGTGTGCGCGTGTGTGTGTGTGTGTGAGGTCGCGGATCTCAGCAGCAGCACGCCTCTCCCTGTGTGTTATTTCAACGCGTCACCGCCGTCCTCGCGTCGCCTCCGGAGTAAATAAAAAGATACAGCCTTCAGAGAGAGACTGTGGAGAGGAATGACAGACTTCCACGGACGGCAGTATCTTTGTGTAAATAAAAAGACTGGATGGTTGGAGCAGACAATCTCAGACAGACTTATACCACCACCATCAAGTTAAGATTAAACTAAATGTGACAGTGAATAGTAGTCGTGGTCGGGGTGTCTCTAATGTTTAGATTCTTCGAAAATGTGCTGGTGGTTTCTTTGCAGTTGGAGACGCTCTCTGAGGACTCGTCTCGTCTGTCCAGACAGAGAATCTAAGTTTCAATGGAAAGCTTCAATGGAAAGCTACATACGTTCATTGTTCTATACGGTACAATATAGGCCTACATTATACAGTATGCAGGATTTTGTGATTTATGATACATGGGGGGTCCCAAGTGTGAGATGTCCTACTGAGTTACAGGAGCGGCCTGTCGCGGGCCACAGGTGAACGCCAACTGAACTGTATTCGAGATCATTCAGACCGATCTGGTTTTAGATGTTCACTAAATCAGGAGATGTCCAAAAAAGGCTTATCGTCAAAAACAGGCAACAATTTTTACTTTGAACCAAAAAATGTCTACCTCAGTGAAGTGTTCTTTATTTTTATCTTGAATCTAAGACCAATGTAATCCCTTATAAGTAAACATGTTAGATGAAGAGGAGAAAGATGTAATGGTCTTTTAAACTAATTTAATGTGTTTTATGATCAGTTTAATGATGACTTTATTATGATCATACCTGTATGGATCATCATTTACTCGTCATAATACATCCAAAACTTATGTAAAGCATTTCTGTCATCATTTTCAGAATTCATATATTGCATATCAGCAAATATACCCTTCTAATTTTCCCGGCTTAAATGTAATTCAAACGCCATCTGCAATATGGATTTTCCTATAGATATCGAGTTCATGCATGATTTGTCTCTAAATAGGAAGTAAGTAAGATATAGATACGCTATAATACTTACTTCTATGATAGAAAGGTCAGTTTATAGGTATAATATTCTCTGATTTAAAACTCTACTTTAGAAGTGTAATATGAGGTAAAATGATAGAAAGTTATCCTATAAGGATAATATGCAATGTTATGATGGAAGGCCTGTCATGGTTTGACACCTTCAGTCAGACGGGCCGAGGTTAGAAGTGGTCGCCGCGGTGACCACAGTAACTATGACAGAAACACAAGTATCATGTTTAGTTCTGGGATAGAACGTTAATTTATACGTATAATATTGAGTGCCCGCGCCGGCTTGACACCCAAATACCTCGTCGCCCTCTCGGTCACGACTGAGCGAGAATAGAAGTGGTCGGTACGGTAACCACCACTCTGGCATCCCATAATAACCAGCTTCAACTCAGCCAGGGTCTTGTGGTCAAGAGAGAGAGAGAGAGAGAGAGAGAGAGAGAGAAGAGAGAGAGAGAGAGAGAGAGAATACTGTTATTTTCTCCTGGCCGCACTGGTCTCTCACTTTGGTTTCCACAGCGATTGCGGTTCAAAGGTCAGCCACAAAATACACATTTCACTTCCTGGTTGAGATGAGTTATATATGTATATGTGTGTGTGTGTGTGTGTGTGTGTGTTAGATTCATAGATATGTCAATGTTATACAGGCTATATATATTTGCATACTGTGTGTGTGTGTGTGTGTGTGTGTGTGTGTGTGTGTGTGTGTGTGTGTGTGTGTGTATATGTATAAATGTACATACATGTTTGATAATTATACACTCTAGCAGGATAGGAGGCTGGGAAACTGATGGAGAGTGAGAGATGGAGAGAGAGAGAGAGACAGACTAAAAGAAAGACGGACAGATGAAAGTGAGAGATAGACAGACTAAAGGAAAGAGAGAGAGAGAGAGAGAGAGAGAGAGAGAGAGAGAGAGAGAGAGAGAGAGAGAGAGACATAAAGAGAGAGATGTGTGTAATGTTTGCCACACCAAAGAGTTTGTTTGAAGAAAGATTTGAGCTGTTTTCACTGGAGGAGGGGCTGTGCTGGTATCTTTAGAAACGGAGCCACACCAATACACTTTACTCACACACACACACACACACGTAATGTTGCACCGTTTAGCTGTGTCTGCCATTGTGCCATTTTGTGGTGAGGTGTGGTGTTGTGTGGAGATATACTCTATGTCTAAACTTACTTGAATCACTTGACCGTAAACCCAGTCAGAAACAATGAAGCAAAACATAGTGTAGAAAAAGTTGAAAAGTTGGATGGAATGTCTCTTTACTGGAGGACATTGTGTGACTTGGTGGGAGTGGGGTCTCCATCCCCCCCCCCCTTCCCCCCTTTCTGCACCTTTCATTAGGGAAAGGAGATAAGGAGAGAGAGAGAGAGAGAGAGAGAGAGTTGTCAAAAAATTAGTGAGAGTGACAGGTAGAGAGAGGAAGAGATGGATTGAGAGAGGTTGAGAGAGAAAGAGAGAGAGGGGGAAGATGTACAGAGGAATGAGAGAGAGGGGAAGCTGGATGAAGAGATGGAAAACAGCTGGAGGAGGAGGAGGAGGATGTGTTTCAGATGAAGAGTAATGAGCCGATGAAGGAGTCAATCTCCAGCTGCCATACAACCAGATAACCAGTCTCCATGACAACGTGCTAATTTGAGAATTAGCATCTGTTAGCGTTTGTTAGTGACAGCTTTGGGAACTGATCGCCGACACTCTCAAAACTGACAATAGATTCGGAATATACCGGAACGGACTGGGAATGATGATGACCACATTGAGAAAGAATTTCGAAAGATCACAATCAGACGTCAGGGACCACGATGGTCCGTCCTGGGACTGTGGGTCCTTGGAACGACCCCCTAAATGTCATCCTCCTGACGTAGCATTTTACCCTTTAAAATATGCTAATATTTTAGTTACAGTAACGAATGGCAAAGATTCCTATGTTGAACATCATAGAAGACGATGCTAACACTCTATGCAAAGCAAGGTTTTGTTAAGTCTAGTTTTGTATTTCTGTGTCTATATTTCTGTGTTCCCTTTCTAGTTGTTCTAATTCTGTTTGCCATGTGTCCCGTCTGCTCGCAAGCTGTGTCACTTTTATTTTTAAGTGCTTTGTTTTACTGGATCTGTTACTTGTACTAGTTTTTTTATGAAATACGCAGATCCTGGGTTTAATCACCGGCACCTGCCTGGCTTGCCCTGCATTTGGGTCATCACCTCACCACCGCCGTGACAGAATAAGTGAAAGTAGTCATCGGTATGAAGGCACCCTGTTTGTAGGCTGTGCTTGTCGGTAAATTATGGTTCTGATTATCTCAAACTAAAACTGTGCTGCACAAAAAAACATCAGAAAACTGCAAAAGAAATTAATTGCAGCTCGCACTCTTCTTGTCGGATGTTCCCCTAACCAAGCCGACACCAAAGATACGCCCACAGAATTAACTACTGTCTGTTTTCCTGACAGTTCCCCGGGACCACAACAAGGAGCCCTCAGCTCAACCATCTGAAGAAGCCGTCTCTCTGAACCACTCTTTAAAGTGCCCAACTTCAGGATGTGTGGCCTTCTGCTCTGTTTATTGGTCGGTTTGGGTTTGGGAAGCGTGATGCGTTCAACGCTACAATTACTGCACCTTCATTCACCAAAAGAACCCAAACATACCCATCACCCTAAAAGACCAAGTATCCTTAAACACCAAGCGCCCTCACACACTGTCCCCCGGTAATCGCTCGCATTAGATTCAAGACAGTGGTACTGGACGACAAGTCTGCCAGCGGAGCTGCCCCTGCCTACCTCCATACAATAGTTAGATACCACTCCCCAGCTTGAGCGCTCCGCTCAACAATTTCCGCTCGATGAAGGTACTACCTTCACTAAAAACAGGCAAACATTGCTCTGCTAAGTCCCAACTCTTCTCTGTTCTGGCACCACAGTGGTGAAATGAGCTCCCGGCTGACGTCAGGACGGCAGAGACTCAAGACCCACCTGAGTTCAGAGTTCACCTGGACTCTGCAGATGTTGGTAATGCACTAAGAACGCCGCTTCTGCTCTTATCCCAGCTGTTATGCAGGCCACCTAGGAATTATGAAACTCGTTCTATTAACCTTGCAAATATGAATGCTTGAAACCTGCTCTATTCTTATCTTTATGTACCACAGTGATATATTGCTGTCTCCTTCAACAAATGTACTCATTGTAAGTCGCTTTGGATAAAAGCGTCTGCCAAATGCCCGAAATGTAAATGTATATTGAAATAACACACCAAGTGCCATAACTCACCAAAGCACCCTCACGCTGCCCCAACAAACACCAACATCTGGCCAGCGTGCCGTGACCCGCTAGCTCACTAACATGTCGACGTTGCGTCGGACGGCGTGGGGCCAACATTCTGTCGTGGGGTGTTGCCGTTTGTTGGCACCTGATGCGCTAAATAGCCTGTTGAGTTACAGCGCTAACACGTAACTGTACGCCCGTCTCAGACCACTGCAGAATGTGTTTTATATAATACATCAAATATAAACACAACAACAACAACAAAAAACGAAAGACCTGTCAATCTTTGATTAAATGTACCACGGCATGGCATCTGGAAATAAACACATTATCCACGGTGTCCTGTGTGTAGTGGATTGTACGTTTCTCTTGTGTTGTGTTGTGTTCTGGAGACTTTTGGTTTCTATTTTCGGGACGCTGCATTCCTCTAAGAAACAAACACTTATGGATGTTGGGGGGAAAACAAATAAACCCACTTATTATGAGATGTTCATATGGAAACATGGTGTTCATTGGAAGTGAGTTCTTCAAACAGATGCATGGCCGGAGATCTGCTTTGAAGACCGCCACGTTTAGCTATCAAAATGACAAGCGTATGTACTTTTACCACAAGTTGCGTAAACTCTATTATTTCAAAGTTATTTCGGGTGGTGATTATATTGAAGGGGCGGTGGATAGGATAGTGTTGCTCTGATGCTGGTAAAGCACTGTGTGTTGAGGAGCACTGTACACTGCACTGTACTCGCTCTGAGATCCTTTGAGCACTGCACCTGGTGATACAAGGTGTGCAAGTCACATGACCTCAACGCTGTGATGTCACCGCTCATGAAAGCTTTATGTAGTTCCTCCTTAAGTAACGAGAGGCCAATCAGAGTCCAGCCCCCCTTGGTGAGGTCATTAGAACGGTTTGGACATGGTTTGAGTTCCTGTGAAGTTTGTTTGTTGGATTTTTGAAGGGTTTTTATTGTGTACAGTGTGTCCAACCGTGTGTGTTTTCTACATTGGGACAGTACACACACACACACACACACACACACAGGACCAATGGTGTGGTCAGGATATTGTCAGAGCGCTCACACACTCAGTTTGAAGAGAGCTTAACGGCTCAAATGCTGTTTCTGCAGACTTCTGTCGTTTTTAGAGAAACTGCGCCACCTACTGGTGACGAAAACGCATTACTTGATTAGATTATTATTATTTTTTTACATTTACACAAAAACAGTCTTAGGTTTGCCTTCGTGGGTTCACATTATTGCTCAAGTTGATGTAACTTTTTGTATAGTATAAAAAAGTAGGGTTGTTGGGGGGGGGGGGGGGGGGGGGCATTGCCCATCCAGTCTACATGTGCTTTGTGGACTTGGAGAAGGCCTATGACCGTGTCCCCCGGGGAATCCTGTGGGGGGTACTACGGGAGTATGGGGTACCGGGGCCGTTGGTACGTGCCATTCGGTCCTTGTACGAACAAAGTGCGAGACTCTGCGTCCGTATTCTCGGCACAAAGTCAAGCACATTCTCAGTGAGTGTTGGACTCCGCCAAGGTTGACCCTTGTCACCGATTCTGTTCGTGATCTTCATGGACAGAATCTCAAGGCGCAGTCGAAAGGAGTCAGCTGAGGTGGTTCGGGCATCTGATTAGGATGAGACCCCGGGGGCAGACCCAGAACCCGCTGGAGGAGTTATACACTCACCGGCCACTTTATTACAGGTGTAGGCCTACCTGTTCAACTGCTCATTAACGCAAATATCTAATCAGCCAATCACACGGCAGCAACTCAATGCATTTAGGCATGTAGACATGGTCAAGATGATCTGCTGAGGTTCAAACCGAGCATCAGAATGGGGAAGAAAGGTGATTTAAGTTACTTTGAACGGCATGGTTGTTGGTGCCAGACGGGCTGGTCTGAGTATTTCAGCAACTGCTGATCTACTGGGATTTTCACGCACAACCATCTCTAGGGTTTACAGAGAATGGTCTGAAAAAGAGAAAATATCCAGTGAGCGGCAGTTCTCTGGGCGAAAATGCCTTGTTGATGCCAGAGGTCAGAGGAGAATGGCCAGACTGGTTGGAGCTGATAGAAAGGCAACAGTAACTCAAATAACTATTCGTTACAACCGAGGTATGCAGAAGAGCATTTCTGAACGCACAACACGTCGAACCTTGAAGCAGACGGGCTACAGCAGCAGAAGACCACACCGGGTGCCACTCCTGTCAGCTAAGAACAGGAAACTCAGGCTACAATTCGCACGGCTCACCAAAATTGGACAATAGAAGACTGGTTGCCTGGTCTGATGAGTCGATTTCTGCTGCGACATGCAGATGGTTTGGTCAGAATTTGGCGTAAACAACATGAAAGCATGGATCCATCCTGCCTTGTATCAACGGTTCAGGCTGGTGGTGGTGGTGTAATGGTGTGGGGGATATTTTCTCGGCACACTTTGGGCCCCTTAGTACCAATTGATCATCGTTTAAACGCCACAGCCTACCTGAGTATTGTTGCTGACCATGTCCATCCCTTTATGACCACAGTGTACCCATCTTCTGATGGCTACATTCAGCAGGATAACGTGCCATGTCACAAAGCTCAAATCATCTCAAACTGGTTTCTTGAACATGAGTTCACTGTAATCAAATGGCCTCCACAATCACCAGATCTCAATCCAATAGAGCACCTTTGGGACCTTTCGCATCATGGATGTGCAGCCGACAAATCTGCAGCAACTGCGTGATGCCATCATGTCAATATGGACCAAAATCTCGTGGCTGGGGAGAAGGAAGTCTGGGGGGCCCTGCTTAGCCGGCTGCCACCGCAACCCGGCCCCGGATAAGCGGAAGAGAATGGATGGATGGATAATTTTGGATCCAATTGTGAGATACCAAAAGATTCACAGCACTAGTGCTCAGTAACCATGGTTGAGTTCCTTTTGCTAATTGGGTTATGGTTAGCGTCTGAAATACCATATTCTGGGAGAGATGTAGGAATGGGCTTTGAGGCGAAAAAAGTTATAGGCCATAAAATGTGGCCTGTGAAGTCCTTTGGGACTGTAACTGTGATTAAGGGCTAAACACAAATAAAATTGGCATGACTTCTTTCCAATACAAAGCCTACCTACATAACATTGAATGACAAAAAAAGGACAATAAACACAATTCATGTTTCCATATCAAAGTTTATTGCCGACATGCATGAGATTTGATGAAGTATAAAAATATGTCTTTTATACAAACATGTTTTCTTCCATCTGTACAATTACCCAGTAAATTTTGTCATCTCGATGCCAGAGTCCGACCGAAAACGGTGGACGTTCAAAGCCACCACAGCCGACGAGGATGTGAGTGTTCAAACGCTCCTCAGAAAATCCCCACGCCCACAATTTAGGGAAGATCTTTCTTAAAATGTCACAAAAATGTTCTCATTTCTAAATTCACAGTTTGCAGTGGCCTTGCCAGATCAATCACATGCAACAGTCAACTTGGTCACTTCTACACAGACCTTGAACTCACTGATCCCATGCGTTAAAATCCACAGCAAGTTGCGGTCTACCAAACAAATGTGTAAAAAAAAACGAAAGAAAAAAAAACATTAAATGTGGCGCTTTGAGTATGATGAACTACAATTTCTAACACTTATCGGGCAACAGTTTGAACACATCCACATCCGGGGCACTCTTGAAACCCGAGAGCTTTATTTAAACAGGTTTAATAACTCGGCCTAATGAAATTATGGCGACTGAGACATTCCACGACGACTCGGTTAGCATTCAAGAGCTACGACGCTCACAAACATTTGTTTCCAAGCGACTACAATACTGCTCTATAACCCACACGATTTCACATTGACAGGGGACAAAAGAAAAAAATTAATAAAAGGCTTTCGTGTTTTCTTTTCGTGTGGCTATATGTGTGCGGCGGTGGTGGTGGTGGTGGTGGTAGACGGCCGTTGTGTCGTTATGAATACATTACAGCGGTGCTACTGGTGCAGCTTCAGAGGTGGACGTTAACTTATGTACATACTGGCCAGAGGAGATGATATAGCCTTAACACTACGATTCACCCCCCCAAAAACTCAACATAGTAATGGTACTACTAATAATAATATTAATCATAGGTGGATATTATTCGCTTGTTTTTTTTTCAGTAAAAAATAGAACTATGTAAAGTCAGTCTCATTATTAGTGTAGCTTAAATTCAACCACAGTGTGGCAACATGGCAAGAAAAAACATTTTGTGTGTGCGTGTGGTGTGGGGGGGGGGGGATAAAATAAAAATAAAAGCGATGTGAAGTTGAAATCAAATAGTTTGAAATAGCAAAATCACTACTGGGCCTAAGCAGAGAGAACCAACGGTAAGATCCGAGTCTCCAGGTGAGAGCGACGTTATGTTGAAAGAATAAAAATAATTAAAAACAAACTTCAAGGCGCAAAATGTAGAGCAAGAAAATAGGAAATTTGTGAAACTTTACGACACGCCGTCGGTTTAGCGATAACACTGGAGATCCGAAGCCCACATCGGACCCACCTAGATGTGGACTCGAGTGTATCTAATTTCACCCGTTTGGTTGAATCTTTGCCGCAGTGTGCACATGTCCAACCGTCTCCTCTTTCTGTGCGACCACCACGTGGCAAGCAAGAGGGCTTCAACATGAAAACTGTCTTCTAAAAAAAAAAAAAAATTAAGGAAAAACAAAAACAAAAATCAAAAGACAAGACGTGTTCTGTGACGGAGGACAGAGGAGGAGGAGCCGGCGTGGCATTGGTTTCACAGTGGGCCAGATCAGAGGCTGGACGATTAGCTTAGTGGGGCTGCTTATTAAACTTGGGTGCTGCAGAGCAGGTCATAGCGCCCCCCTCCCCTCCCCCTCGCGCATACATGGAAGCAAGCAAGTCGATTCTGAACGAGGACGACTTCCCAACACTGAAGCACAGAATCGGTTCCTTGGCGAGTGTATGGTTTAAGACATGATTTGTCGTGTGTGTGTGTGTGTTCCTCCACATGACGATGACACGATGGAGGAGTGTTGGCTGGGAGAATAAAACCATGTGCCCCCCTCCCCACCCCCCCCGTGCGTTCAGGTCTTAATATCTGCCACTAGCTGCCTGGATGCTCAAACACATTTCCATGGTAACCAGAGGCATGAGAGACAGAAAAGCAGGGGATGGAGGGCAGCTAATGCGGCGTATTCAATGTCTTTAAAAAGGGGCAGTTAAAAATGCTACTTATTCATAATATGGATGGGGTGTAGGTGGGGGGGAGGGGAGTGAGGAGCTTATTCTGGTTGCCAGGGCAACCCAGCCTCTGCGGCCGAGGCAGGGGAACAGCGAGGCTGGCGTTCGGGACGAGAGACACAAGAGACATAGAGAGGTAGATCGATTTAAAGTCATAGTTGGAAACAGTGAGGGGAGGGTGGGCGGTCAACATCGCTCTAGTCAGGGAGAACTGACGAGAGAGAGAGAGAGACACACAGAAAGAGTCCGAGAGGTAAGGAGGAGTGACGTCTGAGATCATGTGATCCGACTTGAGGCAATATGATTGGACAGGGGGTGGTAAAGGGGGAGGCAGCTTGCTGCTACATCACATCCTGGTACGATGAGACTTCGGGGTCATCGACGTCTCTTTACAAGGTCGTCAAGTAACCTCGCTGTCGCACCAGGCCACGCCCACAGGCTTAGCCCCACCCACAGGTACAGTTCGGCTGTGGGAGGAGTCTTGATGCCAACTAGCCAATATTTGGTTCCAGTTCCGCCTCCCGGCTGGTGGCTCAGGAGTCACCAGACAATGTTCCAGCTCATCGTTTGTTCTGGTGCTGCAAGGTGGGTGGAGATCTAGCTGGGTAGGGGGTGGAGGTCTAGCTGGGTAGGGGGTGGGGGTCTAGTTGGGTAGGGGGTGGAGGTCTAGTTGGGTAGGGGGTGGAGGTCTAGTTGGGTAGGGGGTGGAGGTCTAGTTGGGTAGGGAGTGGAGGTCTAGTTGGGTAGGGGGTGGAATCTAGTTTTGGTAGGGAGTGGAGGTTCTAGTTGGGTAGGGGGTGGAGGTCTAGTATGGGGTAGGGGGTGGAGGTCTAGTTGGGTAGGGGGTGGAGGTCTAGTTGGGTAGGGGGTGGAGGTCTTGTTGGGTAGGGGGACGGGTGAAGGTGGTCTAGGGGTGTTGACGGGGGGATGGGTGGAGGTCTTGGGGGGTGGTTGGGGTGACGCGGGGGTTGTATTGAGAGCGGGCTACTTCCGTAGGAAGCGCTGGGCCAGCATGGCCGCGTCCAGCGGGCTGACCGGCTGGGCATCCAGCCCCAGGCGGCGGACGGGGGGGATGCTGCCGTAGTGCCGCTGGGCCAGGAAGCTCTTGGCCTCGTGCAGGGAGTGCTTCTCCTCGGCCAGCAGCAGCTGCTGCCGCATGTAGTTCTCAAACTCGTACTGCGATGCCTCCTCGGACACCTTGGCCTGCAGGGGGCGACGGGCAACCGTTAACACACAGCGGTAGAGCAGGATACACAGTATACACGTTAGACAGTTACCAATTCAAAGATCATTCAATGTATATTTGTCTATATTTCTTGACGTTTACTTTAAAAAATAAACCAAAACACATTTGGGAATATAGTTTTATTTCTATTCTTACTTGTATTCATTTATATCCCCTATTTTTCATTGTCATCAGCGGAATTGTGACAACGAATTTGCTTTACGGGATTAATAAAGCATTTAGCATTATCCAAAGTGTCTTGAAGTGAACATACGTCACTGAGAGAAGACAGTGCTCAGGAGAGTTATCGGTAGCCTTAGCGGTAGCGTACCTCCTGCAGGTGCTCAGGGTGGTTGACCTGATCGTCGATGTCTGGCACCACCTGCAGGGGGGCACCCAGCGACGACACAGACTGCCTGCAAACACACAAACATGGACATCATTAGACAAGACTTGCAGACAGTTAATCTTTTTTACATGCACGTCATTAAGGAGCAGATAAGGAGTTAGTTAGGAGGACATATTGCTCTGTCCAGCAGGGGTGGGGGTAAGGTAGGTGTAGGACTGACCAGGACGCGATGATGGTGCTGAGTGACTCCAGGACCTCTCCCGCGGTCAGCCTCTGCTGGGGGTCCAGGACCAGCAGCTTCCGGATCAGACACACCGTGTTCTCAGACACACGACCGTCCCTGGGGGGTGGGGGGGAGGAGTTAGAGGAGTAAGGTCAGGAGTGCTCATTGGTCGGAGGGGTCCTCCACCTTATCCACTCCACCCACACTCTCATGTGTCCGCGAGTGCACCTTTAGTCACGGTTTCAGCGACCGACGTCATTTTGGGGGGTGTGAGGAAGCGCATACTGATCACTTTCCTCATTTTAAAAAGGACTCCTATTATACCACCAGCTGTGAGAATGATTAGCCATTCCAAGAGGTTTCAAAAACCAGGTTGGAATGGCCCCAGCAGGAGTGTCCACCCAGATGTATGTTGGATAGATCAGCCCACCGGTTGCTACAGTCCACTGTGTAGGCTGATCTATCCACTATACTCACACCTGCTGGTATAATAGGTCTCCTTTAAAATAATTACATTGTTGTGTACAACGCGTGATTCCTGCCCACGTGAGGCACTGTGAGCAACCCGCTGTTGGAAGGCTGCCGCAGAAACTGCCTGCCTTTAGAGTAAATATTAGGCATGCACACATTCGTCACTATACACCAAGTAGCGTAGTACTTTACTTATTTACTCTGTGTTGCAGTACTCTGTGTAGCATTGCTACTTACTCAGGTATGGAGGACAATTTGTAGTACGTGTGCCTACTCTTGAATGCATTAGTACTTACTCGGGTAAGGAGTACTCTGTGTAGCATTAGTACTTACTTGGGTATAGAGTACTCTGTGTAGCATTAGTACTTACTCGGGTATGGAGTACTCTGCAGCCTTGATCTTCCTGAAGAGCTCCTGGGGGATGCTGTCGTAGAAGGGGAACTGGCCGTACAGCATGGTAAACAGCACCACTCCCAGGGCCCACATGTCACTGGGTTTCCCCCGGTATGGACGCCCTGCAACAACACCGCCACATCCAGGGGTTAGACCTAGGGATGCACCGATCCGATATTGATATCGGATATCGGCCCCGATATGACTAAAATAGCTAGATCGGGTATCGGAGACAATGGGGCCGATCCATGGGACCGATCTATTCACTTCAATTCTATGTGTGCGACGCGTACTACGTCATGCGTCAGCAGCACGCGCAGCACGCAGTGTTGCCAACTTAGTGACTTCGTCTCTATATTTAGCGAGTATTCAAGCGACTTGCGACAAATCTAGCGACTTTTTCTGGTGTTATTGGAGACTTTTGGCGACTCTGACGTGAAAGCTCGTATCGTTCTTACTCTTGTCATTGAGCAGCGGGCGGGTGCAGCCGTGGGCCCCTCCCCCCAAAGCACTCACAGGCGGCCCAGTCCTGTCCTCGCGCAGCTGCAGTCAGAGCACGAGACGTTCACCCCTCCGCGTCCAGACTGCAAATGAATCGCGCATGCGCGAAGTCGCCGCTGGCTGATCAGGGCGGGATGTAAATGTTAGGAATATTCCTATTTGCACTAAATGTTTACCAAGAATTTTGATTCCTGTTTATTTTGAATGTTTTGTTCAAGTTGCTGGTGCACGATTATTTATTATTTGAATAATAAATAACAATTCAGTACATTTATATCTGTTAATTTGTTACATTTTGTTTTACAAAGTTAGGAAAGTAATGTTTAAGTCAAGCCTGATGTTGCCTTGCACAAAAGAATGATCCCATTCTCTTCCACACAGTGAGGCAAACAGTTTATTAATTTAACAATGGTATCGGATCGGTACTCGGTATCGGCCGATACCCAAAGCCCAGGTATCAGTATCGGTATCGGGACTGAAAAAGTTGGATCGGTGCATCCCTAGTTAGACCCACTGATGCCACCACCCCCCCCTCCACAACATACAGGGAATAGACTGACCCAGATTAGCATTGTTTAGAGTTGAGACATATCGGTGGGATTCTGAAAGTCTGCAGCTTCCTGCTAAACCTCCAGATGTTTCTCCTCAACCTCTACTCGCCGCTTCAATTAGCTTGCTGAAGCAGCTCAATAATAAGCTCAATGGGCCACTGCATCGTGTCAGGTGACTGCAGACACGTCAGTGAGTCCTCACAGGAAGGCTTTTAGCTTCTTCACAGTGCGCCACGGCACTATACCGCCACATACATCCATCGTGATTGATGAGACCGCTAGTAGTGTGCATAGCGCTGGTAGATTGTGGCTAGACATGAGCGAAGCACAAGGCTGCAGTGAGACAGCTAGGAGCACAGTGTAGCGTTAGCGTGACTAGCCTAGCGCAGCAGAGCTAGCCACAAGTCTGTGGTGAGAGGTAGTAGCACAGCATAGCGTTAGCGTGACTAGCCCCTGAGCTAATCACAAGGCAAATGGTGAGACTGCAAGGGGCGCAGCGTTAGCGTGGCTAGCCTTGTGCAGCTGAGCTAGTCACAAGTCTGTGGTGAGGCAGTGAGTCAGCTAGCGTAGGAAGGCTTGGGGAAGGGGGCGTAGCCAGTAGGTAATTATGGTTAATATGGGAGTAGTTCCCCCTCCGCATGAGTCACACGAGGATGAGTCAGGAGCATTGCGCGTCTGCTCTGCACGCGCCCAGGGTTTTACAGTTTACACACACACTGGGCCAGGGCACGCCGAGCCCGTTCTCATATCTCCAGGAAGAGATGCTCTGTGTTCCGGGAATTCCCGTTCAAAAAGCACCGTCTCCGCCTCGCCTAGCCTAGCGATCAGCCACCGCTAAACCAACAGCGCTCATCGGACAAGGCAAACAGAAAGCCACCGCACACAGCGTCTTCCAGTAAACTTCCATGGAACACGCGTTTTAATCCCTGTTGCTTACAAACCGAGAACAACAAACAAACTAACGTATCGCTCTTGAAATGCATCTCAGCTGGGCCCAGATTACTCAGCAGGCCCTGCTGGCGACTGTCTACCTGCCCGCAAGACAACAATGCAGCAGTATAGAACTTCCTTCTGCGTGGCAACGCAAGAAGCGTCCGATCGTTTCTGAAGAGGATCGGATCAAACAACGTTCTCCCTCCACAGGGGTGCAACCCTAACACTGGTAGAGCAAGGCATTAATACTTCAGGGTTAGGAGACTGATTCCCCATCTTGGACAACTGCTAGAGCCTGGCATTAACGCTGCCAGGGTTCGAGGTTCCATTCCTACTGGGGCCACTAGGGGTGGCACGGTTCACAAAACCCACGGTTCGGTTCACGGTTTTCGGTTCTGTACGGTTCTTGTTGTTATTTTTTCTTTTTATCTTTAACACTCCAGCAAATGCGGTGGCCGGTGGGGGGGGAAAGGGGTGCCCAATACGTCGATCGCGATCGACCGGTCGATCGCAAAGGAAGTCCGGGTAGATCGCATGCCATTAAAAAAAAAATGAATTTAGTGGGGACGCTGGGGACATGTCCCCACCAATATCCAGCGATATCCATCCCCCCCCCCTCCCGGATCAGAACCGCGAAGTAACGGAGCACCCCCCCGCCCCCCCTTTATATGAAGTATACTCGGGATATATTTAGCATTTTTAGTGTAGGTAGATCATTTTGGCTTGGTCATTTTTAAGCGATTTCGAGCGGCTGTTTGGTATAATGTCGAGGAGGATCTGTCTATTAATAGCCTTTTGCGGAGGAGAAGACACTTGAGGACTCTGGTGGCTCTCCTGTGGGCACACAGGATGCAACAGCCACAGAGTTTCATGAAGACGCATGGAGAGAATAGCACGCAGTGCTACCACCGCCATTGTGTCAAGTACAGCTGCCTCAGTGTGGGAACCTACGGTGTTCACCTCTACTACATATGATGTAGCACTTGGGAAGAGTTACACCGTAGGATGTTTACACTCAAAGGAAGTGATATCTATAGATACACAAATATATAATGTATATATATATACTGTACATACAGTTTTTATACAGCAAAACACCTAAAAAACCACATAGTTGCAACACAGCACCACATAAATACGAAGGCAAGGACATTTCGTCAATCATAACACAATGACCTACAAAATATATAATAAATAAATTTTCTGAATGTGTGTATGTTCCATATACGTTTTTTTTTGTTTTTGATTATCATGAGGAAAATGTAATACACTTTATAATACATTATATCTCCAATCAAATCAATAACGGTGAGGTAATGATATTATAGAAAAGAAGAACAATATCTTCCCAGCTATCAAGTAAACAACAGAGAGAAAACACACAGCACCAAAACAAAATGCGCAACACATCAGCCAACAAACGACCAGCAAAAGAAGCAATGCAATGAAAAGACAGAGAACCACCGTCACCCCAAATGAAAACAGATACAACAGAACATACGCGAAGATTGAAAAGAAGAACAGATATAAATTCAACTCTCAACCGACAACTAACATACCTGCAAAGAAGAGTAACATGGAAAAGAAAACGTCTAAAATTGCAAGCGAGAGCAAACGGAAGGACGAACAAATAGGAGTAGAGAATATCTCTCCAACCAAACAAACAAGTCTAGAAGAGAAAGAAAGAAAGGTAGATGTGACCGAAATATACTTACTCTACAATACAGATCCAACGAAGCTACTGAAGTATTTAGGCCAGGGTACTGAAAAGCAACTGCTACCTCAGTGAAAACAAGCACTATGGAAATGGAATGTAGTGGAAGCTGTGTTTTCAGACCTTAAAAAGGCTTTTGAATTGAGTAATACAAAATCATATATGTGTAGTTAGCATTTCTGCATGTTATATTTAGCACGTTTATAAATGCAGGTTTTCATTTAAAAAATGTTGAGAACATCCTTTCATATTTGTTTTATTTTTTACATGGTGGTTTATGTTTAGCAGATTGTAAAAGAGAACATTGGTCAGCTTTATAATTATGCTGTCATAGTGGTGATTTTTCAAAACAGAAAACTAGTAGGTGCATTTCGGACATTAAACCTGACTACACTCTCGCTTTAGAAGAGTTAACGGAACCTGTTGGTGTACTGTAAGTGTGGATGCAACACACCTCTCGGGCGATATCACCATAGTGCTGCCGCAGCTCATCGTACTGGAGGGCTTATATACGTTTGGTAAAATCATCTCCTGAAACCTCCATCATAAAATGAGTCCAGACAAATATCTCTGTAACAAAACAGGAAACACTGCGTAACCTCGCACTTGCTGTTTCCAGGCTCGGCGCTGTGTAGAAGTTCGGCTAAAGCCTGAGATGAATTATACCTTAACCACACCTGATCTGACATGATCTGATCTCATAAAGCTTGTGCTAAAGAAAGTTAAGATCTAAAACGATCTTCTATTGACCTCCCAGCTCCTTCCACGGTCAGCAGTCTCCAGGTGTCGGCCTCCTCTGACCCCGAAAGCCTCAGTGTGTCCTGGCAACCGGGCCCAGGGAGGACAGAGCTCTGCCGGGTGGGTGGAGGTCTTGTTGGGTAGGGGGACGGGTGAAGGTGGTCTAGGGGTGTTGACGGGGGGATGGGTGGAGGTCTTGGGGGGTGGTTGGGGTGACGCGGGGGTTGTATTGAGAGCGGGCTACTTCCGTAGGAAGCGCTGGGCCAGCATGGCCGCGTCCAGCGGGCTGACCGGCTGGGCATCCAGCCCCAGGCGGGGACGGGGGGGATGCTGCGTCAGTGCCGCTGCGGCCAGGAAGCTTTGGGCCTCGTGCAGGGAGTTTTCTCTCTTATTTCTTGCTCTCCTCGGCCAGCAGCAGCTGCTGCCGCATGTAGTTCTCAAAACTCGTACCTGCGATGCCTCCTCGGACACCTTGGCCTGCACGTGGAGCGACGGGGCAACGCGTTAACACAGCAGGTCAGAGCATGATACCACAGGATACACGTTAGACAGTACCATTCAAAGATCATGCAATGTATATTTGTCTATATTTCTGACGTTTACCTTTAAAAAATAAACCAAAACACATTTGGGAATATAGTTTTATTTCTATTCTTACTTGTATTCATTTATATCCCCTATTTTTCATTGTCATCAGCGCAATTGTGACAACGAATTTAATAAAGCATTTAGCATTATCCAAAGTGTCTTGAAGTGAACATACGTCACTGAGAGAAGACAGTGCTCAGGAGAGTTATCGGTAGCCTTAGCGGTAGCGTACCTCCTGCAGGTGCTCAGGGTGGTTGACCTGATCGTCGATGTCTGGCACCACCTGCAGGGGGGCACCCAGCGACGACACAGACTGCCTGCAAACACACAAACATGGACATCATTAGACAAGACTTGCAGACAGTGAATCTTTTTTACATGCACGTCATTAAGGAGCAGATAAGGAGTTAGTTAGGAGGACATATTGCTCTGTCCAGCAGGGGTGGGGGTAAGGTAGGTGGAGGACTGACCAGGACGCGATGATGGTGCTGAGTGACTCCAGGACCTCTCCCGCGGTCAGCCTCTGCTGGGGGTCCAGGACCAGCAGCTTCCGGATCAGACACACCGTGTTCTCAGACACACGACCGTCCCTGGGGGGTGGGGGGGAGGAGTTAGAGGAGTAAGGTCAGGAGTGCTCATTGGTCGGAGGGGTCCTCCACATTATCCACTCCACCCACACTCATGTGTCCGCGAGTGCACCTTTAGTCACGGTTTCAGCGACCGACGTCATTTTGGGGGTGTGAGGAGCGCATACTGATCATTTTCTCATTTTAAAAAGGACTCCTATTATACCACCAGCTGTGAGAATGATTAGCCATTCCAAGAGGTTTCAAAAACCAGGTTGGAATGGCCCCAGCAGGAGTGTCCACCCAGATGTATGTTGGATAGATCAGCCCACCGGTTGCTACAGTCCACTGTGTAGGCTGATCTATCCACTATACTCACACCTGCTGGTATAATAGGTCTCCTTTAAAATAATTACATTGTTGTGTACAACGCGTGATTCCTGCCCACGTGAGGCACTGTGAGCAACCCGCTGTTGGAAGGCTGCCGAAAACTGCCTGCCTTTAGAGTAAATATTAGGCATGCACACATTCGTCACTACACACCAAGTAGCGTAGTACTTTACTTATTTACTCTGTGTTGCAGTACTCTGTGTAGCATTGCTACTTACTCAGGTATGGAGGACAATTTGTAGTACGTGTGCCTACTCTTGAATGCATTAGTACTTACTCGGGTAAGGAGTACTCTGTGTAGCATTAGTACTTACTTGGGTATAGAGTACTCTGTGTAGCATTAGTACTTACTCGGGTATGGAGTACTCTGCAGCCTTGATCTTCCTGAAGAGCTCCTGGGGGATGCTGTCGTAGAAGGGGAACTGGCCGTACAGCATGGTAAACAGCACCACTCCCAGGGCCCACATGTCACTGGGTTTCCCCCGGTATGGACGCCCTGCAACAACACCGGCCACATCCAGGGGTTAGACCTAGGGATGCACCGATCCGATATTGATATCGGATATCGGCCCCGATATGACTAAAATAGCTAGATCGGGTATCGGAGACAATGGGGCCGATCCATGGGACCGATCTATTCACTTCAATTCTATGTGTGCGACGCGTACCACGTCATGCGTCAGCAGCACGCGCAGCACGCAGTGTTGCCAACTTAGTGACTTCGTCTCTATATTTAGCGAGTATTCAAGCGACTTGCGACAAATCTAGCGACTTTTTCTGGTGTTATTGGAGACTTTTGGCGACTCTGACGTGAAAGCTCGTATCGTTCTTACTCTTGTCATTGAGCAGCGGGCGGGTGCAGCCGTGGGCCCCTCCCCCCAAAGCACCCACAGGCGGCCCAGTCCTGTCCTCGCGCAGCTGCAGTCAGAGCACGAGACGTTCATCCCTCCGCGTCCAGACTGCAAATGAATCGCGCATGCGCGAAGTCGCCGCTGGCTGATCAGGGCGGGATGTCAATGTTAGGAATATTCCTATTTGCACTAAATGTTTACCAAGAATTTTGATTCCTGTTTATTTTGAATGTTTTGTTCAAGTTGCTGGTGCACGATTATTTATTATTTGAATAATAAATAACAATTCAGTACATTTATATCTGTTAATTTGTTACATTTTGTTTTACAAAGTTAGGAAAGTAATGTTTAAGTCAAGCCTGATGTTGCCTTGCACAAAAGAATGATCCCATTCTCTTCCACACAGTGAGGCAAACTGTTTATTAATTTAACAATGGTATCGGATCGGTACTCGGTATCGGATCGGTACTCGGTATCGGCCGATACCCAAAACCCAGGTATCAGTATCGGTATCGGGACTGAAAAAGTTGGATCGGTGCATCCCTAGTTAGACCCACTGATGCCACCACCCCCCCCTCCACAACATACAGGGAATAGACTGACCCAGATTAGCATTGTTTAGAGTTGAGACATATCGGTGGGATTCTGAAAGTCTGCAGCTTCCTGCTAAACCTCCAGATGTTTCTCCTCAACCGCTACTCGCCGCTTCAATTAGCTTGCTGAAGCAGCTCAATAATAAGCTCAATGGGCCACTGCATCGTGTCAGGTGACTGCAGACACGTCAGTGAGTCCTCACAGGAAGGCTTTTAGCTTCTTCACAGTGCGCCACGGCACTATACCGCCACATACATCCATCGTGATTGATGAGACCGCTAAGTAGTGTGCATAGCGCTGGTAGATTGTGGCTAGACATGAGCGAAGCACAAGGCTGCAGTGAGACAGCTAGGAGCACAGTGTAGCGTTAGCGTGACTAGCCTAGCGCAGCAGAGCTAGCTACAAGTCTGTGGTGAGAGGTAGTAGCACAGCATAGCGTTAGCGTGACTAGCCCCTGAGCTAATCACAGGGCAATGGTGAGACTGCAAGGGGCGCAAGCGTTTAGCGTGGCTAGCCTTGTGCAGCTGAGCTAGTCACAAGTCTGTGGTGAGGCAGTGAGTCAGCTAGCGTAGGAAGGCTGGGGAAGGGGGCGTGGCCAGTAGGTAATTATGGTTAATATGGGAGTAGTTCCCCCTCCGCATGAGTCACACGAGGATGAGTCAGGAGCATTGCGCGTCTGCTCTGCACGCGCCAGGGTTTTACAGTTTACACACACACTGGGCCAGGGCACGCCGAGCCCGTTCTCATATCTCCAGGAAGAGATGCTCTGTGTTCCGGGAATTCCCGTTCAAAAAGCACCGTCTCCGCCTCGCCTAGCCTAGCGATCAGCCACCGCTAAACCAACAGCGCTCATCGGACAAGGCAAACAGAAAGCCACCGCACACAGCGTCTTCCAGTAAACTTCCATGGAACACGGGTTTTTAATCCCTGTTGCTTACAAACGAGAACAACAAACAAACTAACGTATCGCTCTTGAAATGCATTTCAGCTGGGCCCAGATTACTCAGCAGGCCCTGCTGGCGACTGTCTACCTGCCCGCAAGACAACAATGCAGCAGTATAGAACTTCCTTCTGCGTGGCAACGCAAGAAGCGTCCGATCGTTTCTGAAGAGGATCGGATCAAACAACGTTCTCCCTCCACAGGGGTGCAACCCCAACACTGGTACAGCAAGGCATTAATACTTCAGGGTTAGGAGATTGATTCCCCATCTTGGACAACTGCTAGAGCATGGCATTAACGCTGCCAGGGTTCGAGGTTCCATTCCTACTGGGGCCACTAGGGGTGGCACGGTTCACAAAACCCACGGTTCGGTTCACGGTTTTCGGTTCTTGTTATTTTTTCTTTTAATCTTTAACACTCCAGCAAATGCGGTGGCCGGTGGGGGGGAAAGGGGTGCCCAATACGTCGATCGCGAAGGAAGTCCGGGTAGATCGCATGCCATTAAAAAAAAAAGTGATGTGGGGACGCTGGGGACATGTCCCCACCAATATCCAGCGATATCCATCCCCCCCCCCCCTCCCGGATCAGAACCGCGAAGTAACGGAGCACCCCCCCGCCCCCCCTTTATATGAAATATACTCGGGATATATTTAGCATTTTTTGTGTCGGTAGATCATTTTGGCTTGGTAATTTTTAAGTGATTTCGAGCGACTGTTTGTGCAGAGGACACCCGTGCTTTTTTTTTTTTTGGACAGCCCGTTCTGTCTGGTTTTTTCGTGCGTGTGTATGTGATGACGTCATCAACGACTCTGAAGTCGTGCAACCCATACTACACCTCTTCTTTCGCGGAAAGGGAAACACACTGTCTGAGGTCACATCCGGTCACGAGGCTGCGCATGCCATGAACCGTCGAACCGTACAACGCACACATCCTCCGAACCGAGACAAGCCAACCGAACGGTTTTCATTTTTTTGCATGAACCGTGCCACCCCTAGGGGCCACCCATGTCAATAACGTCTTCACTCACGGTATGGTAAAGCCATATATATATATATTATATATATATATATATATATATATATATATACACATTCATTCAGAACACCACGTTATCCATGGGTCATCCATAAAACACAGCTACGGGAACCCAGTAGACGTCTCGGATGAGAGCTACATGGAGCAAATACATCTTTAAACATGGACGTCTAGGTGGGTGTGTGAGTGACGGTGTGCCTCACCACTGAGGACGTCGGGGCTGATGTAGGCGGGACTTCCTCTCTGGTCCTTGAGCAGGTCCTCCTCACTGACCAGGTGTTTCCCCAAGCAGAAGTTAGTGATAGTGATGCGGTGGGTTCTGCAAACACAAATAAATAAAAACACTCAATAAAGAGTACTGGACCAATGGAGTCTGCTGGTTCTGTTTAGAGCCACGAGACGAGTGAGACAGGGCTCTAAAAGATACATGATAATATTCACTACCTGGTCAGGATTAAAGAATAAACAAGCCAACTGGAACCAGTTCTTAAAAATTCAGACAAGCTAGTTAGTTAGTTCTTTAATTTGGATCATCTAGCTAGTTAGCCATTTCTTTAATATGGACCAGCTAGTTAGTTAGCTAGACCCTTAATAAGGACCAGCTAGTTAGTTAGATAGTTCTTTAATAAAAGGCAAAGCAGTGCGCTAACCACTTGCTAACCACGGGGATGAGTAAACTACAGCCTGTTAGGGAGGATGTCTTTCTGTGGTCACAGTCAGCTGCGAGCCACACAGCTGGATGCACTACTGCACGACAGAGAAGTGAAAGGGAGAAGAGAAAAGAAGAAGAAGAAACGTGCAGACAAACCAAGGAGAAGAGAGATCAGCAGTGGAGACACCAAGAGATAGTCTATGGTGTGTGTGTTCTCCTCGCCTGCTAACATTGCCATGTCGAGGGCAGCGCTAGTATGTGTTGATCAGATTTATGAAGGGCTAAGGGAGGACGGGGTCATTTTGTGGGAGATGAGGATCAAATTTAGTGTGCGGACAGAGGCAGTGATTAAGGGGTGTGTGTGTGTGTGTGTGTGTGTGTGTGTGTGTGTGTGTGTGTGTGTGTGTTGACTCAGGCCAGAGGTGTGGCTCCTTTGGCAGGCCTGTCCTTTGTCTCCAGCTGGGACAGAGTGTTCCACTAGTCTACACACACACACGACCCCCATGTTCTTAACTTGTGACGCGTGCACACACACACACACGCGCGCACACTCTCCCTCCAGATCACTGTCTTTCGGTGATGCGGCTGTGTGTAAGCAGTGTGTGTGTGAGAGTTAGTCATGCAGCTCTGTTTAAACAGCCTGTGGAATGTGTGTGTGTATGACCAGCCCGATAACTCAACCAGAAGAATCCCACTCCAACTCCCTTAATCACTGCCTCTGTCCACACACTAAACTTGATCCTCATCTCCCACAAAACGACACCGTCCTCAGTTAGCCCTTCATAAATCTGATCAACACATACTAGCCTGTACAGCTACAAGGGTACAGTGCTGCATTGCACCAGCGCTCTCTGGTGGGCTCTGCCCTGCTCCACAGGGCAGAGCCCTCAGGCAGGCAGGCAGGGGGCGGGACCCAGAACCCGTCTGCTCGTAGTCAGAGATGGTAGCATCACTAAATAGGAGTGAGGAGATCTCAAACTCACCGTTTATTCAGCACCATGTTACCCAGCTTGAGGTCTCTATGGACTATGTTTTTCTGTTAGAGAGAGAGAGAGAGAGAGAGAGAGAGAGAGAGAGAGAGAGACATTATTGGTCAGATTGGGATCGGGAGATATGATTGGTCAGACCGTTGGAGCGAGGGAGAGATGATTGGTCAGACTGGGATAAAGAGATGATTGGTGAGATTGTGACGGAGATGTTTTGTCAGGCTGTTTGATAGATACGAGATATGCTTGGTCATACTGTTCCAGGTGAATCACCGGTATAAACACAACTGCTCCAGTTCCCCACCTGGGAGTGGTGTATTTACATGCCATGTGAGTCACTTGGAATAACAAAAGGCTCTGAAAGACCTTGTTGACAGCCGGTAGCATGACGCTAATCGCCTAGGCGCAAGGCCAACATGCCACAAAGCTCGATAGCCAAGTGTGAACGGCGCTAGCATAGATGCCAACGCCCTAGCGCAGGGCCAACGGGCTAGCATGGCACAAAGCTCCTAGTGTGCCATGAAACTTCTAAATGTAGCCATTTCTTCACCTTTCAGCCGGTGCCCATGTTCTTCTAGGAGGTAGAGTGTCGTCAGATGGTCCCTGATAACAGCGGAGGGGTCAGAGGTCGGCTCACCTTGTGCAGGGCCTCGACGACGCGCACCACGTCATAGAAGATGACGACGGCCTCGCGCTCACTCAACCTCTTCTCCTTGATGACGTAATGCTGCAGGTTGATGAGGTCGGCCGTCTTGTCGCTGAAGTCGTGGGCGCAGAGGCAGTCCAGCACCAGGCAGATCCTCTTCTTCAGCTTGCGCCCTCTGGTGGCCTCTGAGTCCTCGTACGCCCGGTCCTGAGCACAGACAAACGGTGTAAAACTTTAGCTGGGATGTAGTACGTCGTAGCGTTGAGTATGTGTGGGGGGGGGGGGGGGGGAGGACAGTAGCTGCAGGTTATAGGTTTGATGCAGAGGCTCTGCGGCCCCCCCCCCACACCACAATCTCAGGTTTCCTCCTCTACGGAAGCCCAGAGGAGCCTTCATCATCATCCTACTCCGCTGGAGCTCCCCGGCTCAGGGTCCATAATAACCTAATCAATACCCTCAGCTATGCAATCCCGCGAGAGAACACGGCTTCAATGGGAAGCTATTCTGGGAAGCCAGCGGAACAGAATGGATGAGGGGAGGGAAAAAAAGAGGGAGAGCCATTGAGAGAGCGAGAGCGAGAGAGCACGAGAGCGAGAGAGAGGGGGTGAGATTGGACCATAACAAAGTGAGATAAGGAGGGAAATGGAGAGGAGAGGAGCAGGTTTTGAATGGCCGGCCCAGGGACTGAGTCACACGGCTTCTGCGCTGCACAGAGCAACACAACGCTGCCGGCCCACTGGTGCAGAGCTCACCTCCGACATCCAGCCAATAGGAAGAGACTTGGACCATCCCCATATTTGGACTGATGTCTCGGAAGGAAGGAAGCAGGGATCAAGTTTCACCTTGCGATGCTGACCTGGCTTTGGCCCTGGCTCGGGTAGTGCCGACGATGACCTTGGTGTGTGTGTGTGTGTGTATGTGTGCACTAAATGCATGTGTGTGCGAGTGTGTGTGCGCGAGTGTGTGTGTGCGCGTGCGTGTGTGTCTTTAGTGTACAAAATAAACACTTTGCGTGTATGTTATGTGCATGCAAACGTATACGTGTGTGTGCGTGTGTGTACCTGGAAGAGTCCGTGGTGGTGCACCACCCCGTCCTGGCCGTGCAGCAGGGACAGCAGTGAGTACTCTGTGTGGAGCAGCATCTTGCCCTGCCTCTCCTCCTGGCTCTCCCCGGTGGGGTCACACCTCTCCTCCAGCGTCAGGATCTACCGGGGTCAGAGGGGGGGGGGGGGAAATTGGAGACATTTTTGCATTAGCACCTACATTTTACTAACTATATCTTACCAATATTGGTTTTATTTTAGGCTTATTTATTATTCTATTTTTTTATTCTTATGTTGTTGGTATTTTTAAGCAACCTCTGTCACAAGAATGAATGAATAAAGTTCCATCTTATCTTCCACTTTAAACGACGGCATTGTTTCACGAGATAATATTCTTATTAGGTAGCATTTTCTACACAGCGTAATGTTGCATCACACCAAAAGAACTAACAGTCAACAGTCATCCGCCAAGCCCAGCGTATCCCTTGAGGGTCACATGACCCCAGGTATCATTCAGGAGGAGTGGTGGTGTTGGTGGTAAGGGGTGGGTGGGGCTTATTGGCTCATGACCCAGCATGCAGTGGGAGCAGCCAGACTGCTGGGCGCTGCGGTGACCGCAGGGCCCCCGTAACACTCGGACGACGAGGTTAAAAGTTGACATTCCACAGTTGGTTGCTGCCTTTCTCCCCCCTCCGCCGCGGCTGTAAAAGCCCTTAATGGTCCAACCCACCCCCCGTCTTTATAACGGCCCCTTAATGGTCTGACCCAATAAAGCCATCAAACCGGGCGTGTGGCTGGCAGTACCCTGCATGTTCCGGGTACAACAAGCTATCATATAAATAGACATGAACTGGGTGAGTGAGAGAGCAAGTGGTACGGAGACAACAAGAGACTTCATTGCTTTTCGCAGCCAACTCTCCTCAGCTCTCAGTGGCCTAGTCTACCTCTATATTTGGATACTTTTAAATGTTGTAGTGTGACTTTTGATTGAAGTTTGATTTCTCATATCTTATTATGCAAGCGTCATTGCGTATTCAGAAAAATGAGACATCCTGAGATGGGGGGGGGGGGGGGGGGGGGGAGAGAGAGAGAGAGAATAAACAGCGGGAATATCGCACTACATTAAAACCATTATGCCTCCATAAACATGGCTGCACATTACAGATCAAAATCACGGTTACTAGTTTGGTAGACTCTCACACCACGCCCCCCCCCCCCACGTATCCTGATCCAACCTGGTTGTGTTACTTTCTCAATGATCCTGCTTTCTATTTTAAGCATTAGTTGGACAACATCCACCCAACCATCTACACCCACGCTGTTGGGAGTGGTGTAGTCCTATATGAATCAGGTCTGTGCATTAGCTCACATGAATCAGGCTTGTGTATTAACCTTATTGCCAAGAGCTGAGTCTCACCCTTCATGGGACCTTCGGTACTTTTTGCTCAGAACGCTGTGTGCTAGAGTGATGCAACGTATATTCGGCAGTCACCCACCACCTGACTAATTCCCCTGTTCCCGCTCGAGGCCGACAACTAGTTTCGTTTGTGGATATAATGAATAGCCGCCTGTGTTTATTTCCTAACCAGCCCCATTGCCGTGATCATCACGTAGATCTGTATATGCTGCATGGAATGAGTCACATTGGTTCCCGGGCCTTTGCTGACAAGAGACCATCCTGAACGACATTAGACTACGGGCTACACATGAGGCGCAACAGCCGCCCCTGTGGTACTCAGGTCATCCACCATGTGCGTGACAAACGACAGCTCCCGGCGTGACAACGTGCCGTAAGCAGCGCCGCTCACCTTGAGCTGGTAGAAGTCATCTGTGCCGTCCTTGCGGGCCAGACACTGGACGATGCTGGGCACCGGGGAGTTACCCAGACGAGGACCTGCAGGAGAACACCAACAACAATGTCAACAACAGCTGGTGGTGGTGGTGGTGGTGTGGGGACCAAAAGGGCAGAGTGCAGGGGTCTCACCTGCAGCCCCACCCCCGGTCACACCCAAACTGTTTGCTTTGGCGCATTGCAAATCGGGGGCGGTTAAACAAATTCCCAGCAGCTCCAGCACGACTCTATTAAGTGCCACGCAAAAACACTTTTAAAAACGTGTTTTAAAACACCCAACTTTCACTTGATGCAAACTTTTTTTTGCAACGTTCGTTTTAATTTTGTTCTAGTTGTAGTTAAGGTCTTATTTTGTAAAGTGTAATAAGTATACTCGGGAAAAGCACTATACAAATAAAAGTGGTATGAGATGCTTTTATGCTGACAGATGGGTAAGCTATCTACCACCTCACACACAGAGAGAGAGAGAGGAGAGAATTCCGCAGATTCCTGCCCTCTCAGACACACACACACACACACACACACACACTTCTGAGAGACTGGTTTGCCATACTAGTGCTGTAGTTCAACATCCACATCCACTAACTATCCAGCTTTGCATGTATTGATGCACATACTGAGCTTCAGATAGAACGAGAGTGACTTATGTGAACATGACAACATGAGTTATGTTGACCAGAAACTACACGCATCATAGCATAGTGTGGATGGTTATGTGACAGCTACTCTAAATAAAAGATCTACTCCATTGGGTGAATTCTTACCGAGCACAAAGGGCCCCGCCTTCTTGGCGTTGCCTCCCGTGATGCCGGAACACAGGAGTTTTCCCGCCCCTGGCCGACGTCTCGCCGCCACCCCTCTCTGATGACGACCGCCGCTTGGACATCCTGGAGCTCTGCAGAGGGGGTACCACTCAGATTAGACCACAGCAGGAGCGGTCGGCCAATCACACGCCACAGACAGGACAACGCGCCAAAATCAGCCAAAAGCCCAACATAAAATAAACAAAAGATCCAAGTTCTCAATGAATATGCGAAAAATCCAATATCTGACCTGACTGAGTCTGACTCAAGCTTCACAGCAGTGGAACTAAGGAGTATTTTAGGAGGCCCCTCCCCATTGTTACATCGACCAGTGTTGAGGTGTGAAAGTGAGTCCATTAGGGATTCATTCAGACCAGCAGTCTCGGGTGTCAGGACCGACACCACGTTACCACCCTCATTCAATATGCGCCCAGACAGCTTGCCCCCTGCCGCGGCGACCAGTCAATCATACAAGTGCATGGCTGCTGCCGACATCACCACAGGACTCGACCACAACACCAGCGCCAGGTTCAAAAGAGGAGACCGCTTTCTGCAGCGCATGATCGGCTTTGCTCAAATTTATTCCGGTTGTCGTGATGATGATTATGAGGAGTCCGCCAGCGAGCCCAGCCTTAATCTGTCGTTGGTTTATCTTGGAGATCAGCACAGGAAGCTGTCCTCACAGGCAACACACACACACATGCATGCATATGATACTGGACCAGATGCCTACACAAAGTTCAACATACCCAGGATATCCATCTTGCTGGCTCCTCCAACAACCGCAATCACACTTCAGTGTCGTCACGACAGTGGTTATCAACTTGTTAAGTCAACCTAGGTTTTCCCAATCTAGCCTGGAGTGTGTTTGTGTAAAAGGGGCAGCGTTTGCAGCATATGACCACAAACAAGTCCACCAAAGCCACACATTTTAGCCAAGATGGACAAACAATATTAAGAAATATGAATATCAAAAATGTATTCCAGGCTAAAAGCAACACAGTTGCTGAGAGCAAAAGCAGCAAGGAAAACCATGTGTATGCGCAATTAACTTAAGGCCCATCAATCCTGCCATCATTAAGGCATCAGTAGGCTAGCACCAACTATAATTACAATTATTATTATAATATTGTTAAATTATGCGGTGCTTAGGTGTATTCTTATGGCATGCATGCCAATTTAGCCATAATTAGCCACAACCTGCTCTGGAGCAGGTTATGTGTTCAAGTTACCGTGGCAACGTACCCCTATAAAAAAGTGACCCATCGTTGTTGTGACACAGAAAACTCAAGGCTAAAACCGAAGTTAGCCCAAATCCTGCTTCATGGAGTACAGGCCTCTGGAAAGACCAGAAACACTACACCACACATAGTGACCACTCACAACCATCATGGCACCATGACAACAGGTGATGGCGTGACTACACGTGATCATTGTGACGTTGTGACCACAACAGGCTGTGGGGATGTGTTTGTGTCACTTTAAGTTCCTCTGTGGTGAAACACTTCCTGGTTCCCGTAACAGGGAAGTCATGTTCAGAGAAAGAGAGTGAGAGAGCTGAGTCATCAGCAGGCATCGCGTGTTCCCACGACTTGAATTCCTCTTGCCGTGACGACATCCAACTTTTACAGCGGCGTCCTGCTTGCGCCAATGTCTCACGGGAAGTCTCAGGGGAACCGGAGGTTTACACAACACAACACAGTGGCTCAGTCAGCAGAGAACCACTCGTAATCTAATAACCTTCAAGACTTTAGTCTTCCTTTGGAGATGCCCATTAATCTCCCTTCTATTCTGGGGTGGGCAGGACAGCTGAGAGGGGTGTTTTGACTCCCAGCCAAAATGTTCTAGATGTGAACCCCACAGTCCACATTAATCTACCTGTCAGTGCCTGCTAATGACTAAATAGTAAATAAATTCTATTCTATCTTCCTGTCTTTGTGGAGCTGACTCACAGGTATTACACTATTCCTGTCCGGCATTGCTACATTCAGAGACAAACTGTAGTGTGTTGCCGAGGAGAACCACAGGGGTTGCGTTCAAAAGTTAATCCAGCTTGGCCCTGCAGTGCAGCATGCAATCGCTCCAGGGGTTGCAGGGGGCCAGATAGCAGGGGGTGTTCCCAGTACAGCGAGGCCCCATCACAACGCCATCTCTCCAACGCTTATCTGTAGTGCATCATGTGTGGTTTGGTTACTGTACAGTGTCGATGGCTAGGGGCTAGCCTACACCCAGATACCACCGGCAGCCCCACTAGGAAGCTAACCCCCCCCCTCATGGGTCTAAAAACTGAAAAAGGTCAGAACAACAAGCTGGTGCACATTGAGCTGGATGACGTCGCCTGCACCCTGAGCTGGCTGGTCCTGTCGCAGGGAGATGCAGAGGCACCCGGAAGCAAGCCAGCCCTAAGCACCAAGACCCGGAGACACCCAGAACCACGCCAGCCCTAAGCACCAAGACCAGGAGACATGCAGACTGATTGCAGCTCCGCAAATGAAATGTGCACTCAAACAAAAAGGCATCTTGGGGGAGCTGGAAGAATCGCCATGGAGACTGTGATGATGTGCAGCAGAAGGAGAGCCTTATGAAAAGAGCTGAGATAATGACATTAAGATAATGACCAGCCATACGATACGAGCAGAGGAGAGGAAATGAAAGATGCGGGTGTAAATCCGGATAAATGAATCAAACCAAACATGACGGGACGTTTTTTGATGCACGTTTTGTATGTTTGCATTGAGAGAAGGGGGGGGGGGGGGGGGGTGGGTGGGATTATGGTTGGGCTCGACTCCCAGCAGAAAGGCACCGTGTTCGATCCCTACAACGTCCCCAATGACAGCAATCACTGAGCACGGCTGAATACAACATGAGCCAACAGCGGTGGTGGTGGTGGTGCTGCTGCTGCTGTGCTGTAGAGCCTAAAGTAAAGCAGTTATGCGTTGGATATCAGAGGTTTTATTGTCAACTACAACTCAAAGGGAACAGGGAAGGAAGCCTCGCACACTACAGAGGGTCCTGCTCCTTTGTGTGCCCCCCGGACTGCTGTCCTGGGTTACCAACTTAGTAATGTGTACTGTGTACTCATACTTCTGTCGGCAGTGTGTATTCATACACGCCATAGTGTGTATGAATACTACAACTTGGTGTGTGTGTGTGTGTGTGTGTGTGTGTGTGTGTGTGTGTGTGTCGCCAAAGCGCACACAAAGAGGGGGCACCCGTCCACACACACACACAATGAGCTCATCATCATCATCATCATCATAACATGCACTACAATACAATAATTATATATAAATGACACCGTATGATGGAGTATCCATACACACGAGCATCAAAGCACATGCATAGATATGAGCACGCAGCCAGAAAGATCAAAAAGGCCCCAGAGACGCGATGCAGCCTGCATTCAGCAGCCGGCTGAATGCAGGCGACCCGCCGGCGGGGGGGGGGGGGGGGGGAGACATTTAAACGGACGGGGCTAGCGGCTAGCGGCTACAAGCTAAGCGCTAACTCGCCTTCTTCTTCTTCTTACCTTGGAGAAGCCACAAAACCACCGTCTTTAACGTGTCCGTGTCGTCTTGCGTGTCACAGCGTGGACATTTCTCGCGGGTGCAATAATAAAAGGGGGCGTCAGTTTCGGCTGCTCGTCTCACCCGTGTGCTGTTCACTGACGAGAAGAGCCAACAGTAGTCCAGCCCGACTACGACGCAGCAGCAGCAGCAGCAGCAGACGCAGCAGCCGCCTGACAACGGAAGTGACGCACGACCGGTGGATGATTGACAGCAGGGTTTTTTTTATACAGTCTACGGTTTCAGCCAATCACAAAGCGCTCTGCACCGCCCCCCCTAGTCGATGTCAATAATAGATTTTTTTATTTTATTTTTTTTATTTTTAGCAAATGTTTTTATTGGATTGACAGGTACAATGAAATACAATGTACAGCAAGTATTAACATTTTCCTCTTTTTTTTCCCCCCCAACGCAGGTCCTACATACAATTACTAACAATACCCTCAAGATTGTTTTTTTTTAAAGGTACATTTCATTGATATGTCCAAGAGCGACCTGATCAAGAAAAACATTTAAAGAAATATTCAAATATAAAAAATAAAAAAATTTAAGTAACTTCAGAGTTGTTTTTTTTGTAACATATTGTTATTGAAAAGATAATGAGAAGGGCAACAAACAGTCATACCAAACATATAACTCATAATAAAACACATACTACCTTAAAACACAGTCACACAAATTGTCCATGGCCCTGATGAAACGTGTTCATCAGATTGGGTGAAGTGAAACAGCATTACATCATGACTTCCACAGGAAATCCTGACGAGTCATTTAGCCAGAATCACAATATTATACAACTATGCAATAAGGCCTACGTTGTGTTGGTCACAAACAATTTACTTTTCTTGTTCACTGCATTTTCAGTGTTTCTATGTATTGGTCTACAATACAATCTAGTGAGGTGCTGAAATACCCCACAGCCAACGTTCGCACAACTGTACCTTGACTTCAGCCCCCCTCCCACCCACCGCTTCCATCCCTGTGGGCAGGTGAGGAAGACATCTATACCAGTCGGCCTGGCTTGACTCAGCCCTCAGGGGTTAGAGATTAAGTTAAGTTAGGATTAGATGATCATACTTTTACCAGGATCACCAGATGGGTACATCTGGGGGGACAGGTATTAGGGAGAATTAAGTTTAGGCTTAGGTTCAGGGTTAAACACAAAACCTGCCAACCGTGTGGCTTCCAGTGGCCCACGCGCGTTACAGGAAAATGTGAGTCACGCTTTCTATCGCTGGGGAGGGGACCGGTAGGCCTGCTCCGCACTCTCTCTGCCGTGGAATCGTGCGGGTATAAATAGACTGCAGGGCAAAGTCTCCTTTTGGTTTTGAATGACACGTTTTGCATTCACACAACTCTAGTCATCAAGTCATCAAGTCACAAGGCTGCTTACAGGTGCCATCGGTATGATTGAAGACCTATAATTTGAGTGTCATTTGTTTGAAAGGTCATCGCCCTCTGTCAGCTATGAGTGAGTGAATGGCGCTGTGAGAATATCTGGTTGACTGCACGCCTGCCTCTGTATGAGACAATGACAATGTTAGATGGCTCATCTCAGATCAGAGCATCACTTCCCTGATCGTTATCATAGCTCATAGAAAGGCATAGTAGGCAGGCATTATTGAAAAAAAAAAAAAATCTTTCACTTTAAAACTCTCAAATCTAACAGCACTTTTAAGAGACGTTGCTCCTTTAACCTGGTTACTTTACAGAGTGGTGCAATTTGAAATTAGTATTGATTAACGTAGGCTTTGAAAGGTTGATAGGATGACGAGTCTACATGAATAATTTTATCTATATATGTATTTGTAAAAAGGAAGGAAAAAAGGAAGTGCCTCGTCAAACTATGAACACATTTTCAGGGTATGTTGTGCTCTGATTTTTAGTGTTTGAGTCTGTCCAGCTTGACTTGGAGACAGATGACAAGATCATTTGGAGTTTATTAGAAATAAAGAAGCCCGGGAAATGAATATGAATCATTACACAACGTTATTACATATGTATTGCAATAACTATACATTCCTCACATGAATAACGACAGTGATAACCATCGTATGAAACAATCTGTTGACCTACTTGTAAAAATATTATTGTCTTTATTTACACTACGTACTTTACAACAAATGGCGCCCCCTAGCGGAATGTCTCCTAAAACACATCATAAACAGCGCTAAAGGTGCTATATGAAACAAATGTACAGTACTAAATCAAAAAATGATGGGTCATTAGAGAATTAAGGAAACATGCTAAGTTGAAACAGTGGCTTTTCCAACAACAATGGTACAGCCAGCATGTTCTCTTTTGAAATTTCCATTCCAGGCCAGAACAGCCGTTTTTGTTTTGGTCTGCATGTTATTTTCCAAGTGCCCCGGGTTACCAGATATGGAACAAATTGGCACATGACACAAACACAGCATGCTGCAGTGATGGAACCAAGCAAACGACCTGGATCAACCGAGATTGTAATAGATTCTACCTGACCTAAAAATATGTATATATATTAGTTATTAACATACCACTACCACTGTGTCACCATAAACATAGCCAGCCATGCATCCAGTTAACATTGGCAGTTGGAAAAAAAATCCATATGACCTAGTTTATAATTGCAAATAATAAATACATTGCAAACTTATAATTAGTTTATCAACTTACAGTGTGGGACTTGACGTCACTTGTCATTGTCACAATAAAATACTGGGCTCTGTTTGTCTCGTCTTGTGCTCGCGTTTGTTCAGTGTCCTCAACCTGGCAACACACGTGAGGTTAGATTCTGGGGAGGAGGGGACAAGTGAGGCGAACTCTCTCCAATATTGTGAATTTAAACTGGCAGTACCTATTTAAAAAACGCTGTCATTGTTACATATAGCATCTTTAATTATTCTGTCTGTATTTTACTAAATGAAATCATTTCCAGCAAACAGGTTTGCTGTTTTGATACTTGTGACCACCAGAATCATACAGAAAAAGCAAATCAGGATAGTGGTAAGAATTTCCTGGAGAGTTGATTTCACTAAACTAGCATTTCCTTGCTTACCAAGGATAACGATAACAATGTATTTTTCCCGGGGGGAGGATCCATCTTTTGGATCGCTATAGCAACAAGGCCACTTTTTAGTTCCACATCTCCATGATAACATTCCAGTAATAACAACAGCCACACTCTGAACCCTGTGCCAGACTTATCACAGGGTGGATCACCGACATTTGAAAAAGGAGATCATGTACTCGAGAGAAAATAACAGCAAGACACACCATCAAAAAATGTCAGACCAGACCATGGACCATGGAGTCAGCCCTGGCCTCCGGGTCCAGGGTAGCAGGGTCCGGTGTTGTGTGCTCTTTAAAGCGGCCGGCTGCTGGTGGCTCCACAGCGGGGACCATACGGGAGGTCCTACAGTAGCCCAGTGCTGTCCCCCTACACGCAAATCATCAAGCTTATGCTCCGGGGGGGAGGAGTCACATCATGTCCATCATGGCCAGCAGGTCGTCCCCCTTGCTGATGGTGTCGGGGGTGGGGTCTCCCTGCCCGGAGAACTCCCCCATGATCCTGGCGAGGGCCGCGTCACTCTGCTGGTCCTGCAGCACACCGCAAGGGGGGAGGGTGGGGGTGGAGGGGTTAAGGGTTTAGGGGGGCTTGGACTAAAATCATAGTGTTTGAAATCGAGCTGAAGCTGGATTACTTCCACTTCAATGACATGTGACCTGAATTCACTGTAAAGGCGCTTTTGGACTCTGATTTGCTCAGGGGCACCTTGGCGCTTAGCCATGAGGAGCCAGGAATTGAAGCCGCCATTTCCTATAGAAACCCTTTCCTACATACATTCAATATGTAAATTATGGAACAATAATACTTAGCAAGGAAACAGAAAGAGTCCTCCTTGCGTTGCCAAAGTGCCCTTGAGCCAATTCCCAAGACAGACAGTTGAGTGAGGCTTCAATAAGATGCTTTGAAGTGAAGTGTCTAGAGGAGAGCCAGTGTGGCAGTACCTTGGTCGCTTGTATGTTCAGCACTCCGTAGGACAGCTCATCTGGTCTGGACATCAGAGCCTCCCTGGGAGAAACGATATTAGCATTATTAACAAGGTTACATGATAAAAGCCTCCAGCCAATCAGGGACCAAGAATAACGAAACAACTCTCAAGTCTTACTCCTCTTCCTCGTCGGTCGCGAAGAGGTTGACCCGAAAGCCGTTGTCAGTGTTTCCTGGTTTCTGGACCTCCAGGCCTCCCATGAGCCGAGCTAGCATGTTGAGCTCCTCCTTAGCTAGCGGGTTGGGGGTCGTATTCACCTAGAAAATAGCACAGCGCTAGGCTAGTCTTTTTACATGGAAAATAGCACAATGCTAGGCTAGTCTATTCTCCTGGAATATATCTGCCATAAATCCGACATAATGACGGTTCTTCTTTACGGCTATATTTCAGGACCTCTGTATAAAAGAGGCTATAGATGGATGGATAGATAGATACAGTACTTTATTTATACCCAAAGGGACATTGAAGCATATAAATGACAGGAGACTGGGGATAGCAACTAATTCAGTGTTACTGACCTTGGTGTTCTGTGCAGAGTTCTTGGACGTTCCGGACATGTGGGTCTCCACCGGGCGACTCACACTATACCTGACACAAGCACACACACACACACAAATGAGATGACGATGATGTGTGTACATGTGAAATGTGTATGTGCCCATTAAATCACAGTGAGTGGTCATGTGATCATGTCGATGGTGGTGAATGAGAGAGGTCTTACATGTTGGTGCCCAGCTTGATGACGCGGTCTCCAAACATCTCCAGGGATCCTTGTCGGAGAGCGCTACTGTAGTTTCCGCCGCTGGTGAACTGGAGCCGGCTCACCTCCTCCCCGTTACAGCTGAACATCCTGTACCAATCACAAACCACCTCAACATCCTGGACCAATCAAAAGCCACCTCAACATCCTGGACCAATCAGAAGCCAACTCATCATAACTACAGTTGCCCCTGGTAGGACCCTCAACCCTGGTAGGGTTGCTGCCTTGCTCAGAGGCTCAAGGTCTTCAATGCCTACAACGGTTTAATCTGTCAACATCTTCACCAGAGATGTGCACGATCTTGTGCAAATCCCCATTGCCCGTTGCAAGGTTTAAATTAGAAACTGGCCTCTGTAATGCAATTAGCTGCAGCTAGTCCTGTAGCTACTAGGGTAGTCAGGTAGGTAGGCTAGCTGTAGCTACTGTGGTGGTCATGTAGGCAGGCTCGTCATGCAAGTAGGCCTAGCTACCTTAGCTTCTTGTCTAGAACGGTAAAAGTGATTCCATGTCCTGTGTGTACCTGATCAGGCTGGGGACCTGGGTTCCGTGGGGAACCGGTCCGGTGGTCGGGAGGACGAACCGCCCATTGGAGTTCTGGACCTTGTCTTTGAGGAAGATGGACACCTATAGAATAACATAATATAGTTCTACAATATATCTTAACACCATAATACAGTAGAATTATAATACCACAACACCTACTACAGACCATAATACAGTTGTATGAATGCCATAAATACAGGAGTATTAATTCCAATATGTCAATAAATTATACCTGTAATTAAGTAAATAAGCAATGTATATTCCTATATGTTACTGAATGATGTACTGTATATCCCTGTATATACATAAATTACCCGGATGTGCATGTCTTGGAAGAAGATGAGGAGAGTTTGTCTGATGAGCTGGAACTCACCGCTGGACAACGGTGTGTAGATCTAGACATGGAGAGAAGAACACATGGAAGGGGGAATCACTGCTAGCTAAGGGTTACGGTACCTCTATGAGCCGACCTACACCAGGGTTAAGGCTTAAAGGTTAAGGTTCAGTCCCTCTATGATCGGTAGAGTTAAGAAGTTAGGGTAATGAGAGATCTTTTTCAACAGGTGCGGGGCTCTAGACCCAATGCAAACCCTTCTGGAAAGCAAGGTCCTACAAGCCCTACACTGCATCGAATGGAGAGACTTCTTGTGAACTGCCACGCAACCGGTATAAGTTAAGGTACCTCTACGAGTTGTCGGTAGGTCAGTTTGGGTTGAGGGTTAACTGTTAAGGTATGAGCGATGAGTTGTCGGAAGGGTCAAGGTCAGTTACCTCTACGAGTTGTCGGTAGGTCAGTAGGGTTAAGATAAGATTCCGTACCTCTATGAGTTGTTGGTAGGGTTAAGGATTATGGTAAGGTTCCGTACCTCTACGAGTTGTCGGTAGGTAGGGGTTGGTAGGGTTAAGATTTTCAGTAGGGTTAAGTTCTACCTCATGAGTTGTCGAATGGTAAGTAAGTTCATACTCATGAGCATGGGTAGGTCATAGGTTAGGTAAGCTCCGCTAGCTCTATGAAAGTTGTCAGAGTGGTAGGTCATAGGGTTAAGGTTCATAAGAGTTAAGGATTAAGGTAAGGTTCCGTACCTCTACGAGTTGTTGGTAGAGTTAAGGATTAAGGTAAGGTTCCGTACCTCTACGAGTTGTCGGTAGGTAGGGGTCGGTAGGGTTAAGATTTTCAGTAGGGTTAAGGTTCCGTACCTCTATGAGTTGTCAGAATGGTAAAGGTAAGGTTCCATACCTCTATGAGTCGTGGGTAGGTCAGTAGGGTTAAGGTATGTCTCCGTACCTTTATGAGTTGTCGGTAGGTCAGTAGGGTTAAGGTAAAAGGCTCTGTACCTTTACGAGTTGTCGGTAGGTCAGTAGGGTTAAGGTAAGGCTCCATACCTCTATGAGTTGTTGGTAGGTCTCGTCCACCTGGCTGAGGATGGTGGGGGCCTCCTTGACGAAGTCCTTGATGGCATCCATGTGGTTGAATGAGACCAGCAGGAGGTCTCTGGGTCGGGGGCAAAGCAGGACCTGGTACTTGAAGGCCATGGTCATCAGGTCATACAGCTGGGGACAGGAGAGGCGGTATGTTAATGTCCCGAGAGGCCACATGGAGACTACAGCATTGTAATAGGGTAAACAGCGGGTCATATCCACTGACATTAACACGATTCAGTACAAACGAGCCGATACCCAAGTAGAAACTACGAATAATCTGGATGCATATGTATAGATATAAAGCTAGACTAGTTACCTTGTCCATGCTGGCCTGGTTGAGCCTCATGATGGAGGCGTGGGCCAGTCGGTCAAACACGGTGCGCAGGGCCTTCTTGGAGTACAGCTCCTGGGGCTTAAACAGCTCTTCCAGAAACTTCTTGTTGAACATGGTGGTGATGATGTCATTCATCACTGCACAATGAGACAGAGAGAGAGAGAGTTAGCAAGGGGTTACCCAGAAGCCCTTGCTGTAGCAGTGGCTAGTAAGCAGGCGGGTGGGGCCCTAGGAAGCAGCAGCCCTGGGACCTTCCAGCCACCAGGCCCTGTTACATCACCCACACCGATCATGGTGGCTGAAGCCCCCTGGGAAGGGGGTTTCACTTATGACCCAGGAAGTTCCATCGAGACCCAGGCCATAAACTGAAGTTCATTGTACAGCCCTCCATGACAGGTACAGTCTCAAAGGGCTTTACAAGCTTGCATTATATCACACCCCCTAAGCTTAGATGCCGCTCAATCCCAAATTTGCCACCTGGGATTAATGATGTTAATCTTATTTTAGCACATAAACCCCTCAAGGGTAAATGAAACACTCCCAAGGGAAAAAACCTTGAGAAGAAAAACAGAAGAGGGATCCCTCCCCCCAGGGGCTGTTGGGAGGGCAATGGGCAGACACATAATGGTCGCACAAAGTATACATTTGATTTGATGATCGGTGCAGACATGGTAGGCCTAGATCGCCTACCAGTTCCCTGTCCTTCCCCGGTATCCCCAACTAAAGACATGCATGTCAGGGTGTCCTCATTCTAGGCGCAAAGCAGAGCAGCAGAACACTACAGGCGCTCATAGAAGCCAAAAGGATGCCATAATACCTCGCCTTCTGTCCTTCTCTATCCAGTCGGCTTTGGACGGGACTTTACACGTCAAAGAGGAGACAAACGCCTAAACGTCAGGTTGTCCTGGCAACCACCAGGTGATGGTTAACAGCACGTGACCTGCAGACGGCTCCATCGTGTATCGTGCTTATTGTGAATCAAAACTCAAAGGTTTGAGTCATTCATTGATAATGCAAGATACCAACTTGGACATATTGTGCTTTCAACGCACCAAACACAGCCAATTACATGCAATTACGACAAGCTTTTGATGGATTAACTTAACAACCTGCGTTTATGGAAAACGAAAATATGAATTCCGATACAGAAGCCGTAAATAGGCTGGTAAATAAGTTGTACTGTCACAGAAACATACATCATTCATTGTTAAAGGTTAAACAACAGTTAAAGGTACTATATGTAAGAATCGGTGCATTCTGAGCTCCGTGGTTTGAGACAATAACAATCAGAAACTAATGTTAGTTCTAATCATAATTAAACCTTGTACACATTTAAAAAAGCTATGAAATATATATCTTTTTTAATTATCCACTTCGTTCCTTTTTCCCGCGAAATCCGACCCGACTCAAATATAAGAGAAATCACCCAGGAGCTGTTCTACAACAGAGAGAGTCGGGGAAGCTCTCATGTTTTAACTTTAACCACAACTTGCTCACAAACTGGCAATTTAAAGAGATTTGTGTTGTAAAATCCTCCATGTAGTCCCTGAACACATTCATTATTCTTACATACAGGACCTTTAACACTCGGTGACAAGTGAATGTATTCTTGTATAATAATGTATAAATGTAAAAGAGAAGTACATAAATGAGTACACGATTGAGTACATATGATATGATAATAATAATAATAATAATAATAATAATAATAATAATGTTGTGCAGCGACCTTTCTTGGCTTTATCTGGCGGGATGTTCTGCGCCCGGAGCCGCTGGTCCAGGATGTAGAGCATCTCCCCGCCCAGGTTGATGAAGAGCAGCGGCAGAGTGCGCGACGACATGCCGCTAAATATAATATAAATATAATATAAATATAATATAATATTAATATAATATACGCAGTAAATGACGGCTGGGTGTGAATGTCGGCCTAAATAAAGTCAGCTAAGCTACATTGAAGGGCCGTTCATGGGGGTGGTGGGCGGGGACTCCGTAAGCTTCTTCTGGTTGCCAGGCCACCGGGATCCAACAGCCAATCAGATCTAAGTTTACAACTACATGGGGTACAGGACGGCGCCGACAGCCAATCGGGTCTACGTTTACAACTACATGGGGTAGAGGACGGCGCCGACAGCCAATCGGATCTACGTTTACAACTACATGGGGTAGAGGACGGCGCCGACAGCCAATCGGGTCTACGTTTACAACTACATGGGGTAGAGGACGGCGCCGACAGCCAATCGGGTCTACGTTTACAACTACATGGGGTAGAGGACGGCGCCGACAGCCAATCGGGTCTACGTTTACAACTACATGGGGTAGAGGACGGCGCCGACAGCCAATCGGATCTACGTTTACAACTACATGGGGTAGAGGACGGCGCCGACAGCCAATCGGATCTACGTTTACAACTACATGGGGTAGAGGACGGCGCCGACAGCCAATCAGATCTACGTTTACAACTACATGGGGTAGAGGACGGCGCCGAAAGCCAATCAGATCTACGTTTACAACTACATGGGGTAGAGGACGGCGCCGACAGCCAATCAGATCTACGTTTACAACTACATGGGGGAGAGGACGGTGCCGACAGCCAATCACATCTCGGTATATTAGCGACGTGGGCTAGAAGTGGGCGGGGGGATCAGCGGCAATTGACATGGTCGTCGCCCATATATTAAAACTCAAATGGTTTATTTATTCATGGATTTATTTATTTCTGACTGCTAAAGTAAACAGAGTACTTCACAATGAAGAAATCACAATGTGGACCTTTACAGCAATAAAAAAAATCAAAGCAAAAAGTCAAATACAAAAGAGGTGTATGTATATTTGCAGGTTTATCCCTATTTACACACATGCCAAACCACCAGACCAATCAACTTTACTTTTCTATGATTGGATGATCAAAGGATCAATGAAGCAAAGAAGAAGACAAGACCAAGACAATGTTCAATCATGTTAGGCACCAATTGCACAAAAGCACATTCCTTGTTTTGCAAAAACTAAGGCAATAAAGCTGTTTCTGTTTCTGATTATGAGAACCTAATAAGAGAATTGACATTGGAAGACAGAAGGAACAGAACCACAGAATCATTCCCGTGTGAATGACGCAGGAACGTCTCCGTTCCTGCTGCGGATCTCTCGCGCCATCCTGCACATCTCCAGGTACCCACAGCAACACATCATCAAGGTATCATTAATTATGGTGCCCTGCAGGGGACAAACACACAGCCACTTCAATTCAAGTATTACAGCAACAAATAAACATTTTGTACTGAAGATAAATCATTCAAGAGCACATATCGGCTGCTGGTGTGAAGCACTCTGTTACTTAGTAAATTTGTGCTATAAACGGATCAAGTTTATAGCTCAAGGCTGCATCAGCATGACTGAGATGTTAGGAATTGAACCTAGAACTCGTTATCGATAACTTTTCTGTCATAATAACGTTTTGCATATTACATGAATATGGTCATGCGTTTAAGATGGACTGTCATGCAGGTGTCATTTAGTACGTGGTGTTATAGATTAAATGGTAAATGTATTTCATTTATATTGCGCTTTTATCCAAAGCGCTTTACAGTTGCCTCACATTCACCCATTCATACACAGGCGGCGGTGTCAACCATGCAAGGTAACAACCAACACATCAGGAGCAGTTAGGGTTAGGTGTCCTCGACACTTAGCTAGGCGGAGCCTGGCGATCGAAACAGCAACCTTCCTGTTGCCAGACCCTGCTCTTACCTCCTGAGCTACTGCCACCCCATAGATTACCTGGATGCCGTAGGTGAGTCTCATGTGTGTCCTCATAGCGGTCATGCCTCCAGGCAGCATGCCCAGGCAGCAGTTCTCCCCGTACTTGTGGGCCGTGTAGCAGCCCACGACCATCGGGCACAGGAAGCCCAGGCAGCCTACAGAGCACCATGGGTTTACATGTTTTAAAGCGATGCAAACTTCCAGATGTGTGTGTGTGTGTGTGTGTGTTAGGATTCTGCGCCTGTGTGCTTACAGATGGGCATGTCGTTACAGCAGGCACAGAGCCCAGAGCTCCACTCCCCCGTCTGGACGTTGGTACCATAGGAGCTGGCCACCGGCTGACTGCTCACCACCGGGTTGGACATGTTCACCTGTACCACAAACGCACCTGGGTCACACCTGGTTTACGCCTGGACCACAAACGCACCTGGATAACACCTGGACCACAAACACACCTGGATTACACCTGGACCACAAACACACCTGGATTACATCTGGACCACATACACACCTGGATTACATCTGGACCACATACACACCTGGATCACCCCTGGTTTATACCTGGACCACAAACACACCTGGATTACCCCTGGACCACATACACACCTGGATTAAACCTGGACAACAAACACACCTGGATTACCCCTGGACGACAAACACACCTGGATCACCCCTGGTTTACACCTGGACCACAAACACACCTGGATTACACCTGGACCACAAACACACCTGGATTATATCTGCACCACAAACACACCTGGATTATATCTGCACCACAAACACACCTGGATCACCCCTGGTTTACACCTGGACAACAAACACACCTGGATTACCCCTGGACCACAAACACACCTGGATTACAGCTGGACCACATACACACCTGGATCACCCCTGGATTACACCTAGACCACAAACACACCTGGATTACATCTAGACCACAAACACACCTGGATCACCCCTGGTTTACACCTGGACCACAAACACACCTGGATTACATCTGGACCACATTGGATCACCCCTGGTTTACACCTGGTTTACACCTGAACTACAAATACACCTGGATCACCCCTGATTTACACCTGAAACACACACACACAAACCTGGATCACCCCTGGTTTAGAACTGAATCACAATTATTTACTAAACCTGTAATAAGTAGTTATGGTGTAATAAGAGTCTACTAACTAGTTTTGATGTACCAAACACTAATAACTATGATATATTATTACATTATGATATACCAAATGTCTAATATAGTTATGATGAACTAAACATCTAATAGCTAGTTATGATGTACCAAACGTCCAAATAAACTGCTTATGATGTACCAAATTATGATTTACCAAACCTCTAATAACTACTTATGACGTGCCAAATGTGAAATTACTAGTTATGATCGACCAAACCTCTAATAACTAGGTTGTACCAAAACGCTACCTATGTATTCAGAAATCTGTCTATGTTCCATCAGGAAGTAGTATCATTACAGTCAATCATTAGTCATTCAAATATGACAAAAATTATTAACTTTTTAGACATAGTTGAATTGACGGTACCTTACACACACATTTCAAGAACAATGGTAAAAAAACTACTTAAATACAAATCATCAATAATATATAATTAAGTATGACGAGAACTACTCATCAATATGGCAAAATAAATACCAACATTGTTAGCAGAAAAGCATTGTATAATACCTCTAAGTCGGCGCCTGAAGAGTGTGGAAATGACACCTAACAGAAGTGTGTTCTGTCTCTGACGAGATAGACCACAGGAAGCTGACGAACACAAGCTGTGAAACACAAGCTGCTTGAGAAGTACAATCACTGGTAACCTCAAAATGAGCAACTGCCCTGAGATATCGTGTTTATGAGTGGAGTAATGCTCCGTCAGTTGGTTTTAATGACACACAAGTGCTTTCTGTAAAGGTGTTGCCACAGAACAGTTTTTTTTTTTTCTTTTTACACAACATCCGCTGTGTTGAGGTAAAAAAAAATATATAAAGAATCTAGATCAGGGGTGTCAAACATGTGGCCTGGGGGCCGAATGCGGCTCGCGAGCAGACCCAATTAGGCCAGGGAGGCAATTCGGTAAAATGTATAGATTTTTTCACTTCATCCCTTTAATCACACTCATAATATGCTGTAGTTCCTACAAATAACCAACACATGCACTGGAGATGGAGCAGACTCTTTTGCTCACCCTTTTCAGTCAACCCTTCTGACAGGAAAGAGCCCCCGCTCAGTAGCATTTGGTCTGTTATGGCCCTTGAGTTTGACACCCCTGATCTACACCAACCTACCATAGATCAGAATAAGATTAAAATTGTAGGCTCAGATATTCATCAAATCTTCATTTAAAATCTTTCCGTTATCATAAATAATCACTTCTCCACACTTGATGTCAATTTAAACACAATTCTTTATTCACGGTTTCATAATCAAGTGAAACCAGACATAATAGAGACATACGAGGAGCTGAAGGTGGAGGAGGAGGAAGTAATTAAGGGTTTAGATAGGTGGAGAAGGAGGAAGAGGTGGTGTTGGTGAAGGAAGGGGTGGGGTGGAGGAAGGGTACGGAAATAGCTGATGTGGTTTCTACTGCAACACAGAAGAGGAGGAGGAGGTGGTGGTGGAGGAGGAGGACGAGATGGTGGCAGCCAGTCTCTGCTTCAGCCTCTCTGCTGCTTCTGTTTCTGCACCTCCTGGAAGACCTTGAGAACGCAGGCAGACAACAAACCTCAGACACAAACAACTCTGGTCCCACCACCATACATACAGCCCGCTCATACATACAGTCCACCACTATAGGTGGTGTACGGTGCAGAGTAGCTAGAGCTACCCGGCAAATGGTTCCGGGCCATTGGTTGGAGCGTGTATGTATAGTAGGGTCTTTGAGTGTGGTCAGTAGTACCCTGTTGCAGAGGGCCTTCTTGGCCAGCCAGCGGCGGGTGATGGGGCGATAGTAGTCCGGGGGGAAGCTGTAGGAGATGTCCAGCTGAGTGCAGACCTTCTCGAAGGCCTCGTAGTTCACCAGCCGGAGATTCTTCAGATACTTCTTCCGCCGGTCTGTCGCCAGCAACATGTGCCTCTTGTTGGCCTTGTCCTGAAGGAGGAGGAGGAGGAGGAGGAGGAGGAGGAGGAGGAGGAGGAGAGAGAACAGAGCAGAGGGGACCAGAGAGTGGAGAGAAGATAAGAGGAGAGGAGAGGAGAAGAGAGGAGGGGTGAGAGGAGACCAAGATTTGTAACCATAATAGTATCAGCTTCATTACGCTTACCTTTTGGGTTTAAAAGAAAACAACAGAAGCAGATTAGGAAACACCAGACTCCACGCAATTATGTGCGGTGTGGGACGTGTGAATGTATGCCGCGAGTGCGTATGTGTCCTTGATCTCGTAGACGTACAGGATATCCTGTAGAACATTTTGTTGTTGAGTTGCATCACTGCCAGTGGATAACAGGAAATTGCAGTACTTCAGTCGTCATAGTGGTAGTAGTAGTACTACTGCTATGTTGTACAGCAGTAACATAACTTGGTAGTACAGCAATATAACCTGTAGTGTAGTACTATATTCGTAACAAAAAAACACCGACTACAAAAACGTATGCAGGCCAGTAGTACATTGGTGATAGACAGTGCATCACTTGTACAATAGCAGATGGCCATTACACCAGGTTTAAATATGCTCATCAAACTCATCAAACCTAACCTCTAACTCTAACAACAGTTTTAACTCCCAACTCCAAGGTTTAACTCCCAACTCCCCAAGCTTTACCTCCTAACTCCCCAAGCTTTAACTCCCAACTCCCCAAGCTTTAACTCCCAACTCCCCAAGTTTTACCTCCCAACTCCAAGTTTTAACTCCCAACTCCCCAAGGTTTAACTCCCAACTCCCCAAGGTTTAACTCCCAACTCCCCAAGCTTTACTTCCTAACTCCAAGCTTTAACTCCCAACTCCCCAAGTTTTACCTCCCAACTCCAAGTTTTAACTCCCAACTCCCCAAGTTTTACCTCCCAACTCCAAGTTTTAACTCCCAACTCCCCAAGCTTTAACTTCCAACTCCCCAAGGTTTAACTCCCAACTCCCCAAGGTTTAACTCCCAACTCCCCAAGCTTTACTTCCTAACTCCCCAAGCTTTAACTCCCAACTCCCCAAGCTTTAACTTCCAACTCCCCAAGGTTTAACTCCCAACTCCCCAAGGTTTAACTCCCAACTCCCCAAGCTTTACTTCCTAACTCCCCAAGCTTTAACTCCTAACTCCCCAAGTTTTAACTCCCAACTCCCCTAGGTTTAACTCCCAACCAAGGTTTAACTCCTAACTCCCCAAGGTTTAACTCCTAACTCCCCAAGGTTTAACTCCTAACTCCCCAAGGTTTAACTCCAAACTCTCCAAGGTTTAACTCCTAACTCACATTGGGATGAATACATCTTATTTTATTTGATCTTGACAAGTTTCATTCCCAACTAACCTTGTGGTGAAGGTGCATGTGGTCCTTATAGTTACGGATCTTCGCTGTCAAAATGGCCACTGAAAGAGAGGAGGAAATCATCAAAAAGGCTCCCCCACATGTAGCATGATTCTTTTCCTGTGGGGAAACTTTTGTAGAAACCAGGAGGCTGACGCTGACCTTTGACCTCCACAGAGCTCCGGTCATGCTCATCCCGCTGGACTTTCTTTACCAACTGCTCCTTCTTCAACTTCAGCTTGTCACTCTGAGTGAGTGACAGAGACAGAGAGACACAGGTGGTGGGGGCAAATCAGTGCACTGGGAAACAGTTAAATCTGTTATTAAATTGTTATATGTATGTACTTACTTGGCTGGCCAACTCCAATGATAATATTCTTTTAACGAGATCACTAGTTCTGTTAAGAGAAATGTAGTTTAAAGATGAAAACAATCATTTAGATATGCTTATTCATATTAATTATACACATACAATGTAAAGAATGGAGGTGTACAAAGTACACATCACTATTATTTACCAATCAACACTAAACCAGTACTTTTACTAAACAACACACACTCTATTGGAATTATTGATGAAGGATATCAACAAGACCATGAGAAGTGCTGAAAATAAAATCTATTATTATTATAACCATGTTTCTGTAGCCTTGTGAGCCCATCCAGATATTCAGGTTTGTGTTTCGAGGTAGGTGGCTAGGTAGTAATTCATTTCCAAATATGGCCGTGGCCTTACATGGTTCAAAAAGCGCCAACCAATCAGAGTGAAGCTCTTGTCCTTTATGCTTGCTGAATCCCCGGTTGGAGGACAAGCAAAAAAAGTATTCTGAGAAAAGCCTTTCGTTTAAAATGGACGCTGCCATCCAAATTCACAACATTGGAGAGAGTTGTCTCCGCCGCCTCCTCCTCCTCCTCCTCCCCTGCGTTGCCAGGTTGAGGACACTGAAACACTGGACACGCAAACATTGTTATTCAGACTACTCCAGATGAAAACTTCTCGGAAAAACTCCCTCCCAAGCACTGATTGGTCTTATAATTTTCAAACGTTTAAAAGGTTTTATGTCAGACAAATCCGCAGAGAGAAACAGAATGTGAACGTGCAAGCCCAGGGTGGTCTCAGGACAAGGCTACCGGTCGTGTGTGCTGTTTTGCAACCTCCCCGACATCTCAGGGAGGTCAAGTTCCTACGTTTGAACAGCAGGGACGGCAGCATAGTCCATCTTCAGCATGCTGGGGGGGAGGTCGCTCATCTGGCTCTCTGGGACTGAAAGTAAAAGTAAGGTAAGTGATTGGTCTCGCAAAGCTCGTGTTTTTCCAGACGCAAAGTAAGAGACACACGCTAGTGTTGATTAGTTCTGCCAAGAACTGCCTAATTGTCAGGAAAAACTCTTGATTGACATGCAAGCAGGACCAAGCATGGAGCACGGCAACAGTACTTCTAGAAGACCAGACTTTGAAACTAACGAGGTGAACAACAATGGCGCAGTAGTCTATTGGGGGGGGGGGGGGGGGGGGGGGGAAAGGATATTCCTGCAGACTGAATAAACTCATGAATGCATTACTGTATAAGAATCGCGCCAGAGCTATGTATACATTTCTGTGAGTGACAATGCTGGTCACACGCTGCTGTAGTGCAAGAGGCGGGGGACTGGGTACAGGAATGAAAGAGAGGGAAGGGGAAGACGAGGCAAAGGAGGTGGAAGGGTGAGATGTGTGTATTCAAAATATTTAAAATTCAGCCACATTCTCCACCACCCTCCTGTCCTACCTTTCTTCTTCTTGGCTACCCGGTACTGCCTCACTGGGACCTGGACGGGGGAGCTCAACACTCCTGGAGGAGAGAGGACATCCCATGGCTTATTATTATACACAACATACTGTATATAATATATACATATAAAAAGACGACATATGATTTGAATTACTTGATAACTGACAAGAAGTCTTTGTGTTTCTGTTTTTTTTTAGCTACATTGGTTATTCATTGTTGGGATTAGATTAGATAGATATATCTTGGATGGTTTGAGGCAGCAGATGAGAAAAAACTCAGATTTGTCTTTTCGTCTCCTTTCACAAATATCAGTAATGCCGGTGGTGTACCGCAGGGCTTACCACGGGGGCCCCCGAGTCTTGTCAGAGCCGACGTGCACGACCAGTTTTTCGGCGACAGAACAGAACCGCTCGTCCCCGATAACTTGGCCAAAGCACCACACTCGCTCAAGACAACAGACGAAGACTTTAAAAATGTTCTCAACGCCATTTTAGTCCACGTGTGTGAATCAAATAGACGGTTAATAAAAGGCTATGGTGCTTTTTCTTGGAGAGACGAAAGTGTGACAGACGACAACACACGTCCGCTACACGGGCGCCGCCATTTTTAGTTAGGCTTGACCAGTGGAGCGCCGAGCAGCCGGGCAACAGATTCAAGGGTCTGCTGTCGATGTCATAACACATCGTCGTGACCACAGGGTAACGTTCTGATTGACGATGAGCGATGAGCTGTAAGTATTTTCATTTATTTAAAAAAACAGGTAATTCGTTACACAATCCAAATGAGTGATAATGACCAAATTAAGATTTTATTAAAACGGATTTAATGATTTTTAAATGCTGAAAGTAACCAGTAGTAATAATATAGCTTCCATAACTCACACAGTCCAAAGTCAGACCAGACCAATTAAACCGTCTAGCTTTATTAAACCAGGTAAGTCTAAATCAGGTAAGTCTAGCTTTATTAAACCAGGTAAGTCTAAATCAGGTAAGTCTAGCTTTATTAAACCAGGTAAGTCTAGCTTTATTAAACCAGGTAAGTCTAAATCAGGTAAGTCTAGCTTTATTAAACCAGGTAAGTCTAGCTTTATTAAACCAGGTAAGTCTAGCTTTATTAAACCAGGTAAGTCTAACTTTATTAAACCAGGTAAGTCTAGCTTTATTAAACCAGGTAAGTCTAGCTTTATTAAACCAGGTAAACGATAAAACAATAAAACCGTTGTTTAAAACATACAAACGTTGTAATAAACATAACTTTGCCTCCAATCATATGATAAAGAAACAATCTTGTCTAAGTGTTTCCAATCCAATTAAACCCTGAGAGATCAAATCGCTTGCCTCCTGTTTTGTTCCACACTTTATTATGTTATATTATAAGGAGGGAGACTGTGCTCTGCAAGCCATTTCACATGATTAAAAACATCATAATAAAACACATACTCCACAATTTAAACCTGAACTAGATTTAGATTTGATTACCATCCACTGACCAAACTGATTTAGAGAGAGATTTAATCTTGTGAAATTATCTGTAATAAACTTGATGGCTGCAGTTATAAAGTGGCATAGAGCAGTAGAGCATAGAGCAGAACAGTTAGGAACAGGTAGCTAGAGTCCACCTGAACAAAACAGGCACCTTTAAAAAAACAAAACAAAACAGATTCACCTTAATACAAAGAATCTGCTAAAGTCCACCTTCAAGCCACATGGGCACAGTTCAGCTTTAAGGAGAACTGAAAGCCCCTTTCCCTAGATGCTTTCAGGTGTTTCTTCATTCTGGGCCAGAGAAGCTGGGAACAGGTGTGTTGTGTCGATGCTGAACCAGCAGGTGATCAGGTAACCACGCCGGCTAACTGGAGGTTATGCATGGCGGTGGGGCTTGGGTCTCCTTTCAATTAAAATTGGTCCACCTTAATACCAACAGTAACCCTTACATAGATTTCACTCTGGAGCGTCGGCAAGCGCAAGCGCTTGTAGCATGGGAAACTCCGCCCAACTCCCCACATCTGATCCCACCCCCTCCCCTGTGCCGACGTCATCATCGTCGTGGGTGGCCATGTTGTGGTAGCTCTCCGACTCCAGCAGCGGCTGCGTGGACTCGGAGCGCAGGTATGCCGGCGGTGGGTTGGCCGGCTGCCCGGCGTACGGGCAGCTGCAGATGATGGTGGCGTAGGACACGGAGCCGCAGGGGGTCACGGGGAAGTTGGGGGTCACCGGGGAGCCACACAGGGAGTCTCCCAGGTCGCTGGTGTCCTCCGGGTCGCTCCACTGCTGGATCATCTTCTTCTCCGACACCTCCATCAAGCTGAGGTGGGACAGGTGCACCACAGGTGGGTCGGCGTTGCCCGGCCACTCCCACGACAGCTCCTGTTGCCGCGTGCGCACAGGCACACACACACACACACACACAGACACACGCACACACACACACACGTCATCATCGTCATCTGGGCAATCAGTATCAGTTCAAAAACAATACTCAACCCAAACATGGACTCATATGTACCTGTAGCATGTCAGAGGTCAAGATCTTGACACTGCTGTGGGCCGGGTCAGGAATCATGGGACACAACCGGACCCTCACACTACAGAGAATACACACCGGGTCAGAAACAACCTCAAACCAGCGTCTTTACCAGAACCAACCTCAAACAAATTTCTGTACCAGTGGTGGTTCATGACCAACCTCAAACTAACTTCTGTACCAGTGGCTGTTCATAACCAAACTCAAACAAACTTCTGTACCAGTGGCTGTTCATGACCAAACTCAAACTAACTTCTGTACCAGTGGCTGTTCATGACCAACCTCAAACTATCTTCTGTACCAGTGGCTGTTCATGACCAACCTCAAACTATCTTCTGTACCAGTGGCTGTTCATGACCAACCTCAAACTATCTTCTGTACCAGTGGCTGTTCATGACCAAACTCAAACTAACTTCTGCACCAGTGGCTGTTCATGACCAAACTCAAACTAACTTCTGTACCAGTACCAGTGAGGCCGATGATTCTCACCATTCCTGATATGAAAATATGAACGCGACGAAGGTGATGAAGGTGACCAAGGACAAACCGATGAAGAAGAGCGCCACCACCACCCCGACATCACTGGCATCTGGGAACAAAACCAGAGTTACGATGCGTAATAGAAATAACAAACGTATAGGTTCTTTCTCGGAAAAGGCGGAACCAGGTGAGGTTGATGAACCTGTGGCCAAGGTCTTGAAGATGATGACGGAGCCGTTGTTTGTTCCCCCATCCGTGGAGGCCGCCAGTAGGACTCTGTAGGACGTCACCTTGCTGAGACCCCTCAGCAGAACCCTCCGGTTGTCTGCACTGTGCGTCACAACTTCACAACAAACACATCTTTAGTCAGCAAGTACTTCAGTGTCTGTCTGAGTTGTATTGGAGTATCGCTTTGAAATAGCCTCTGTGTACTTTATTATTCCAGTATGATGTTGTGTACATGTAGGTGTAGATTTTGAAATAGTGCCAACCAGGGTCACATGTTCTGTTTCCACAAGAGGGCACCGTCACTTTCACCAAAGTACTGTTTTGTGAAGTGATTTTTTTTTAGCATAGCACTTAAGTAATTCTCCACCACTATTCGGAACATCAAAGTTCCGACCTTTTCCCACCTGTAATGTGTTCCGGGTTATCCCAGTAGAAGAGCTGGTAGCCGGTGATGATTCCATTCCTCTCCTGCAGGGGGAGCTCCTCCCAGGTGAGTTCCACGTACGACCCCCAGCTAAACTTCACCTTCAGATCCGGGACCAATGAAGGAGCTGGGAGAACAGGGAAGAAGAAGAACCTCAGAACCTCATCCATGCAATGTTTTGATTCACGTCGTTCACCTCTGACCTGCAGTCTGCAACCACAGAACAAAGATGAAAGGGGAGCTGGCATACTGTACTTTTCTAATGGAAGAGAGTATTGCTTCATACCTGTAATGTGCGGTCTGAATGCACTCTCAATCCTTTTCCGAGTCCTATATGTCCTCTATGTATGGTAGGTCCCATGTGTGCAGCTGATTCTACATTGTCACTCCCAACCAGTGTTGCACCGTCAATTAGGTAGATGTGGCAAACTCCTTGTCACCCATTCAAAGCAGCACTACTTGAATCGTACCTGTCTGTCTGTCCTTGTGTGTGTCTTGCTCTCTCTTGTGACTCACCCTTCTGTCTGGAGTAGGCCGTCGCTGTCTTCGGATGGCCGATGGCGTACTTAAACCTGGGATAAACCGACACCTTGTAGGGCTGGTAGGGTTCAAAGAATCCTGTAGGAAAGCACGTGTTAGGGCTCCAGAACAGATCCCACAGAACCACAGTCCAAACTGGATGTGCTTGAAGCGAAAGGAGATCAGTCATGATGGCACCGAAAATAAATTTTACTGTCCTGTCTGTCGATATTATATACAATAAGGCTATATTATGTAGGCCAATACCAAATATACTAAATGTTGCTTCAATGTTTAGCTTCAAATTATAGTCTACAGTATATAGGACTAACACTTAATACAATAACCCAAGTGCATGCGTTCTTGGACTTGACTTGGTTATGATTTGTTTGTTCCTATAGCTATATCATTTAAAAAGCTTAATGACGATTAAGATAGAAGCACACCGCAGGGATTTATTTCAGATTAGGCTAGTTCTCAAGACGTTGGACAATATCTCCCACCATTAGGTCGCTTCTATTGATATTCAATGTGTTTTTTTCCCCTAATATTCAGGACTTGGTGCCGATAAGCACACCACACCATCACCATCTGCTATTATGGTCAGACGCAGAAATAGGCAGAGCTGGGTTAGGGGGTGTTTTAGGTCCAAGCATGGATGTGCGCGCACACACACACACACACACACACACACCACACCACACCACACCACACCACACACACACACACACACACTATACCAACCTGTTAGCAACACACTTGACTGGTTCCTATTGGCCACTTCAAAGAGGAGGAGGGAGGAGTTTGTTTTGAACATCGGCCACCATTCCACCACGTAGTCGGTGACGTCTGATGCGGTCCGTCCCCATCTGCTGGTTGAGCAGTTCTGCCACTGAACCAGCAGGGCTCGGTCGTCGTGGGAGACCACCGTAATGTCGCAGATGGCAGAATGCGCTGCAGACAGAACACACACCGCTACTTTAGCGTGCTAGCTTAAATATTGGCATTGTGATGCGGCGAGACAAGGGGAGGGGAACACTCCATATGCGCGTGTGCTAACATTAGACACATAGATTGTGATTATGATGAACTTACACTTACTTTGCTTACAGTTCCACACAGACACACACAATCACTCATATTCACACACACACACACACACACACAGTCATTCACACACAATCCCTCATATTCAATTATATTCTCTCACACACACACAAAAACACACACACACACACACCTGTGGGGGGCAGCAGGAGCACCTCAGTGGGGGCCGACCTGCCGACTGAGTTCTGCGCCCACAGGTAGACCTTCTTCACATTCCTGGGGGGATGCAGGTCACAGCTGGAATCCGGGGTGAAGCACAGCCAACCCCTCCCGGCAGGAAGCGACACCACGTAGGACAACGCCCTCCCGTTGGACAGGAACTGACTGGACGGCTGGGAGCAGAAGGGGGAGGAGACGAGGGAAGAGAAGGGGGAGGAGACATGGTTCACACCCAAACATTAACCACACCCACATACCCTAGCCCTCGGCCTAGCATGAGAAGAGATCCTTTTCACAGATAGTCAGAAGCAGGGTATAATAACGTCCTGTTCCTGTCAATTTTATTGATGTCTGTCACAGCACCAGCATGGCCATGGTCAGTTGTGTCTATACTGCACTACACTGCCATAATAAAGGATCAATTATTGGTACGTGAGCTTGGGAAGAGTTGCATAGCAGCAATGTTAGCCGGCCATGCCTTAGCAAGCCTGCTCCCTGGATTCGTGGGGTCAAAAGTTTAGGGAAGAATTTTCAATTACTATAACCTAACCCTAACCATCTCTAACCTCATAACTAAATGCTATCTCTAACCTAACTCCTAAGGGTGATGTCTTTACCTTCCAAAACAGGCGGACATTGCGGACATCAGCTGAGGTTTTGCCTTTCCTCTCTTCTGGAACTTTCACCCAGTAGTCAAGAAGACCAACAGGAGCTGAAAACAAGGAACACACCTTCTTTGTCACGCGTCAACAACAACAACAACAACATATTATCATTAGACTACAAAAACTGATTTGTATTCACCAACATGAAATACATACATACACACAATGGTTTAAATTACAATACACTCAAAACCATTGCAATACAATTTACAATACTATCGCTGTATTACACCACTGTATTACACTAATGTAATACAGTGATGCAGTGACACCTGCTGGAGAGTGGGTTGAACTACAATGTGTACTACTGCACACAAGCTAGGCAGAGGCCCAGGATGCAGCTATTCAACTATTCAACAGGCGGTGCTGGTGAGAAGAAGTGGGGCGGTGTTAGGTCTTCAGGGGGGGGGGGGGGGGTGGAGGTTCGGCGTTCTGCGGTACCTTTCTCCAGAGTGTGCCCGCTGTGGGGCCGACTCCAGCCACTCCAGGGACTGCCTTGGTAGCAGGTCCGGATCTGCACCTGGTACTGGGTCCCGTGGAGCAGGTCACACACCTCCACCACCTTGGACTTTACAAACTGTTGTTGTCCAATGTTATATTGTTATATGGTGCATAGGCATGTACATAACCCACATATATACACACGTAAATGTACACAACACAACATGCATACATGCATGATGTATGTATGTGTATATATAGTTCACTCGTAGGGAAACACAAACACACACAAAGAAACACACACACACACACACCTTAACTGATAGCCCGACACAAATATGTTTTATATAATAGTTCAAAAAGAAACCAGAGCCTATTATAAAAAGCAATTCCATATTAACAAACAATAATCCATCATTTCCGATCTGGGATTTGATGGGCATGATGCCGTGAACAGCGTGCATCGCATCACACACACACAACACTTCTTCTCCACGGCAACTGGCCTCATCACACAAGACCCGGGACCCCCACTGATCCCCACTGATTCCCACCCCCTATGGACACTATACTACACGTTATATTAAGATAAGATAAGATAGAACTTTATTAATCCCGAAGGAAATTCTTGTGCCAGGTTGCATAGCAATACAATAAAACAATAGAGAAATAAAATAACAGATTTACAAATGTACAGTAGGTCTAAGTCCTATAAAAATGTCTATAAAAATATTGGTGAAGTATAAAACTATACAAATATATAGGCAAAATAAGGTACAAAAACAATTTGGCAATAATTGAAGTGTAATAAAACGGTGATAATAATAATGGACACTATTGCGTTTCATTAACGCACATCTTCTCTTTAAATTGCCCCTTTTAATTGCTTATTTTGTATATATTTTGTATATATATCTTTTGTATATATTTGTATTACTTTCTGTTTAATATTCAAAGTTAGGCACCAAAGCACATGTTTGTAAAAACTAAGGTAATAAAGCTAAAGCTATTAACATCTAGAGGTCCGGTCTGCCCCCCACCCCCTGGTGTGTGGACTCACGGTGGCGAGGGTCCAGGTGGAGGTCTGGAGGGTGGGGGGCCGGACCCGGGCCTCCAGGGTCATCCTGCTGGTGGACATGAAGCTCTGCTGAGCGGAGAGACTCCAGCGCAGCCGCAGGCAGCCGTAGCGTCTCACCACCGGCCACACGCGATCCAGCCGGGGGGGGTCGAACCTCGCTGGGACACACACACACACGACCGCCCCCACGCAGCCCCCGGACACACGGTCACATGACGGCCCCATGCAAAGGTCAAATGAGGTGCAAGAGGTCAAATTGTTTGTCAGATTGAGGTCAGATGGAAAATAGACAGAGGATTTTGCCTAATAGCCTTGGCAGTGTTAATACCTTGCTTTACCAGTGGGAGTAGTACCCTATCCCTGGCAGTGTTCATGTCTTGTTCAGTTGGGCTAGACAGCAATGATGATGATGATGATGACCTCACCTGACCTCACGGGCTCCACGGTAACGGGGTCAGAGGTCGCTTCTCCCAGGGCGTTGGAGGCCACCAACCAAATCTTCATCTCGAAGAAGAGCCTGAAGTCCATCCTGGGGATGACCACTCTCTGAACACTCACCGGGACAGGGTAGCTACACTCAACCCCGGATTCACTGACACACACACACACACACACACACACACACACACACACACACACACACACACACACACACACACACACACACACACACACACACACACACACACACACACACACACACACACACACACACCACACAACACACACACACACACAGCTTCAATCAAACTACTGTCTATTGAAACCAGTTTCACTATAACCATCACAATGTCTGTACTGTTTGTTACACACACAAAGTTTGGGTGTGCGAGTGAGTGTGTGAGTGTGTGTGTAAGTGTATGCGTGTATATATTTATGTGTGAGACCGTATGTCTGTGTGTACCTTATACGTGTGTGTATAGGGTGTACTGGGTATGTGTGTGTGTGTGTGTGTGTACCTTAAAGTGAGTATAGGGTGCACTGTTTGTGTACATGTGTATAGGGTGTACGGTGTGTGTGTGTGTGTGTGTGTGTGTGTGTGTGTGTGTGTGTGTGTGTGTGTGTGTGTGTGTGTGTGTGTGTGTGTGTGTGTACCTTATACGTGTGTATAGGGTGTACTGGGTGGGAAGCAGGGTGTCTTGGTGGCCATGGTCCCAGCTGCAGGTCATGGTGCTGGGGGTGGTCAGGTTGGTCTGGCAACCCAAATTCTCTAGAGCCACTGGAGGAACTGAGGACATCACAACGTCTTCAATTCAATTAAATTTTATTTGTATAGCCCTGAATCACAAGACAGTCTCAAAGGGCTTTACAGGCCAGATTATTGTGGGCCAAGTGATTTATGACACCCTAGCCCCCCCTAAGTGCAAGAAACGACTCCCTTAATTAACAAGGAAGAAATCTCGAGGAGGAACTCAGAGTGGGGGATCCCTCCTTCCAGGGATGGTTCAGAGTGCAATGGGTGTCATACGGGCATTTAAAAACAGGGGTAACAAAGCATGACAAAATGCAAATGACAAAGTACAAATAGTAAATGAAATAGTAATATTATGATAGACATAGAGACAGACAGACAGACAGACAGACATAGAGACAGACAGACAGATAGGGTGACAGACACACAGACAGAGACGAACAGACAGACAGATAGACATAGAGACAGACAGACAGACAGACAGACATAGAGACAGACAGACAGATAGGGTGACAGACACACAGACAGAGACGAACAGACAGACAGATAGACATAGAGACAGACAGACAGACAGACAGATAGATAGACAGACAGAGACAGACAATCAGACAGAAACATAGAAATAGACAGACAGACATAAAGACAGACAGGCAAATAGACAGACAGACAGACAGACAGACAGACAGACATAGAGACAGACATAGAGACAGGTAGGGTGACAGACACACAGACAGAGACGAACAGACAGACAGATAGACATAGAGACAGACAGACAGACAGACAGATAGATAGACAGACATAGAGACAGACAATCAGACAGAAACAGACATAGAAATAGACAGACAGACATAAAGACAGACAGATAGATAGACAGACATAGAGACAGACAATCAGACAGAAACAGACATAGAAATAGACAGACAGACATAAAGACAGACAGGCAAATAGACAGACAGACAGACATAGACAGACAAAGAGACAAACAGCCAGACAGGGTGACAGGCAGCCAGACAGCCAAATAGATAGACAGACATATGGACAGTCAGAAACAGAGACAGACAGACAGACAGTCAGAAACAGAGACAGACAGACAGACAGGGTGACAGGCAGCCGGACAGCCAAATAGATAGACAGACATATGAACCGACAGACATAGAGACAGACAGACAGACAGACAGGCAGACAGATCGACAGACAAACAGGGTGACAGACAGATCCTCACGTCTGGCTTGGACCTTCACCCCTCCCACCAGCTCACAGGGAGACGTCCGGATGCAGCAGGTCACCCACGCCCGGCTCTGGGTGAAATTTGCCACCACTGCCGTCACCTTCCTCACGTTGCCGACGGTCACAGAGGAGTTGCCGACGGCGATGGAGGAGGAGTTGCCGTGGGCGACGGGGGCGTGGCTGCTCCGGGCGAGGAGGCGGGAGTCCAGGTGGAGCTCTATGTTGGTGACCCCTCCCCCCAGGGACAGGGCGGGGCAGTCGGGTCTGATCACGCAGGAGGCCGTGAGCTCCGACCCCAGGCTGGACGTCCGGACCTCCGCACATCGACTCAGGTCGCCCTCTGACCGGCGGGGGAGGAATGTGATGTCATCACAGTTAGTGTGTGATGTCATTACATTCAGGGCCATGCAGCAAGTGATGGGCAATACCCCTGTCTACTCACCGCCTTCAGCTGCCATGGTGACCACCACCAGCAGCGCAGACAGCAGTGGTACCCACGCAGGCGTCATGGCGACTACACCGCGAGGCAGCCAATAGTAAACATCTCGACAGATGACGGTTAAACCGCAATACTGTCTCAATCGAGCTTGGAAGGTTTGTTGTGGGTAAGATGGGGATCTGGAGGAAAGCAAGGCATCGTGGGAAAAATTAGCAGCTGGCAGAGAAGACTCACTTGTTGCGCAATGCTCCCTAAAGCTGATGTAATGCTAACATAGCATGTTGTCATGACGCTAATTAAATGGGCAGAGTAAACCTCCTCATTCTCGCTGTCTGTTGCTTAATGATAATGTAGTATGCTGAAGTTCTGAGTGTGTGTGTGTATTTGTGTTATTGATATGTGTATGCATATGTTTTTGTATGTGTGTGTCGGTGTGTGTGTAATATAGTGTGTGTGTCTAATGTAGTGTGTGTGTGTGTGTGTGTGTGTGTGTGCGCGCGTGTGTGCGCGTGCGTGCGTGTACATCTACACGTACATGTGTGTGTCAAGGTGGCGTTCGTGTGTAAGGCTGCGTGTGTTTGTGTTGTGTGTGTTTCATCCAGTGCTCTTATAATGTTGGAGGCTCTGTGTTTGAATCTATTCACCATTCCTTCCGTGTCTTCAAAAGGTGTCATGACATGTCTGAAAGGAGGAGAACCGGTTCGTTAAGCGGACCAGAGCTTCCTAACACTCAACTCTGTGCCGCGGTGGTGAAATATCCTGGTTTGTGTAACGTCTTGTGGTTTTCCAAACTGACTTGTTGTTTGTTGCTGAAGTGTTCTCACTGTGAGTCGGCTATGATTGGTGACGTGTCACCATGTGTTTCCTCGGCTGCTGCTGCGGTCAGGCGTTTCAAAACACCAGCGCTCAACATTTAGCAATATCCTGCTGTCCACGGCACGGACGTGGACCAACCGCTACTCCATCTTGTTGGTGTCCCACCAGAGGAAGAAAAACCCCAGAATGACATGAATGAACCTCTCACAGGTTAGCACCGTCCACCTGACGAGACCAGACCTTAACACCAGCAACCATGACGGTTACTCAAAATCCCTCAAACTAAAAGGGGGAAAAGCAGTTGCTTTCACATCCTCTTTTCTAAATGAGGATTATGGGGAAGATTTGTTTTCCAGTGTTCCTCTTTTGGAAGAATCCACACACTGGGCTACCGTTACTCCTAACGCTAATAGAACGAGTTTCATAAATGCTAAGTTGCCTGCATAATAGCTGGGATAAGAGCAGACGTGCCATTCTGAGTGCATTACCAACCATCTAAGAGATGTCAGACAGGTGTTGGAACTATAAACCAACAACTACAATAGCACAGCAGCAAAACTAAACACACACACACACACACACCTAGACACACACACGCAGGCAGACAGACAGACTGACAGACAGACAGACACACACACACACACACACACACAAACAGTAAAAACAAACACACCTCTATCTCCTGGGGAAACCCTGTAAACTCCAGCCAGGTCCACCGATCTGTCCTGCAGGCATTGTAATTGTACAGCTGTCTCATCTAGAGTCCGTCACCACATTCACAACCTTACCAGTTTGGTTCCATGAGCGATTATCCACCTCGACAAGATCACCCAAATCATCATCGTGAGCAGCCAACTCACTGGATCTCTCAGCAGCATTCAACACACGGACAGACACCGGCTGGCGGAAGGTTCACACATCAACCGCCTCACAGCACAGAACACAGACTCTGTGCCACCACCACCAATACAACCGCCGTCCCTCAGGACAAAGATTTACTGACAGATTTATTCCCATTCAACACACCAAGCGGCCGTATCACATTTTGTGCAGTCCCCACCTCCATCAGACAACTCAACTCCTCCTTATATAGTTACTTTAGTCATTTAAATGGTTTTAGCCACATAGGGGGCCGTGTAACCACATCTTCGCATTTACATTTACATTTTCATTTAGGGCATTTGGCAGACGCTTTTATCCAAAGCGACTTACAAAGAGTACATTTGTTGAAGGAGAGGCAGCAATATATCACTGTGGTACCTGAAGATAAGAATAGAGCTGTTTTCGAGCATTCCTATTTACGAGACGAATAGAACGAGTTTCATAATTGCCAAGTTGCCTGCATAAGTAGCTGGGCAGGCGTGCAATTCTAAGCATGCTACAACATCTGAGAACGAACAACTGAGAACGAACAACAAGTGCCATTAATAAATGTTAAGACGTATAAACCGCAGGTTAGTGCCCTTTAGATCTTACTTGGACACTTCTCACTTCTTCATATGGAGTCATACAGTGATATGTGAGACACACTTCAGTTTCTAACTTCCTAAAAATAGGGTTCTTTGAATTGACTTGAAACACGGTGAAACACAGTGAAAAACCAAACGCGCCGCAGTAAAAAACGGTGAAGGTTAGCATGTCTCACTGACCTTCATCAGTCCCACGATGTGATCAGACGTCCTCTGGAGATGCAAGTTTGAGATGCAGTGTAGACAGAGACACTTTACGACATCCTCCTCCCCCTCCTCCGTCTTCTTGACGTTTTGTCCTCCGGTTGTCATGGTATCCCACAGACCAACCACAGGATGAGGAAGTCACCGAGGTGATTGGCATCAAACAACTAAGATTAGTTCGAGTTCATCGATAACATTCCACGTATCTTGGAAAGTTAAGATTCACTTGAAAAGTACTACTGTCACAATACCTTTGTAAATATGTATACATGTGTTTAGGCTACCACATGGTAACACTTTATATAAGGGTATATTCATTAACATTATAAGCATTTAGTAACAGAACAGCCAAAACGTGAATGCTGAAACTCAATGGTCTCGTCCCGTTTAAACATTTTATTTAAGCATGAGCAAAAGTGGTAAAGACGTACGCATAGCCAACACTACACATTATGAGTTACGGTACACTATAAGTGATTGGGGTTACATTTTTGGTTTAAATTTGTCATAATTCATACCTTCAGGTTAACATGAACACCCCCATTTAGTACACAATGCCTATTTAGGTAACATCATTAAGTAAACGATTGTAAAACGACGTATTAGTTAATTAACTGTTAGTTAATACTTATTACTACATTAACTGCTGTTACTTATTGGTTAGATAATTTATTTATTATTGTAAATTGCTACCCTAATACTTGTATCATTATGCTACTTGTGTTAGTAGGTCAATATTGATACTTTTGTTCATGTCTTAATCAGCCTAATGGTCACGCAACATTGATCATGTAATGCAGTCTACTTTGATAGATTGATTGATTGATTTATTGGCTGTTTAAGAGTTAACAATAATCAAACTATTGATCCAGCCTAGTGGAACTTGTGGGTAAACCTTATAAAACAAAGATTTCAATCAATGTATGAAATGAAATGTAGCCAGAATGTTTGATTGACCTGTTAACTGTCAACCCCAAACAACCAATAACAGGTGAACCTGGGTTTAACCTCTGGAGGGCAATTAGAGTCCATATTTATAGCGTATCTTAAAATGTATGCATTTAAAGGTCCTGTATGTAAGAATAATGAATCTGTTCAGGGACTACATGTAGGACTTTACAGTACAAATCTCTTTAAATTGCCAGTTTGTGAGCAGGTTGTGTTTGAAGTTAAAAACATGAGAGCTTCCCCGACTCTCTCTGTTGTAGAACAGCTTCTGGGTGATTTCTCTTATATTTGAGTCGGGTCGGATTTCGCAGGAAAAATGAATGAAGTGACACATAAGCGTGGATAATTAAAGAATATATATATATCATAGCTTTTTTAACCTCCTGAGACCCGAGCTTTTGTTTGGGATGTGTTTTTTATTTCTCCTCGCTATTTGGGATAAGTAGGACCTAATAAGTATAAAAACTAAGAATTGTCTTTGAACAGGAAGCCATTGTCCTCATATTGGGGGACAATGAGTTTATTTGACTGTATCACGTCCTCTGGATCTCTCACTGTCACTATCATGACTGCTCTGCTCAGATGAATGAGGTGGAATATAATCTGGATCAATGTGTTGTTCCACACCAGGATCATGGCTATCAGGACCATCAGACAAGTCCTCTTCTACTGTTGAATTGGGCAATCTTTCTGCTTTTGATAGAGAAATATGCCCTGGAAATGTATCACATTAAAAAAAAAACAATTTCTACTCATTTGTAGGCCTACCATATGCAATACGCATTTATACTCACTTATGCTTGTAAACTGTTGGTTTCTTCCCAAATCTTCCCAAGCTATGTTTCCTTATTTTATTTTATTTTCCTAATTTTGCATGAATATTAATACGATAATAAAGTCCCAGTTCCCTGTCGGGACCGGCAGGAGAACATGTAGAATGTACGAGGATCAGTGTCATGTGCTTTTGCGACCACCGGATGGCAGCCCAAGTCTCCACGAATGAGGCCAACGGGTCTAAGTTAAGCAGAATTTAATATTATGGTGCTGAGAGCCCAAAATGTAATGTCCCCATATGAGGACACATGGTCCTAGGAGGTTTTAAATGTGTACAAGGTTTAATTATGATTAGAACTAACATTAGTTTCTGATTGTTATTGTCTCAACCCACGGAGCTCAGAATGCACTTCTGATTCTTACATAATATGTAAGAATCAGGATGCTCAGGTACTATATTATAGTACCTTTAAGTTGAGATTTGGACAAGGAAGAATCCATATCACTATTATCTAACCCAGTACATTTTCATCGATAACAAATTTGTTTTCGGGATTAGTTCTCCTTTAATCAAGAAATCAGAGTGAGAATAGGGTCACCAAACAGCCAACCGCAGTCAACCGCAACCGTAACCGTGATGTAGTCGGAAATGTACACATTGCCGACTACATTCTCACATTAACACGTCGCTGACATTTAGCTCGTGTCATTTTTCTTCTCGCTAATCAGCATGTAGAAGCTCATCCCAACACACAGGCTTATGTGACATGCTACGTGCTAAGAAGCTACATCCCAGTGAGCAGTGAAATGAGCTGCAGGTCCCACGGCGAGGGGAGAGCTTTGATTAGCACGCTTGCTCCGTCGTTCATTTTTACATTTAATAGAACGTGGTCCCCTCTAAGTCCTCAAGCACATTAGTATGTGGTCTCAAATGACAGACCACAGGGATGTCTCTTCGATTCCATTTGTTCTATTCTCCAGCACAAGCTAAAGACATACAAAATCCAATCATAACCCACGTTAATCAGTGCTTTGTCAGAAAATACCAGAATAATAATTATCAAACGTTTTGACGCCAAGACATTGGTTTTCTTGGTGAACAATTCTATGACTTGTGCGAAAAATGTTCTTTGTCTTCTGTGTGGACTGACTGAAATAAAAGTAGGCAGAACCCCTATTATTGAGATCAGGGGTTGAATTCAGCAAATGTTTCTCAAGTTCTGAGAAATATTTAAGCTGATCAAGACACCAGGAGGGAGAGAATCAACACAACAGTAAATCAGAAGAGTCGAATGTCATTAGCTCAGCATTTGACAGTTGTTTTTCTTTTGACTCTCTTGTTTTCATTGGATACACCTAGTGGGCGAGCAAGACGATGTTGTAATAAGTACTGTGCCGCAACATGTTATGTTGAAAGACTGAGAGACAGAAGGGGGGTGTTGGAAAGAGAGAAAGGAAGAGGAGGGAGATGGAAAATGACAGTGAGGGTGGAGAGAGAGAGAAAAGAACCAGAGAAAGAGACAAAGAAAGAGTGAAGAAATGGAGAGGAGAGAGACAATCAGAGAGATGAACACACACACAGGAGAGAGAGGAGAGAGAGGTCAGACAGCTCCTGACCCCTGCTCTGCTCCAATATGCTCCCAATCCTGCAGCTATCACACTCTGGATGTGTGTGTGTATGTGTGTGTGTGTGTTGTGTGTGTGTGTGTGTGATAAACTGCAGGTTGTTTTGTGAGCTGTTAACCGAAGCACTAAAAGCTGACACAGGTACCTACAATAGTTCAGAATAGTTCAGATATGATAAGCATATCAAGTGGAAAAGCAAAAGTCCATCTGAACACTTGAGACATGAAAACGAAAGAAAGACCGGAGTTCATTTCCTTAATCACGACCGCTATGGCACATGGATTCCCGATATGTTTCAGGGAGGGAGGGTTGGTCAGGGAGGGTTTTTTTTTTTAAAAACCGACCCGTGTTGTTCATTACACAACACATCCAGACCGCCAGTCTGCGGTCGCACAAAATGTGTGGAGTGGTCGGACAAATACTGGAAGAGCTACAGTGTGTGCCACAAAGTCCCCAGTCAAGTTATTCATCGCGTTAACTTCCTGGGCAGACGCCGCAGGCAGGAGGCCAACGCTGAACACCAAGAACATTAAAAGGTTGAGATTTGGCCGAGGTTACTGTTATTGATTCAAATCTCCCTGCGCCTGTTTTAGATGAGGCCCATTGATTCATTGCTGGGGGATAAGCACACCGAGTCTAGGATCGCGAATCATCGTGTTTCTCTGCGCATGTTAACTGGAAATATCCTGTTTGGGTGTAGGTGCAGGCTTATGGCAAAAGGGGCTTTAAAGGTGGGATTTACCGGAGACACTTGATAGTTTGTTAGAAATGTCATCCCCACCCGTCAGCTGAGTGAAATGCTCGGGGAGAATATCTGCTCTCCTGGCCTGCCTCTGAATTAGGCAAGTTAGATTTTTAGAACATTTTTGGGCCAATCATGAGGGCCTTTATTCCCTCCCTTCCGTCGCGCCTGTCAATCACATGCGCACAGCACACATCTCAATGGTGGGTAAACGTAGAGAGAGAGAGAGAGGGGGTTTGTTCTTTTTTCAAAATCTTTCCCTCTTCCGACGTCTTTTTGCGACTCAAATCTCACAGCGCCTTCAAGTTGTCCCCCCCGTAGGTCAAGATCAGTCGCTAACCTGCTCTCATTAATCTCTCTGAAAACCCAACCCGCTAATGGGTCGGTTTTTATTTCCGCGCTCTGATGTGTGCGTTCTGGTCGAGCGTTCCTCGCCGTCTCTCAGCGACGTGTAATTGGATTTATGTGTTGATCAGTCGGTAACCTTATCTGTCGACGTTGTCCCGCGCAGACGGCTCCCGGAGCGAGATACGGACTCCCGGCGAGAGGCCGACTTGACACGGGAAGCTAAAGGCAGGGGCGACGCGCTTTTCAATTAATCTTCATCACCGACGTCATTAATAATTGTTCACGTTCAGCGGCTGTCCGCCTCTTAGAGGAAATAAAAAGGGTGTATGTGGTGTATAGAGAGAGAGACACCATGGGGATGTAGACCTCATTATACATCCACGGGGACTAGACGGAGAGTCCACCTGCTATATGGCCGTCCCTTGGGCGTTCTAGCAGACCGACTTTGTCCACTGGACACAGAACACAAACACTTTATGAACACAAACTAATAGCCGAGTAGAAATCCATACATCTACAGGATTAATACAAAGAAAAGTTGTTTCCATTGTAAATGTCACAACATTGAAAGTGTGTGTTTTTAAAAAGGTATTAAAAGGCCAATCCTTCAGTTTAACTCCAAGACACCGGTACCACCGACATAAAAAACTAATTCTAAACACATTACGGGTTTTGTCAAAGTTTGACCTTCTGTTGTTGAGCACCTGTGTGGACCATTTAAACCCAACAGAATATAGAGATTTGCACCACTAGAGGGCACTCTGGTAGCATCTATAATCTGGTAGTTAAAGGACTGTTTATTCCCTTGAAATTATTAGATACTAATGGGTTTTAAAGTCATTTTCAACACTGCAGAGTTATAATTCTTTAAACTTTCTTCCAGATTTCTCAACATAAAAAGCAGGAGTTGACCATTTCAACACATTTTATTTCTTAAAACTCTTCGCATTGAGATTGCCAACATGATGCATCAGGGACGGCTGGCATGATGTTTGCACAGAGAGTAGTTTGTCTTCCTGGTCTTTATGGAGCGTAGAGGGACTTTCCCTGGCGTCTGATGGCAGCTTTGTGCTGAGCAAGCAGTCTGTCGACATCGTCTACAAGGAAGTGGACCCTGTCTCTCTGGCTTAACCGAATAGGACCATGTTGGTTCCAGTAGGCCCTGGGAGAGATTCTGCGCCGCTGGGGAGACCGACCCATGGCCGGCACACCTCTAGCGGGGACGGGCGCGGCCAGAATTGAGGTCACGACCTCGGGAGACAAACACACCAGACCCCCTGCGGTCTTGCAACTTGAATCGGTTCTCCTCAAGGTCTTCGGTGCTTCGTCCCGCGGTGTCAGGGGTCACGTACTCCACCTGCCCAACATGTCCGCCGTGGCTCCTGACGGGGTCGTAGGTCAGTGGTGAGGCTTCGCGAGTGAACTCTGAGGCGGAAGGGGGGCGGTGGTTGTGGTGTTGCGGTGGGTGACTGTAGGCTTGTAGTCCTGCCTCGATGTCGGGCTGATACCTGTGGTCGCCATGGAGATGAAACCCTTTCCGGTGGTCCTGGATTTCGTACGGATCGGTGTCGCCGAGGCCAGGTGCTCCGTGGACTCCGGGGTAGTCTAAACCTAGCTTTGCAGCACGGGCTAGCATGGGACAACACTCAGTTAAACAGTTAGCACACCACCGCAGCTAAACACAACCACCACCACAGCCACACACCACCTTTACAATTATACAACACCACCACCACAGCCACACACCACCACAGCCACACACCACCTTTACAATTATACAACACCACCACCACAGCCACACACCACCACAGCCACACACCACCAACACAACAGCCACACACCACCACAGGTGCTCTTTCATTCCCACTGCAATATCTTTTTTTTAAAAGGCCAAATAGATTACTACTTTTTAATGAAGCCTTGCACTTATTTATATATTTATTGTTCAAATTGTTTCCATTTTAATGTGATTTTATGCAAGTCTTCTATGGATGCTGTTGTGAGTCCCTAACCAAAGACAATTCCTGTCACCAGTTTTTGTAATCTTGAATCGTCTATTATCTTTACTGTCCATCAGGATGAATAAAAACAAACATCTTTAGACACGGCTCAGTAAAAACATTCTAAACAACATACAACTAATATGGATGACCGTGGGACTGAAAGAGGTTTGTTTGATATAGGCCACGTTCTTCTCCACCAGGAGGCCTTAATGCCATCCGTGTGTGTGTGTGTACAGCTACGCACCTCTTGCGGTTCTAGAACAGTAGTACCCTCCGGCGGCGGCAGGTTGGAGCACCACTGCACTGCATACAGGTGGACACCACAAACATACAGTAAACACAGCAACCTACAAGCCAAGCCAAGACGTAGGCCTTCCTCACCAGTGCCCCCCCATTTGATTTTTTGGATTATCGGGCACGATAGCATAGCACACACACACACATTACTGAGCTGTGCCATTGTTGGAGAACTTTAGACATTTAGAAATTGGGGAATTTAGGATGCATGTGATATCTGTTGTTTGTACTACCACCAAATAAAAAAAAAAAAAGACCAACATTCTGATTCTTATAGGCTATAGCTACTCTGCTGTGTTTTCTCAATCTGTTTTGTAGCTATACTCAGCCACTTGTAAGTCACTTTGTTCCATGACTCAACGTATGCTTATCATGTGTATTATGTAATGTAAGCCTACCTGAGGCAGACCGCTAGCGCGACATACATCACCGGCTGTCGAGGGTAACCAAACTAGCCAGATCGAGCTACGCGCTACTCAGGTGCTCCCCGAAACCTTGCCGTTTCAGACGCAAAACACTGTTGATTTACTAATTAAATACAGCTGGTTGCCATAGAGACCAAACCCAGCCAATGGAGCCGGTCAGCCATTTGGTAAATTGGTTCATTAGGGTTGATGAGTGTTTCTCTGGGCAGGGGAGAACACGTCAGCTGGTCTGATACATCTCAACGTCTCAGCTAAAGTTACATTTAGTTTTGGGCTAGTTTGACATTTATCAACGTTTCAGTGTGATTGGTTTCATTTAAGATTGAGAAGTTGATTTGAGAGCAAGATACGAGCAGTTGTATGCCAAGTTCTGACTCCTTCCCCATAATACTTAATTAATACCTAATCACTCCCAGACAGACAAAGGAATTGATTACACCCGCCTGATTAGGAGTTAATTGTTCAAATTAGTGGCGTGTTATTTACCAGACGAAACGATGGAAACGGAGAGAAATTACTGAGTAACTTGAAACGTTTCACTGCGTGTAGGAACAATTGCCTGGAATCAATAGGAGGGAAGGAAGGAAGTAAGGAGGGCGAAGGTTCCATGTTCTGGTCGTTCCACATCTTTGCTCCTTCACAGTTGGATTGTCTCAAAGCGTGCAATAACCGAGCACAAGCTGGCTTTTAATAATTCACCCAAATCATTTTTGTCAGGACAGACAAGTTAAGCGGGATCTTGATTTAATTCAGTAATTGCACATTCACCTCTTCCTGCCGTCCCGTACGTTGGTAATTAATAGGTGCGGGCGTTATTTGAAATGCGCCGTGGCAGGTAATGGAATTTAAATTGAAGGTGATGTGCGCGGCGGTGAAAGTGCACCCCAGAGCCCCCGCCCTAGCTCACCGCTTTATGGCTAAAGAGCCAGGACAGAACGGTGCCAAAAAACACCGGCGACATTCAATGGAACAAGAACATTAAACTCAATCTGTCAGGAGTTAGGAGGGAGGGAGGAGGAGGCTGGCCAGGAACAGGTCTCTGATTGGCCGGAATCTGATTGGATTCCGGGTTCGAACCGCCATTTTTAATTAAAATAATGCACAACTTGCTATGCAAACTAGCACAAGAATTTCCTTCGGATTAATAAAGTTCTATCTCATCTTATCTTCTCATAAAAATAAGGATGCATTAGTCTTGAAAGGGTGAGGGTTAGTCTCATCCTATGATGGGACGCATGGATGCTGCATGTTTGCAGAATGGTTGTTGCATGGTTGAACTTAAGTTAAAAATAATAAATAAATTCAAATATAACGGAGCCACATATAAATGTATATATTGTTACGACCAGGCTCGGTGAACGCAACAAAGAAAAGGAGTCCACACATGATTAAAAGATAACGCAAGATATATATCAAAACCAACATATACTATCATAATATATATATCATGTCATCTGTATGGTGAGTGGAGTGTATGGGGGAGTGGAACATGTGCTGTAGGGATGTTGTAAGGTGTAAACCCAACAGAGCGCTAACATCCCAACAAACACAATACTGAGACAAAAGGCACCACCCAAAGCTACATAACCAACATCAAGCCCAAGCCCAAGCCCAGCCAAACCAAACCAAGCCAAACCAAAGCAACCTCAAAAGGAACCCAACCAAAAGCCAACCTGCCTGTGGGGGAGGAGAGACAGTGGCTGATGTGGTCCACCTTAAGAAGCCTTCAGGCCAAACCTGCACAGGTGCACCGCATCAGCTGACGACCCTCTCAGCTCCGCCCACTGGCTCCCTGCAAAGACAACCTGTAGATAGAGAGGGTCTTCACAATATCCACATAAATGATAGACAACATGAATGACACTGGGAGAGGAAACAGACACACAGCACACAGACACACACACACACACACACACACACACACACCTCTGAGCAGGTACAGAATACAGGAATGCACAGCAACTATGGCAGTGATATACTGACTAACACACACACACACACACACACACACACATCTCAGTTGCATTCGGTTGTGGCGTTTGTTAGAATTAGAGCGTTTGGTTGCAGCAGCATCAGTCGGTAATAGTGTGCATGCTGCTAGTGTGTCGATAGAGAGCGTGCATGGTGTGTGCGTGTGTGTGTGTGCGTGTGTGTGCGTGTGTGTGTGCGTGTGTGTGCGTGCGTGTGTGTGTGTGTGTGCGTGCCACCAGAGTGATTTCTCCGGCTGTACCAGAGAGTTCACTGATGTGACAGAGCGAGCGCGGAGCGACGTCTGTTCACATCAAAGAGAATTAGCCGTCACGACCCATCGTCACGCCAACCCCGCTGCTCGTCACCCCCCGCTGAGCTTCTGAGCGCTGAGCCGCCGCCAGTTATGAAATATGATCCTATAAGATCGTACAATATGAACGACGATAAGCGTTCTGGCATCTCTGTCAGTGTCCTGTATTGTCTCCGTGTGTGTGTGTGTGTGTGTGTGTGTTTGAGTGTTGGTGTTATATGTACCGGTTAACTGTTTATAGTCGCAGACGTTGTTGTTGTTGTTGTTGTTGATTATTGGTGCTATCAGAGTTTATGCATTCTAAAAACTGTTTGACCGTCCGTCTGTGTGTGTGTGTGTGTGTGTGTGTGTGTGTGTGTCGCTGTGTGTGTATGTGTATGTATGCGCGCGTATCCCATCAGAAACATGAACTAGCAGGGAGGAGAGGAGAGGAGGAGCAATGGAAGGAGAATGATCCGAGAAGAAGAAGGGAGGAAGGAGAGAGAGAGAGAGAGAGAGAGAGAGAGAGAGAGAGAGCAAGGAAGAGTGAGAGAGCGATAATACAACACATAACAGCACAGCAAAATAAGGCAAAATATGGCTTATATTGAGCATACAAGCCAAAAGAGAGAGAAAGAGGGGGGGGGGGGGTGGGGGGGGGGCTGCAGAGAGCATAAGACTGAAAAAGAGAGAGAGAAAGAGACAACAGAGAGAAAACAGTGGTGTACTCTAGTTATATTATGATGATTTATTCTAATAGAAGTTGCTATAAGGTGTGGTGGTGGTGGTGGTGGTAGTGGTGGTAGTGGTGGTGGAGGTGGTGGTGGTGAGGGTGATGGAGGTGGCGATGGCGGTGGTGGTGGCGGTGAGCGAGGTGGTGGTGGTGGTGGTGGTGAGCGAGGTGGAGTCGGGGTCACAGATGGTCTCGTCCTGGGAGAGTCGTGGGGTGCTGTTAATGATGTAAGGATATTAATGATGTCATGGATGTTAATTATGAACGAGACTCGCTGATGACCCCCCCAGCCACCCCCCCCCCAGGAGCTCATACATCACCCTAGTCCCCTGTTCAGCTGTAGTCTTGTACCCTCCACCAGACCCCCGCTGGGGTCGCTGGGACCAGCTGACGGAGGGCTGGCTGGGGAACGGGGGGACATCTCTGGGGGGAGGTCGTCAAGGTTACTATAATAGTAATGATACTACAATTTAAACAACAAACTACTTGAATAATTGCTTTCGCTTTTTAAAGAGAGCGAGAGAGAGTGTGAGAGAGAAAGAGAGCGAGGGACACAAAGATGAATAGAGAGAGTGTGAGTGAAGGGGTACTTGGCTCAGGACCAGGTTTAAATGTCCTGTACCCTGAGGGGGGTCTGAGTGTGTGTGTGTGTGTGTGTGTGTGTCTGTGTGTGTGTGTGTGTGTGTCTGTGCGTGTGTGTGTGTGTGTGTGTGTGTGTGTGTGTGAGTCTGGAGGCATCACATGAAGACCGGCTGGTGCTGGTCTGTTCCCGCCGCCATCTGGCGCGTCCACCACCTGGACCACACCGAGACTCTGGTTACTACGGTAACCTCGCCTCCTCTGTCTAACATCGCTGCTGCAGTAACCTCTCCTCCTCCTCCTCCTCCTCCTCCTTTGTTTAACACTTTGGCAATTATGTAGCATATACTGTTCATACGTTTCCGTGTATCGCTTGCGTCTACATCTATTCATATTCTTATTACTGTCCGGTGCTTTCTGCTGTGACACCCTTCATTTCCCATCTAGGGTCAATAAAGTACATCTTACCTGGCAACCGTGGTCTGTTAGAGGTAGCCTTCGAGTTACGGTCATGCGAAGGTCATTTGGAGATTCCTCAGCAGTACAGATGTACAGATGGATGAATGTATGACCCTGCATAGTAACCCCGTAGAAAGGTCATCTAGAGGTCGACTGTAGCACAGCGCATGTGCTAGCGTTAGCATACTATCTCATGTGACCACGGAGCGGCTTTAAAATGTGAAACACCAAAAAAACGTCCAAACGTCCCGGCTCCTCAAGATATTAAAAACCATAAAGTTGATATAATCAGGCTAAGCTAATTAGGCGGAGGCTATGCTATGGTATTACCTTGAGCTCCCCCCCATCCCACCGCACCCCACCCCACCCCCGCCCGCCTGGCTCATTATAAACAACAACAACACAGGTGAGATCTGCTGAACAACACAAAACACGAGTTTTAATTGGCTGACGTCTCGGTGCAGAGAGGAGCGGAGACAGAAGTGCAGACGCTGGAGGAAAATCGACTTCAAGAGACGAGCCACCGCCTTTTGCGGTCTCCGGCTTTACCTGCGCTGACAGGTGATGTCACAGCCGCCCGAGCCGCGCTGACAGGTGATGTCGGAGCACGTTTAGGGAAGCGCTCGCGAGCGGAGGAGGAGGATCTGACGCAGAGGTTTGCGTACAGCCGGAGCAGAGCTAGCGGCACGTTAAACACGGGGAGCGTTTAAGCAGAGCTAGCGTCGGGGAGAGCTTGCGTTATCGAATCTAAAATGATCCATAAGGAGATAGTCTGGAGCCGGCACGCTGCCTGGCTCCAGCCACAGAGATCTGATGCTGCGTTCACAAGGTCGGAAATTCCAACTTCCTACTCGGTAAAAATATAACGTTCCTGGTCGGGAAACTCGTATACGTTTACTCAGACCCCAGTTCAAGCCTCAGTTCTCATTGGACGTCATTTCAACATGGTCACCCTCATCACCACACAGTATATTTCACAGTATATTTATTTTTTTATTAGATTGTAGGAAGACATTTTGGATTTTCACAGACCAACCAGCATACCAATAAAGTAGTTAATTATGAGTAATTAGTTATTAAACCCAATTACAACAATTACATGACATTTATGTTGAATTAGCCGTTTTAAGAAGACATCCCACTGCCGTTTCCTCCGACCCAAAACGAACGCAGCACCGTCCATTCTTCCCAGTGTGCTGTAAGATGCTAGAACATCCTGTATTCTGTGTGAGGGGAATATTGAGTCCAGACTCATAATTGATGTTTAGCTTCACCACGCTCCCAGCGGACCGGCTCTTAGACGGATCTGGAATGACACGTGTGTTCAGCCAGCCGTCAAATTGAATCAGAGAAATTATCATAAGTAAAGAAACACGAGCGCAAGGAACTATAGAATACATACGACCAGGTGTACATGTGACCAGTGACGGACAACGGACAAAGATTGGGCCCTGCTGCTTAACGGATTGACAGGCCCAATTATGATTTTAATTGGATTAATTATTTATCTTAGACCTCATTATTGTGTGCCACATGCTTTTTACATGCAAAGCTTGTTATTATACCATGTCAGCCTCACACACACACACACACACACACACACACACACACACACACACACACACACACACACACACACACACACACACACATACCACCTATCACATCAGCTAGGCTACATACAGAGTAGCAGACCCTTGGCCCATGTCCTTGCCAAAGTCATTGCTCCAACACGTGCGTGCACACACACACACACAACCTACACACACACACACAAACACACACACACACACACACACACACACGCCACAGTGGCTGACTGGCCACGCATCTGCATGAAAAAACAATTAACCAGTTTTCTTTCTTATTAAAATGTTATTCTATTTTAATTTTCTTTGCCAGGGGCAATCAGACCGGCCCTTCTGGCATTTACCTAAATGCCCGATGGCCAGTCGGCTCTCCTCCTGGTACCTTCCTATGGTAGGAGCGGTGTTAGAGATGAGGAGTGTGCAGTGCACGCAGTGCCCCGTGCACACACTTCTACAGAGACCCAGCCGTGCACGTAATGACGGTTATTCAGATTATAAATCACCCAGCCGACAATCGCCCGGCTGCGTGCCTTCGGCTTCGGCTGTCCCTAATCAGGTGTTTGTTGTGGTAAATTGCATCAAACCGGGTTAAAAAAGCACGAGGTCTCGCACAAATCAAGCGTCTCCAACATGGCGTCTCCCCTCCCCTAGCCTGCACTTGGATGAGAGACAACGGACGGCCAGGAGTGGGAAAGCGATCGTCAACAACCTGATGTGCGGTGGTGGTGCTGGTGGCTGGCGGTGGCAGATGGGGACAGAAGACCAATCACGTCTCCCTTCGTTCATCGCGGTAAAAACAGTAAAAAATATAGCCGATTGTCTCCCCAAACTCTTGCGAGGCGCTGCTGCCGCTCGCGTGCTTTCTGCTGCCAGCTGTAGAGCGTCCAACCTCCTGTTGGCCTCGGGGGGGTGGAATAAAATGACAACACGTCGCTTGAATGGAGCAATTTAGCATCAATGAGATGGTATGTGGGTGTCTGCGAGCGCCTCCGCAACCCGGTGTTTCAGGAAAATAGGCTGTTGATCAGATGAAGACAGATGGGAAAAAAACCTGCTTGGCTTTCTTCCTCAGCAAGTCCTGGTGTTGATGAAACACGGGTCTTTGCTCCGTGGTGCTGCGCCCTCCCTCCCGCCCTCCCTCCCACAGACAGACCCACAGATAGTCCCCGATCATCCCGACCACCCGTGCTCACCTAAGATCCACGGCTCTCATCGTGTAAGTGTAAGAGTAGGGCTGCTAACCCCGGGGTGCTGGATTCTGGCTCCTGTACCAACCAAATCCTCCACCTTATCATCCCTTGTCTCCTTGTTAGATAGTTTCACTTCTCACCTCTCTCCACTGTGTGTTGTTGAGGTGTGCATCACCCATGGTGGGTCCTAAAAACTCTCAAAAAGCCTTGAAATGCACAACAAAAATCTATTCTATCATTCTATTATATCTTCCCATCGACAGCCAAACCTGGTGAACCCTGTGCTAGCTCATTGTCCCGGTATAATGTGGTCATTAAGGCAATGTTTACATTTGACTGAAACACGGTTTACTTGTCCAAAAAAAACAACACAGGCTTGTGGAGTGTATTTTGGGCGTCAAAGCGAGTTTCTGCTGCTAGTTTTATTCCGTTCCGCACGCCGCCGTGATGCTGTCTGTCACGGGAGAACGGCTGCCTCTGACGGATGTATTTTTGGGGGGGGGGAGCGCTCGGCGGGAGGGCTCCCCCGCCTCGCCGCGCCCCAACGCTGTGTGTTTCATTAACGAGAAAACAACCCCGACTCCAAACAAACAGTTGTGGATGTTTTTCGTCGGGAGATTTCTTCAAAGGAGCGCTGTTTAGCATACAAACATTAGCATGCGCGGTTAGCTGCGGCGGCGGCGGCGTGAACAGGGGGGACTGGCGGGTGACATTGGCTTCAAGAGGAGTTACTGCCGAGTAGCTCAGCTCCCCAGCTCCCTCGTTACCCCGACGCCGACGTGCTCTGATTCTCAATGACCTCACCTGCGCTCCTAGATCAAGGTGCATACCGGGAGCGCTATTGATCCGGGGGGCCGATCGATAACATTCATGGACTCTCTGCTGTATTATTTATCCATCGTCGGGGTATGAATGCGAGTTTCTTCTTGCTCGCTCCAGAATTGAAATCATTCGGTCGAGGTTTTTCCTCACTCCCTGTTACTGGGAGGATGTGACCGCCCTGACCCCTGACCCCTGACCCCGGACAACCCCCCATGCCCTTTAGATGTCAGTAGGGTGAGATCCCCGATGACATCTGACCTGTTGACATCACCGCATTCTCATCCTCACTCTCACACACAACACTTGGAGCCAGCTCAGATCATTTCTACAATGAATTACTCTAATTCCTGAGAATACGGAAATACATTATAACACTTTCAATAGAATGCCACAACACTGTGTGAAGTAAAAACTCAACTTAGCTACCAGGCACGGGAAATGAAGCAAACTTTCGCAGCTTCAACAGATTAAACCATTCTTGTTGCCGATGCTTTGAGCCGTCATTCAACACACACCTTCCAGATTGTTGAGGACTTGAAGGAGCTCGCTTGGTATTCTGTAGCCTCCCGGTGGCTAATAAACATGACACGCCTGCCGCTCGCAGGAGCCAGGCTCCTTTCAAGTGATTGAATGCAAAGCAAGAAGCTAATCAGACACCGAGGCAGTTAGCAATCAGAGAGGAAATGGCTTCCCTTATGAGTGAATAGCATATCAGCAACAATTAATGCTACTTCGCCTTGATTAACTCACATTAGACGAACCCAGCAGAGCTGTGTGTTTACAGATGGGTGTGGATACGGTGAATATTTGGATACGGATGTTATCCCAGATGCAGGACACGATCTGAAGCCTCGTGGTTAAATAACTGGTCTTGGACTGTATAGTATTAGCATCGGGGCTGTGGTTAGTAAACCATATTAAATAATGTATAGACGAATACCTTACTTCACATGAACACCGTTGCCCTAGTTAACATGAACGCTGTGAGTAAACAGGAACACAATTAGTCAATGATTAGCAGACCATTTGTGAATTGTTGATGAACTGTCGGTTAACGCTGATAACTAATGTTAATCAACGGTAAAGTGTTAGCGAATAAAGCTACCACCCGCCCACCACCCCCCCACCCCACCACCCCACCACCCCCCAGCGCTGGTTCCCTCCAGAGGAAGGTCTCCCGCCGCTCTGTTCTCCTCCATCATTTATGAGCCATCTGTCCGGTCTGAAGCTCCCGCAGCCCCGGCGCAGGACGCTCGCGGCTGGGTAGCGCCGCTGCGCCGCGGGGGACCTGCCTGGGACAGCCGTGGTCCACACAGTGATTAAATTAATGAAACGACACAACAGAACACAAGCAGCATTCCTTCTTCTGCCGGAGCCCGGGGGCCCCCCACATATGACACACAGTACAGTACACTCTGTCTAGCCTTGGCGGAACAATCTTCATTTTTTTTTTATGTAAGTCACCACAACTAACAGGCCTATGTTGGACGGGAAGGTGAGTGACTTTCTTCTGTTGTATCGTGCTGTTTGTATTCTTATTGGCATATTGTGTGTTATAGGGCTGCTGTTATGTTTTATTATTGCTTTAACTTGTAATCGTGCAAATGACGTTTACAGATATGCGTTACATTGCTGAGAATATTACTTCCATCTTGCTTTCAAAAGATGGATCCGTAATCAACATTTTTTTTTTCAATGACAAATGATTTCTCAGGTTTCTGAGCGGTGGAAGTTAGAATCAGTATTCCAGATAGGCAGGAGACGACTGAAACAAACTGAGACTCAGTGAGAGCTCAGAGAGAACTACAGAACACTACATCTGCTCTACTCTGACTGTCCTTAGTTTACCTTCCGCTCTGAGAGGCTTAGGAGACCAGCATGAAAACAGCCTCCAACATACGACCACACGACTGTAGCAACAACACAAGATGCCTCCATTATATGTGGTAAATGGTAAATGGATTGCATTTATATCGCACTTTTTATCCAAAGTGCTTTACAGTTGCCTCACATTCACCCATTCACACACCGACGGTGGTGAGGTAACAACCAACACGTCAGGAGCAATTAGGGTTAGGTGGTGTCTTGCTCAGGGACACCTCCACACTTAGCTAGGCGGAGCCTGGAGATTGAACCAGCAACCTTCCGGTTGCCAGACAACCGCTCTCACCTCCTGAGCTACTGCCACCCACACTATATCACCCACATTATATCTCCAGGAAATTTGCATTAGCCTCAAGCGGTCTCAGTGAGCTAATGGTGAATACACTTTCTCTTTATTTGTCAAAGGTGCACTGTGTTGCATTGAATTAATGACCTGAATAAAGTAAACCTAACATAAGAAGCCAAACCAAGCGCAATAACAATAAACATTGACAAACCAATGGCCAGAGAGCTGTTTCTATTTGTCCACTCACAGTTGGTGCAAGCGTTGACCAACTGCAAAAATGTCAGATTTGACTCAAAACCTGCGCTTTAAACTTGCCGTACAGTCACTTTGTAAACAGCTAGCGGTACAACACTCCAGTGAATCTTTAATGCTGCAGAGGCGCAGCGGACGCCTGCCTGCTAGCGCGAGCATCTGGAGGAGGAGTGATGGATCCACCTGTGAGCCGTCAAACCCCGGAGCTCCTGGGACGCCATTACACCACCTGGAGTCAATATGAAGTAGTCGTACTACTGCTCCCGTTAGCTTGTTGTAGTACTGCTACTCTGCATTACTATTGCGGCGGTAAAGAGGAACGGGGGAAAGGACCCAAAACGCAGGCAGCGAAGTAAACTCAAATGGTCTTTAATAAATAAAAAACGAAATGCACGAGAACCAAAAACTGGGCAAGAAAAAGGTAAAAACATACCACAGCTGGACCAGAACACGAACATCCGAATACGACGACAAACGACAATACTTACTGCTATACTGCTATGACTACTATTACTACTACTAAAAGTAAAGAAAATAATATCTTTACAATTATAATAATTGTCATCGATATTTATTTTGTTTCCATGCATTTTTTTTTAATCTCACTACAAGGCTAATAGATTATCCAATAAGAAACCCTTGTCATTTGTGGCCGAGGAGTATTTCTAATATAACAGCTAATTCTGAAATCTTCATGGTAATATAATGGCTTTAAAGAAAAATTCCTTTGCGGTTTTTATTTGTCTTCAATCACGTCCTCGCGTTATGTTTGTTAGCATAGGGAGAGGAAACGAGGAGAAAGCTGAAAACTAATTATCCAAATCATTTGATGTGGTGTTTGACTTCACTGCCGTCGCAGCAACTAACTTTCCTTATTTTCCGCTTGTCCAAATGAAATATGAAAACCTATTTTATTCTCAGGGTTACGCAAAACAAGGAGACATTGTCTTATGGGGGAATAGGGGCACACGTCCCCCACCCCGCCCAATATTGGTAATTGTACCGACCGATGCAACTTCTCCAGTTCCTGTTTCAATTCAAAATAGATCACAAACGAGCACACAGAATACCCAAATCAGAAGTGGACTATGTCTCAAATAAATCTAAATTAAAACTGTCAATAATATTCATGGAGGCAGTGAAATACGACTCCCCAGGCGATTTGGAGTGAATCTGAGTCATCAATTCAAGTAATTCGTTATAGTAACTTTTTCAAATCAGTAATTGGTTATTGTTCTATTTTTAAAATCGTTTTTTCAATGTGTTGATATGTATTTTGAAGCAGCATATATAATTAAAATAAAGCTTTCTCCATTGCATATTGTGTTGAGACTGAAATAGATTTGTTTGCCAATATTTAGTAGCTGGCCCGGGTAGGTGGAGATCCCACGCGTTCCACAGGTTTTACAGTAACGACCGCCCACCAGGTACGACCCAGCTTCAAAACTCAAAGTGAAATTTAGAGCAGCAAATCACTGCTGCATGAATCACGAGAAACTCAAAAGCAGTTCCTGTGATTTGAAAGTACTTTTCTTTATATTGAATGATGAACAGACATGCATTCTCCAAATGACAGCAAACTGAGGTATAGAGAAGTAAAGACATGATCACTGCTATGAGTCCTGTGTGTCCACGAGGGAGGTGAGGGTGGGGGAGTCGAGGCAGGGAGGTGAGGATGGGGGAGGAGATGTGCTGGGATGAGGCAGGAAGGTGAGGTGGGGAGGTGAGGTGGGGAGGTGAGAAGGGGGAGTTGAGGAGAGGAGGAGAGTTGAGCAGAGTAGGTGAGTTGAGACAGGGGAGTTGAGGGATGAGACAGGGAGTTGGGGGGGGGGGGGGGATTGAAGGAGGAGTGAGGAGGTAGTGAGGCGGGAAGTCTCGGAAGAGATCTCCCGGTTTTCATTATTCATGGAGCCTCTAAACTGGGTAGGGAGTCACCGAGGGTCCCCAGGAATACCTCCGGCAGGATGGAGACATCTCTCCCGGTTCATTCTTATTCACTCTTCATCTCGCTGATGATATTCTGGGCTTTCTTGTTTTCCACAGAGTGAAGTGTGGAAGTTACACAGCTGGGCGATGACAGAGGGAAGCCATGCTGTGCACTAAAGCCCCGTGAATATGTTGATCAGTTTCACCCGATACATGTTATTCATTGTTCTACATACACTCACACCTACCTACCTTACCTCACTACCTTAGTACCAGGTGACATACGTGCATGTAGCCTGTGTTTGTGTGGCCTCGTGGCTATACAATACGCATGTGTGTGTGCACGGGCACATATGCATGAATATATGTGTGTCCTCAATGTTCAACAACTGCTGCAGTGCCTGTTCAGAACAAGCCTGTTTCTGAACTGGCTGATTGCTTGGTCTCCGGTATCGCTGCTTGCAGCTTTCTGGAGAATCGCTCATGATTAGCCAAAGCACCACAGGCATGCAACCTGACTCAACCCCAGACGCTAACTCGGCTGGGCCGCAGCGGTAGCCCCTCGGAGGGCCTGGAACAACCCTCTGTAGGGCACTCCCTCCACCGGGGCTACGACGCATTAACCCCAGCTCCCTCCCAGAGCAAGAAGGTGTGGCCTGGTGGTCCCGGCTTGCCGCAGGCTGGCTCCAGGCACGGCTAGCCATGGACGGTTGCTTGCGGAGGTCGCCACCCCTGTGTTCTTGGGGAACATTGCCCAACATTTGGCGCCAGTGTAGCAACAGTGCTTGCTCCATCGCTTTATTGCAGAGTTTGCAGTTGATTGTAGACAGAGCAGGTGTTAAATTATAGCATGCTAGCACTCTCCTGAGTGTGTGTGTGACGGCTGGCTTAACCTGCGTGCGTTGATGAGCCAATGCATCAGAGGTGTGCAGCCAGCCTCCAGAATAAGTTGGGCCAGGTGAGGCTGCTTACACCAGCTACCAACCACACAAACTTCCCAGACAGACAGACACACATACACATACATGACATACATACAGAGACGTCTGTAATTATAGTATAGATATGCACCATATAACACGACCATTGTGAGACAGAGTGATAAATGAAAAGTAAAAGAAACCCAGAGAAGGGACATTTGTTGTGTTGCCGGGGGCTACGCACCAAACTCTTGAGGAAACATCTGCTTTCTCTTCCTCCTCCTCCTTCTCCTTCTCTGTTAACTCCTTCTCTTTTCTTTTACTCCTTCCAAAACAAGCCTCTGAACACATGAACATGACCTGAGCAGAGAGCAACACGCCAGGGGTCACCCTGGGGTCACCCCCCCCCCCCCCCCAGTGTAGAGACCAGGCCGGGAACGTCGGTTGTAGTTTTGGTCTGTAGTCTGTAGATTCACTATCTCAGAGAACCCCGTGTTGCCAGATATGAAACAAATGTAATCAAGCATTCTACCCGATCTCAAAATAATAAGTTAAACATAACACGATGTGCTTATGTTCATTCAGTGTCCTCAACCTGGCAACACGTGTGAGCTTGGAGTCTGGGAGGAGGGAGGTGGTGGAGATAAATCTTTTAATTTATATGTCATTGTTATTTATATATATATATATATAGCACCTTTAATATTGCTTAGAAAATATTTGAATGTGATTTTCCACTGTTGAAAGAAACCAATGTTCTTTTTGTTACCGTTAATGTAATGTCATGTCCTGTGAAGCGGAATATTTACAGTAATAATGTTTTGCTGTTTTATTAATGCCATGCGTGACATTCACATATAAAAAGCTATTTCAGAAAATAATGTTGTAATATGCACCCCTGTGTAGTTTCCTAATAACCTATATTCAGCTGGAAGTATCACACATTTAGAATATATTAACGGTGACATTGGGGAAAGTCACAATTAGCCCTGGAGGCAGTTGCTTTAGATGGAGAAAGAGAGAGGGGAGATAACCTTTCCCCACCTCGCCCTTCCTCTCTTTTCAGTCCCTATCTTCCTCTTTCTCTCTCCCCCCTCTCTCTCTCTCTCCCACCCCCTCTATCTCCCTCTCTCTCTCTCACCTCTCCTATATCTTTCTCCCTAACATCTCTCTCATTATCTCTTTACCTCTCTTCATCTTTCTCTAGAGATCTCATCTCTCGCTCTCTCTCTCTCTCTCCCCTTTTCCCTCTCCCTCTCCCCCCCCCCCCCACCCCCCTCCCTCCTCCCTCCCCCCCTCTCTCTCTCTCTCACCCCCTCTCTCTCTCCTCTCTCTCTCTGACGACTAAATTCAGAGGTCAGGGCTATCAGGGGGAAGGGGAGGGGGGGGGGGGGGGGGGGGATGAATAAAAGAGGTCAAATCCAGTATGAATGGGAGGGAATGAAACCTGGACCGGATTCCCCAAGGTCACCATGATACGGTATTGTTTGCTGAAGTGGACAGTTGGCGTTACTGGATTCGCTCATAAATGTTTTATTTATTCATCAGAGACTTTTAAATAGCAACCCAAATGATACAGATGAAACCAGTGAGACACAGCGCCCTCTCTAGGCCAAACACGGCTACTGAGCACCTGAATGCAGAAATTGGCACCAGGTGATTTAACTTGCCATAAGTGACATCACTAAATGGCACTAATTGCAACCAATCAGAAGCGCTAATTGCACGGCCTGCGAGTGTGGCTGCTCTTTAAAGAAAATGACGTTCCCATTTGGAAAGCATCAGAGACACCCTTTTCCTTTATTATGCCTTCCGGGTGATTCTGGGAGCGTCTTCAACGGCTGGTAGAGGAGGAGTTCTGCGGGGGCACACGACCTTCCCTCTCTCGCTCTGAAGCCGAACATGAGGAGGGTGACCGCCACCCCAATGGTCCCTCTCTTCTCCTCCTCCTCCTCCTCCTCCTCCTCTTCTCCTCCTCCGGCCGATGATCCGCCGCTTCAGCCGCACGAAGTCGGGCGACGCCTTCTCCCAGCTGGCGCGCTCGCTGGCGCCCAGCATCCACGGCCACGTCCACATCAAGAAGGCCATCCTCTGCATGCTGCTGGGCGGTGTGGAGAAGATTCTGGACAACGGCTCGCGCATCCGCGGCGACATCAACGTGCTGCTCATCGGTACGCCCGCGCCATCTTGAACCCCATAGGCGGTGTTATGTAATTCTACGCTACATGCTATATGCTATGTTATGCTACATGCTGTGCTACATGCTATGTAATGTAATGGTAGATGTTATGCTACATGCTATGCTACATGCTATGTGCTATAATGACTGGGTGTTCCCTGCAGGCGACCCCTCGGTGGCTAAGTCCCAGCTGCTACGCTACGTGCTCCACACGGCGCCCAGGGCCATCCCCACCACGGGGCGGGGCTCCACGGGGGTGGGGCTTACCGCGGCGGTCACCACCGACCAGGAGACCGGTAAACACACACCACACACACTATAACACACACACACACACACACACTATAACACACACACACACACACCACAGACACACACCACACACACACGACACACACACCACACACACACACCACACACACACACACCACACACACACACATCTCCACACACACACACACACACACACACACACACACACTATAACACACACACACACTATAACACATCATAATTTGGTGTGAGTGATGTCATGCGGCATGTCATGTGACTTTAATGTCTGTAACCCCGCCCCCGTGCAGGTGAGCGTCGTCTGGAGGCGGGGGCCATGGTGCTGGCGGACCGCGGGGTCGTGTGCATCGACGAGTTTGACAAGATGTCCGACATGGACCGCACGGCCATCCACGAGGTGATGGAGCAGGGCCGCGTCACCATCGCCAAAGACGCTCCCAGAATCACCCGGAAGGCATAATAAAGGAAAAGGGTGTCTCTGATGCTTTCCAAATGGGAACGTCATTTTCTTTAAAGAGCAGCCACACTCGCAGGCCGTGCAATTAGCGCTTCTGATTGGTTGCAATTAGTGCCATTTAGTGATGTCACTTATGGCAAGTTAAATCACCTGGTGCCAATTTCTGCATTCAGGTGCTCAGTAGCCGTGTTTGGCCTAGAGAGGGCGCTGTGTCTCACTGGTTTCATCTGTATCATTTGGGTTGCTATTTAAAAGTCTCTGATGAATAAATAAAACATTTATGAGCGAATCCAGTAACGCCAACTGTCCACTTCAGCAAACAATACCGTATCATGGTGACCTTGGGGAATCCGGTCCAGGTTTCATTCCCTCCCATTCATACTGGATTTGACCTCTTTTATTCATCCCCCCCCCCCCCCCCCCCCCCCCACCCCCCCCCCCCCCCCCCAATTGCACACCCACCCACCACCATCTCCACTCCCCTAGTCGCCTCCTCGACCTTCTGCGCGTCACACAGGTCCTACGAGATACAAATAGACAAATGAAAATCACCTCGACAGACATTACACCAACCATACCCTGTGTGTGGACGCCAACTACCTCGGATATCCGATGGTAAACCTTCGACCTACCATCAACGCCACCGTACTCTGCTCCACCTCAGAATATAACCGCTCGTCAACCTACCGCAATAACTGCAAAAAGGATAGGCTCACACCCCACGAAAGACCTACCAAAAATCAATCGCTATATAACTAAAAAGGAAACAACAAGATCCGCTAACCCTGGGCTCGTAGCTTGTATTTCTAGCCGAATCGACCAGTGCCTCTCGCTCGCCGTCCTACTTGATACAGTCACGGCTCCGACCTCCAACACGCCCGCAGACTCGGCCAACAGCCCGACCACCACACACACCGCCCCTCACGACACGGCATGCGTGTTCTGCTCTGCAGACGCCGAACTGGAGGCCCAGGTAAAACACATATAATTAACACAAACTCCCGTAGGCACGGACACCCCTGTGCCATTAAGGCCGATGACATGTCAGACTAAGGACGCAGATTCACATGATACCGCGCACCCTAACTCACTTATCATTCCTCATATCTTCGACAATTCTGAACAGCCCCCCTAAACCCAGCCGTGGCGGATCAAATTCACGTGACGGCAAAACACTGCCACAATAGAAGAGCATGACTTAAAAGACTTTATCTAAAAGACAGAAACAAAGTGCTTATGCCATTGATCCCTCCAGGCGCAACAGGTAACAGTGAAGGTTAGCGAGTTACAAAAGTGAAGAAGAAACGTACTCTGATCCCACAGCCTACACCCAAAACCAGCGCATAAAATCCCATACGACCGACGACTCAGCCCCGTACGTACCCTTCTCCGCTCGAAAACCGAATAACGGATGGCATCTCGCATGTCCACAAATCCAATACTAAACCGCAAGCATACTGCCGCCGCAGCTCATTATCTGTATCTTCAATTAATACCTATCTGCCTTTGAAGGGTGTATCCTGATACCTCCACGACAAGGCCCTATGGGATTTTCTCTGCCCAAAAAAAGGTACCATTCATTTAACATGAATGGATAAATTATATAAATAGGTACCATAACAATAAGCTAATTATATATCTGTCCTCTGGTACGCGTATGCTTCAGAATTCCCATGCTCATCTGCCTGCCCATGCCGCACTAATCACCACAAGACTATTATGCAACGAGTGCAACTACACAAGGAACAATCTAATTTAAATCTCAAACAACAGCTGATTCTATTAAGTACCATGCTCAGAATTGCACGTCTGCACTAACCCAGCTATTATGCAGGCAACTTAGCAATTACCAAACTCGTTCTATTAGCCTCGTAATTATGAATACTCGAAATGTACACTTTGTAAGTCGCTTTGGATAAAAGCGTATATATATATATATCTTTTTAGCAAGGAGCACTTCAAATGTCATCCAAACCACACGTCATACTAGTTGGAGCTAGCGTGTCAATTAAAACATGACCACTCTGGAAAAGCGAATTTAGCTGACTTCAATTTATTCACAGCAAATTTCCCCGTTTAACAACATACTTTCTAATGGGTCAAACATAACACAGAATATTGTGTGAAAATGAGTGAGAGGAAAAAAAGGCGAAAGGAACTGTTTTCAACTGACCAAGAAAAAGGCGCATTAATAGGACCTGCGACGCCATCGGCTTCCACGTCCTGTAGGATCCACAGCCCCTCGCGCCATACTCATTATCTCCCCCGCTGCCGCTGCAAGTTCATTACCTCCCCGCGGTCGTCCAGATTAAGGCGGGCGAGTGGAGCTTTAGCAAGGCACATGTATGCTTTAGCTTTTGTTTCTTACTCGAGGAAATGCGTCTAATTGGACGGCAAATGGGCTACCTGGTGCTCGGCATCGCCTCCGCAGATGAGGACCGTCTTCAAAGTCAACAAATGCAAATGTGCCTTGGCAGCCCACGCCCCCCCACCCCCCCGCTACCGCTGAACTACAATTAAGCTGGGACAGTGGCTATTACTGGCGGTTATTCTTTATGATTGGTTTTCACAAACAATATGACTGCTTAATAACTGTGGTGGAAACATCAAGGGGACACCTGCCCCAGCACATCACCGCCCCGACACACAGACATGCTCTCTGTATTCTCCACGCATACGCCGCTCCCAGGAAACTCCATCAGCACTGGCCTCATCCCTCCACACAGACACACACACACACACATGTACGTACACATACACATACACACACACACACACACACGGCCCCCCCAGCCCTCCAGATTGGTGTGTTGTGGGGCGGCTGGACTTGCTGGGTTCTGTCCTAGTAACCGTGGCCCCAACATTATTCCCGGGGTGACTTGTTCTAGAAACCAGCCTCTCCGCTGCGAGAGCGTTCTGTTGGAGCCGGAGCAGGTAAATATAAATGAGAGCTGTGCGAGATTCAGGTTCACAGAACTTTATTGCCTGTCAACCACACAACAACAGTTAGCTTGGTGAGTTAGCGACATAAGTTAGCGGTATTAGTCAGCTCAGTGAGTTAGCTGAGGTGTTACTCTTCTGCATCTTAATAACCAAACTGCGGGCCATACGTTTCATGTATAACCAGGCAGGCTTTGGGATTTTCTCTCAAAATTATATACTGTATATATATATAGGTACCATAACATATATATATATATATGTCGGTACCATGCTCAGAATTGCACGTCTGCACTAACCCAGCTATTATGCAGGCAACTTAGCAATTACCAAACTCGTTCTATTAGCCTCGTAATTATGAATACTCGAAATGTACACTTTGTAAGTCGCTTTGGATAAAAGCGTATATATATATATATCTTTTTAGCAAGGAGCACTTCAAATGTCATCCAAAACCACACGTCATACTAGTTGGAGCTAGCGTGTCAATTAAAACATGACCACTCTGGAAAAGCGTTTTTAGCTGACTTCAATTTATTCACAGCAAATTTCCCCGTTTAACAACATACTTTCTAATGGGTCAAAAATAACACAGAATATTGTGTGAAAATGAGTGAGAGGGAAAAAGGCAAAGGAACTGCTTTCAACTGACAAGAAAAAGGCGCATTAATAGGACCTGCGACGCCATCGGCTTCCACGTCCTGTAGGATCCACAGCCCCTCGCGCCATACTCATTATCTCCCCCGCTGCCGCTGCAAGTTCATTACCTCCCCGCGGTCGTCCAGATTAAGGCGGGCGAGTGGAGCTTTAGCAAGGCACATGTATTGCTTTAGCTTTTGTTTCTTACTCGAGGGAAACGCGTCTAATTGGACGGCAAATGGGCTACCTGGTGCTCGGCATCGCTCCGCAGACTGAGGACCATCTTTCAAATCAACAAATGCAAATGTGCCTTGGCAGCCACGCCCCCCCCCCACCCCCCCGCTAACGCTGACTACAATTAAGCTGGGACAGTGGCTATTACTGGCGGTTATTCTTTATGATTGGTTTTCACAAACAATATGACTGCTTAATAACTGTGGTGGAAACATCAAGGGGACACCTGCCCCAGCACATCACCGCCCCGACACACAGACATGCTCTCTGTATTCTCCACGCATACGCCGCTCCCAGGAACTCCACAGCACTGGCCTCGTCCCTCCACACACACACACACACACACACGTACGTACACATACACATACAACACACACACACACACACAGGCACAAACACACACACACATATGGGCACACACAGGCACACACACACACACAGGCACACGCACATACATACGCACACACATACGGGCACACACACACACACACAGGCACAAACACACACACACATATGGGCACACACAGGCACACACACACACACACACACACACACACACACACACACACACAGGCACACGCACATACATACGCACACACATACGGGCCCACACAGGCACGCACACACACACACACACACACACACAGACACAGGCGCACACACATCGTCTTATAAATGCCGCTTTAACTTTATCTTTCTCGGAATGAGGACAGGGTGTACACAAATGAAAACAATGGAAGCAGGGAATTGGAGTTGAGTGTTACGCTAGGACACAGTGTGTTAGCAGACATGATGGCTTCTTGCTCCATGCTGTCGGCTTTTGTCCAGCGGCTGAGTTGGCGTCAGCGACCACAGCAGCTAAAACAAATAAATAACCTTTTTAAGAATGAAAACATCATCGAGCATTCAGATACTACAATAGATGGATTGATAGATTAACAGAAGACGGATAGATGGATGGATAAACAGATAGAGAGATCCATTGATAGATAGATAGATAGATAGATAGATAGATAGTGATAGATAGATAGATAGAATAGATAGATAGATAGATAGATAGATAGATAGATAGATAGAGAGATCCATTGATAGATGAGATAGATAGATAGAGAGATCCATTGATAGATAGATAGATAGATAGATAGATAGATAGATAGATAGATAGTAGAGATCCATTGATAGATAGATAGATAGATAGATAGATAGATAGATAATAGATAGATAGATAGATAGATAGATAGATAGAGAGATCCATTGATAGATAGATAGATAGATAGATAGAGAGATCGATTGATAGATAGATAGATAGATAGATAGATAGATAGATAGATAGATAGATAGATAACTATTTGTAACTATTTCTGTCTGTGACTGAAGTGGATCACATAAAACAGAATCCTGTGTGGTTTAGTTTATTAATGAGTAGAGAAAACCAGTCCTGGGTGCTGGTGGTTTGTCTTTTTTCTCGACTCTGGGCTCCACCATCGGTGGTGTGTCGAGCCGGAGGGGAGCGGAGCGTCACACGCACACGCACACGCACACACACACACACACACACACACACACACACACACACACACACACACACACACACACACTGAACTCTCACGGCTGATTTCCCCGCCCAGGTTTCCAGCCACCGCTTATCGATCCACCTCGTGTATAATCAGTGGCCATGTCAGATGATAACAAAGGACAGCCCGGCGAAATGAAAGCAATTTAGCTGGGCGGGAGCGGGGGGGGGGGGGGGGGGGGGCGGCGGTGGGGGGAGATTGCAGTGCAGGCGGCAGCAGGCTCTTTTCCTCTTCATACACAGTCTGAGGAGCGCTGGAGACAGAGCGACAGAGCAACAACGTCTACTGGGCCGGGTTAGGGGCTCCAATAAACACTCCATCCAGCGACACGCTCTCTGAAAACACTCACGTGGCGCGGACTCACGCTCACAGCGAACGACAAGCCCACGCTTGGACTTTGACAGAAGTGACGTGCGTCAAAACACGCGCTGAAACATATAGCCGTACTCGAAATAGAGAATGGAGAAACTACTGAGCACACACACACACACACACACACACACACACACACACACATGCCGTGTATGAAATACTGACGTGGTGAAAAAAGTATAAACGTGGTGAAAATACAGGACAATGAAATGTGATGAAAGGAAAATGGATTGCATTTATATAGAGCTTTTAACCAAAGCGCTTTACAATATTCCCTCACATTCGCCCGTCCATTCATCCACGACGGTGCCAACCACGCAAGGCAACAGCCAGCTTATAGTGAGCATTTGGGGGGTCGCTGGTCTGACAGTGTGTCGCGGTGCCCCTGAGCAAGACTTAGCTAGGGGGGTTCCAGGGTCGGGGATCGAACCAGCAACCAGACAACCCGCTCTACCGCCTGTGCTGCTCCTGCAGCTGCTGCCACCGAACGTACTGCGCTTTGGGTACTAGAAATGCGCTCAATAAATTTGAATTATTATTATTATTATTATTATTATTGCAGTATATCTATACGACATACGCTACAAACACAACGTTGGAGGCACGTGAAACGCTGAACAAACACGACATACTGCGCTACCTACAGCTGGGATGTCTGAGAACACCAAAGGCAACGATGAGGAGGTAGAAAAAGGTGAAGGAGTCTGGTGTTTCTCTGTGCATTCGGATCTCGGGAGAGTAGATAACGACCAGGTGTGACTGCTCCTGCATGGTAAAACCTCTTTTTTTTTCCAGACAACCATCACCATGCAGCCTAACAACCCCGCCTCCTCATTTGCATTTAGATGAACGGATGAATGAGTGAACAGCCAAAGTCCTCTTAGAAGACAGAGAGAGGTGGAGGTGTGAGCACCTCTGTTTCCCAGAGCAGCCCGTCGGAGGGCACGCCCGCAGGCATACGCGATGATACGGTCGGCCATTTTACAACGTCTGGAAACACGAGATCACGTACCTGTTTATTTGTGCACGACTTCAAACGGTTTTACAGTCGGTGGAATATGGAAACGATTCAAAGCGTGAGTTCGCTGTAATGGTTTGCTTGCTGTCCGTCTTTCTTCGTGTGTGTGCTCGTGGCTTGTTTGTTGCTGTGAGTGCACGGTGTGTGTGTGCGTGTGTGCGTGTGTGTGTGTGCGTGCGTACGCCAGAGGAGGCCAACTTTGTGAGTTGTAGTTTGGGTGTGTTTTTTCTTGTCTTCCGTGCACAGAAACGGTTTGTTGCCACCGCTGTTTCCGTGACCTGATTGACCCCGGGAGAGTAGGGGGGGGGATGCGCCTTACGGTTTACAGTTTACTCATTTTATTGACGAAACAAGCTCTCCCCTTGACAGGCCGTCCGCTAAACACACCTGTTTTGCGGTGATAGCGTACGAGCCAGGCTTCTTCTCCCTCGTAAAAAAAAAAAAAAAAAAAGCACGAGGCCTGACATTGAGAGAGCAGGTCGCCATGGGCAACCGAGGGAGGATCGCCCGACCTGTCAGGTGACCCGTGGCGTCTGGCGCGCTGTAAGCAGAAAACACGCTCGCTGACACGGCACCTCCACCAGGAGATTAGGGAGACAGAGCCCCCCCCCCCCCCACACCAAACCCCTCCCAACTTCACCAGAGGAAGCTGTTATTCTGTACGAGTCAGGGGGTGTCTGCCTTGCAGCCTCCTCCACCCCCACCACCCACCCCAACCACCCCCCCCACATCCCATTAGCATGGTCCCAGGCGGACGTCCGCGCGCCGAACCATTCATCAGACCCTCGTCAAGCCCCCCCCCCACCCACCTCCACCACCCCCCCCCCCCCTCGTGCTCCCCCTCGCAGTGGGGTGCGGGGGTGCGGGGGTGCGGGTGTGCGGGGGTGCGGGGTGGGGGGTTCCTCCACCCGGGACACCAAACACTTCAAAATAACCCTGGGAAGAGGGGGGGGGGGGAGGGGCATGAGACGGGGCGGGGGAGAGGGGTGGATACAAGGTGAGCTCCAGAACGAAAACAAACAAGAAAGAGGAAAACTGCAAGGTCTGACTGTTCCCTGCACCTGAGAGCATGTGTGTGCAGTATGGGCAGGTGTGTGTGTGTGTGTGTGTGTGTGTGTGTGTGTGTGTGTGTTGTGTCTTGGGATGTCAGTTTGTTTGTGTGCGCGTGTGTGTGTGTCTGGGTGTCGGCCTGCGTGTGTGTGTCTGGGTGTCGGTGTGTCAGTGTTGGGGTGTCGGTTTGTTTCTGTGTGTGTGTGTGTTGTGTGTGTGTGTGTGTGTGTGTGTGTGTGTGTGTGTGCAGTGGTATAGTCTAGCTTCTTGGAGTGGGCATACTATGATAACGCCCCATAAGCACCACCACACTCACGAGAGCCCACACACAGTACATGCATTCACACATCACTGAGGGCATCCCAGAAGACACAGCACAAGCCAAGGACATTTACAGCCGGGAGATTGAAACACTTTGGACTCTGAGCTGATTGTCGACCGTTTCCACAGTCCTCCAGCGGTTCATACTGCTGTTGTTTTATGTTCACATTGTTATCTATCTGGACATGCCGCATGTCTTCTCTGTTGGATAATGAGTCAATATTGAGCCAACATGATGACAAATATTCCTCACAATATGTTTTAATATGTATAACCAATATTGTCATGTGTTTTGTACGCTCGGATAGATAGTTCGGATAGAAGTTCTCAAGATTCAAGAACTTTATTTGTCACATACACATACAAGACATGCAGTGAAATGAAAAGTGATGCTCAGCGGAATGAGCAAAAGAATACGAGAGATAACTTGAATTATATACCAAAACTGACACACATCTAGTTGTTCCTACAATATTGATCTCAGTAAAAATAGCAATAAACATCATTGTACAGTGAACTTTTGGCACATTATCATAATATAATAAACATTTAGAAAAATATGCCTGTTGTGGTCTATAGCCTCGGCCCCCCTACACCCAGGGTGCCCAACCTTTCCTGAAACCAAGCTCTACCCTGACAGTGTGCCCAGTCTGCCCAGATCTACCAGTCCAAGTAGGGGGCCGTATATTACTGATAGCCTGTGCATGCATATGTTGCAGGATTGACAACTTCACTGCTAACCCCTTTCCCTACATCGCTCGCACTCACTCACTCACTCAACCACACACACACACACACACACACACACACACACACACACACACACACACACACACAACACACACACACACACACACACACACACACACACACACACACACACACACACACACACACACACACACAAATGCAACGTTTGTTCATTTGGCTGCCACATCTCCCGGCCTGGTATTTGTAAAAACGAATTGCTGAAGTGAAATTTCTGTCATAAAACTACTTCCTTACGTACCCGTGTGCAATTTGAAGTGGGTGTGCGGAAATCCTGGAGTGTGTGCATCACGTAGACTACACTTCTTTGTGTGTCTGTGTGTGTGTGTGTGTGTGTGTGAGTGGTGTGCAGGTGTTATGTTTTTAACCAGAGTATGTATATGTGTTGTGTCTAGATGTGTGTGTAAGCACAGGTGTGTTTTGTGTGTTTGTGTGTGTGTATACATACAGTATGTGGTATGTGTGGTGAGTTTGTTTTGTATGCATGTGTTTGTGTGTGTGTGTGTGTGTGTGTGTGTGTGTGTGTGTGTGTGTGTGTGTGCGTGTGTCTGTGTGCGTGTGTCTGTGTCTGTGTGTGCATGTGTGCATACGTGTGTGTGTGTGTGTGTGTGTGTGTGTGTGTGTGTGTGTGTGTGTGCCTATGTGTGTGTATGGGTGCATACGTGTGTGTGTGTGCATGTGTGTGTGTGTGCTGGGTTTACTGTGTGCTGACAGCAGGGGAGAGCAGAATGAGGTGGAGGGGAGATGGAGGACTTTGCTGATGTTTCAAGAAAACTAAACAAGATGGAGAACGGATTACAGCCTGCTCACCACGGCAACGCAGAAGACCCCATACTGCTGGGGAGGGCAGATTTACAGTATTAAATATTGTATATAATACTTGATATAAATACTAAAGTACACACACACACACACACACACATGTGCACACACACATAAAGGACAAGTAACACTAGGGTTGCCAACTGTCCTGTATTAGCTGGGACGTCGCGTATTTAGATCAAAAGTGGTTCGTCCCGTATGGGATGACATTTGTCCCGGATCTGAATTCTAGAAAAAAATAATAATAATATTTGTATTTATTGCCTTTAAATCTGGCCTATGTGTGCTGTGTGGGAATGCCGATAGGTGGTGCTCAGTTGGAGAGATCAGCATAATTTTAAACTAACTGGCCCCGTATGTGTACTCGTCTCTTCCTCTCGATCTTGTTGGGAAAAATGAGCGTAAGTGGAGATGGCGATTCGGGCCCTCCCAAAAAGAAAAGATTGTGTACATACAATAAGCAGTGGGGAGAAAAGTAGAATTGGGTTAAACCTGTCAGTGACGATTTGGCGAGAGTCTTCTGTAACCTGTGTCGTCGGGAATTTTTGATCGGCCACGGAGGAGAAAACGACGTGAAACAAGATGCCGCCACAGAAATGCACAAGAGGACGACACAAGATGCTAAAGGTGCATCTAGCATTAGCAAGTTCTTCGCCAAGTTCTTTGCTGCGTGCGAGATGTCATCTGTATATCATACAGTTAAACACGGACTGAGCTACAGCAGCATGGACTGTCTCAATAAGCTTAACAGCGCAATGTTGAACGATTCCAATACCGTGAAGAAAATCCACTGTGGAGAACAAAAGCCGAGATGCTAACAGCCAATGTACTTGGTCCGAAGACTTCTTTCTGGCCGTGCAGGAGGACAAAGAGTTGTTGGACGCTGTTAGGAGCAGCAAGAAGTATCCATGGAGAAAATAGGCGAGTATATAAGGCTCTGGGCTACCTATACAAAGCATCATGTAGGCTGTTACTATGGCAATTTTTTCTTGACGAACCCCCACCCTCCCGTCCCGTTTTCCTGGGATAGAATGTTGGCAACCCTCAGTAACACGTATGTTGAATCAGTCAGCATCTTGCGTCCAACATGTTTGCATGCTGGACATATGTCGTATTATCTCTGTCTGCAGCTGTAAGCGTGTGTTTGCGTGTGTGTTAGCATGTTGTTCTGCGCGTCGCAGCACACTCACCGAGCATCTGTTAGCATCTGTTAGCCTTGGGGCTCATGTTAGCAACAACATGGCATAAAGCATTGTTAGCGTGTTGCAAACATAAGCATGCACTGACGCCGCTACATACCTCTCCTCTCCTCTCGCAGGGAAGTCACGCGCGTCTGTATGTATATATGTATGTACGTCATAAGTTCTGGAATCAATTATATTGTAAAATGATGTGAGTGCATGTACTGTGTAGTAACTATGTGTGCTTGTGTGTGTGTGAGTGTGTGCATGGGAGGAGCAGTGAAGGTGCCCTGGTGAGGTCAAAGTTCACAGTCCTGGGGAAAGAAACTCCGTTTTAGTCTCTCTGTTCTAGCAGCGTGACTGCGGAGGCGCTTGCCTGACCGCAGCGGCTGGAACAGTTTGTTGTCGTTGGGGTGGTGAGGATCCTTCATGATCCTGCAGGCTCTGGTTCGACACCTCCTGGAGTACAGGTCCTGCAGGGTGGGGAGTGCAGTGCCGTCCGTGATACTGTAGTCGTAGCCCCTGCCATAGGCGACTGGTGTCGCACTGTTCCATCTCTGTACCTCCTCTTTGCATCCATCACTGCTCGTCATAGTCCATAGGCCGCCACTTTGTATTCGTCCATGTGGCCGGATATGAGGCCCGAGTTGTGGGCAGCGGTGTGAGCATTCAGGGTGTCGCAGATAGATCCATCGATCGATGTTTTTTGATTAGGAAATGACTTAACTTTACGCGTGGGGACGATGGTGTCCGCTATGACGCTGTGAGAGATGATCTGAGAGATAAATAAGGTGGATTGAGGAGCAGATTCATGATTCAGAACAAACTGGAGAATCCTGGGAGAACACATGGACGGCGTCCTAACTGACACATGGTTGCAGAAAGATCACACCTTGAGAACGTTCTGGAAGACAAGACGAAGAGTCTACTGCTCATCCTTTCATGACTATGATGTAGTCCTTAAGCAGACTATTCCTATACATGTCATTAAGGAGTAGGTAGGGGTTGAGGTATGATGCCTACAGGGAGACTGTGGAGTTGAACATTCTAGTTTCTCTTCCACGAATTCTCATCCCGATGGCCGCACGAGTCCAGATCACAATGACCTCCAGATTAACAATGTCAACTTTTATTATTTTATAATCAAAAAGTCAACTTTTTATTATTTCATTCAAAAAGCCCAAAATATTCACATGGATTTCCTTAATCAACTGGCGATAAGCCTTTCTGTGTAATATTTGATAGTATTTTTATCATACAGATCTAATTAGAGACACTTTAATGCACTGCTGGTGTTAAACAATGTCCCGGTTTGTCCGGAGTCCCTTCTGATCTGGAAATTATCAAAAATTCAAATAGAATGTGGAATTGACTGTAGGGAGAGAACACGTGTTGCCATAGCAATCACCATGATTTAAAATAACAACGGATTGATATTCGTGAGGGGAGGTATTGTAACAGATTGGGAACTCTTTTTGGAAGAGTATGAAGTGGTTTGTGCTAATAGAACAAACATTATGTCTGCGATGCAGATTAAAGCAAATGCAAATCGATGAGACGCGTTGTATAATAGTGTTCGTGTTCGGTGCCTAATCTAACAGAACATTCTGGGAGAATATCTCCACTGCAGTTTTAGTGTTTAATTTGCTAATTATTTTCATCTTTCTTGTTTCGGAGACAGCTTGAAGGTTTGGCTCGTAAACAACAACAACACAACAACAGCAACAACAACAACACACAGCCATCCGAATCCCAGACAACATTTCTGTTCTGATTACCAGTTGGCTTGCCTTTCTTGGTTTGTGTTCATATGAATCAACGTGACAAAATGCTGATAAAATATGAAAAGCTGCTAAAGATGGATAATATTCATGTCTAAAACCAACCAGACACCTATCATTCCTCCACAGATCTCAATGTCTTATTGACAACCAAAGGGAAGCCCAGATCTGCTTTATTTCACTGTTTGACATGTCACTTGAAAACAAATCATGGAAATCATTCGGAGAAGCCTCTGAATGGTGAGAAAAAAAAGATTTTGTGAATGCAACATGATAACCAGATGTCGTTGTTAATTCTTACACACTGACATACTGGAATTATGTCATTACATTCATACTCCACAATGACGAGAGACCAGTTAGAGGCCAGTATTATTAAGACTGGGAGAGGATGGGGGAGGCCTACTCTTCCTCTCCTCTCTTCATCTCATCACATCCCCTTCCCTTCCTCTCTCCTTCCCTGTCCTCCCCCTCTGCTCTCCCCTCCTCTCCTCTTCTCCCCCCCCTCCTTCCCTTTCCTCCCCCTCTCCTCTCTCCTTCCGTTTCCTCCCTCCTCCTCTCCTGTCTCCTTTCCTCCCTCTCCTCCTCTCCTCCCTCCTGTGATCCTCTCCTCTCCCTGTATCAAGCTGAACCACGTCCCTCCGTTATGAGTCTGTGCTCGCCACCCTCTTGCGGTGTGTGAGGCTCACTGTGGCCCCTGGGGACCCTCCTGCTGCTAGGTTGGGGTCAGCAGGGTACGTTACGCTGCATATAACTACAGTTAGTGGAACCGACGTGGAGCGTCCCGGGGGGGGGGGGGGGACAACCCACAGAGATCGCCACGAGAGACGTGGGGAGGAAAACGCTCCGTGGTCAGAACACATCTAGTACGCCGCCCCCGGGAGGGTAAGAGTATTCAAAAGTATTCAAAAATGATTATGACGTGAACACATGACGAGCTTTCATAAGAAAAGATACTGGACACTAGGTCAGCTGTGATGTGGGGACAAAGAACTAAGAACTCAGGCCAAAAAAAGTGATGAAAATGTGCAATATTCATGAAGTGATACACGTCCTCTATACTGTGTACTGGAAAACATCAAGTCATCGTCATCTCCTGATTGATAGTCGAAGAAATTGAATTTGGGAACATCCAAAATGGTTAGCCTGAGATCAACGGAATCACGAATCAAACACGCCTAAATATCAACATGAAGTACTTCTATTTATAGTACATACTGTGTTGGGATAGACATTATGATATAGTTGTGATTGGTATTGGACACATGGGTTACATAGAATTCTGACATGATGAATTTATCATATTTTAATGTCGCTCATGTCACACATGAGGAAGTGAGTTGTTTAAAACTAATTAGCAAAGATTTGAGCAGAAATATTCCCTGGAATATTTACTTGGCCCGAACTCCCTTGTTTACCCTCTCAGGAAAACATTCCAACTTCTACAAATGTCTTTCCTCCATTAATTAAAAGGAATGTGTTTGATCCGTGTTCCCCGTGAGTTGATTCCAGACGTCAGAACAGTAGGTTTTCTGCCCGCGCCTTGTCATGGCGTGGCCTAGCTTAGCGTAGCATAGCACGCCAGCTTGCCAGGAGCAGCAGATTCTTCTGGCTGCTTGTTAGCGCGCCGTTTGCTTCTTGGCGAGACTTTAACGCAGTCTGCAGGAAGTCAGCGCCTTGATTGATGGAATGCTAATGCCGTCCTTGGTCGGGCAGCAGATGTTGGATCACAGATGCTAGTTAGCAGACTAGCGTAGCGCGCTGCTGAGGTGTTACGCCGCCGCGCATACAGTTTCACCTTCTAGTTTCACGACAGACATACATATGAACTCGGTGTGTAGTCCATAACCCGCCTTAACTTTACGTTCTGACGGGGTGAGTCTATGAGAACTGATAAGACTGTTGACTGTTGGTTTTGGGAGATGTCGTGTTCTCTGTCATCTATAGGCCTACTGCCTTTTAAAACGTAAAATATTAAAACTCTCTCTTAAAACCTCAGCCAGATAGTCGTACAAGGAAAAAAATAAAGACTTCCAACAAGGGTTGCATTTTCGAGAACCTACAATATAGAATTTTTACATTCTAAACAAGAATTCAGAGGAACCGAAATGTACATTTTGATTCAGAATATTTATATGAATATTTAGGGCACAACATCTGTCTGTATAATCAGTATAAGACATTTAATTAGACCAAACCAAAGTGTCAGTGCCACTGTTACTTTTATTTACTTTAAAATTTCATTAGGCAGATTTTCACATTTGCAGGGAAATCTCATGAACTGTATTAGTTTTTTATGTAACCCTGTGTTTTATGGACCCAGTGTGATGGTGTAGGACAACAGAGGGTGGGCCGGAGAGGAAGAGGAGAGAAAAGAGGAGAATTGGTGGTGGAGAAGTAGGTGGAGGAGAGTGGTGGTGGAGAAGGAGGTGGAGGAGAGGAGGAGGTGGGAGGTGGAGAAAAGGAGTGTGGTGGTGGAGAAGGAGGTGGAGGAGGAGGTGGTGGAGGGAGAGGGAGGTGGTGGGGAGGAGGTGGTGAGTGGAGGAGAGAGGAGGGGGGAAGGAGTGGTGGTAGTGGAGAAGGAGATGGAGGAGAAGGAGTGTGGTGGTGGTGGAGAAGGAGGTGGAGGAGGTGGAGGAGAAGGAGTGTGGTGGTGGTGGTGGAAAATGAGGTGGAGGAGGAGGAGGAGGAGAAGGAGTGTGGTGGTGGAGAAGGAGGTGGAGGAGGTGGAGGAGAAGGAGTGTGGTGGTGGTGGTGGAAAAGGAGGTGGAGGAGGAGGTGGAGGAGAAGGAGTGTGGTGGTGGAGAAGGAGGTGGGGGTGGAGAAGGAGGTGTTGGTGGAGAAGGAGGTGGAGGAGGTGGAGGAGAAGGAGTGTGGTGGTGGAGAAGGAGGTGGAGGAGAAGGAGTGTGGTGGTGGAGAAGGAGGTGGAGAAGGAGGTGGGGGTGGAGAAGGAGGTGGAGGACCTATCGAGGCGTTGTTTCTTGAAAAAAAGAGAGGTGGAGGGGAGAAGGAGTGTGGTGGAGGAAGGAGGTGACAGGAGGTGTGGTGGAGGAGGGAGGAGAGGAGTGTGGTGGTGGTGGTGCGACTCACACACAAACACACGTTTCCTCCTTATAATTCTTATATTATGAAGTGCTTTTGATTAATGAATAGTTTTGTATTTCTTGGTAATACTGTATAACATGTATACCATAGTTCTTATGTTATGAAGTGTTTTGATTAATGAATAATTCTGTATTTCTTCATAATTCTTTATTTCTTGGTAAAACCTTATAACATATATAACATAATTCTTATATTATGAAGTGTTTTGATTAATGCATAATTATGTATGCTTTGCTTTGTTAGACATATACTTTCTTAGTAATTTTGTATAACATATGTGACTAAAAGGCCGAGAAGTTATTATAACTTTATTTCTTGGAACCTTAAATTCTTTTGTAGGCCTACTGAAGCTACGCTTACAATGCGGCATGACAATGTATAATTTAGTGTTTCTTGGAAAACTATTGTTTGTATCAACGCTGTGCACGCTACACGAACACAACACGTGTATCCTGCCTAAAGGTGTGATACTCGAACTAGGAGCCCAAGCATGTCTACGATGGAGAATACGAGAATGCGACCAAATGGGTTAGAAAAAATATATCTGCGAGGCTGCGCACAAAGAGACATGTACGTCCGGCCATAGGTGTGATGTACGAACTAGGCGCCCAGACATGTATGAGGGGTGGAAGTAACAAACATTAATACATGAATGTGTAGTCGATTAAAATGCAATCAAATTAAATAGTCACTTGATGATTCAGCAAATGATTTAATGAATTCAGAACCAAACTGATTAAAATGCAATCAAATAAAATAATCACTTGATGAATTAGCAAATGGTTTAATGAATTCAGAACCAAACTGAATAAAACATCATCAATAAAATGAAATAACAATCAAACACATCATTGAAATAAAGACTGGTTTTATCTAATCACCTTGACATTCAATTCAGTGCCTGCAATTCCATTCGCCACCACTTTCAAATCGAGGACACTTTCATCATTAGAACGGTGTGTGCTGCATGTGTCAATCACATGACCCCGCCCACAGATTTACATCCAGGCTATCCTAATCGACTGGACATGCCTTTTGGATCGTCAGATATGCATCATCAAACAGTACGGCAAACGGTGAGTAAAACATGTTGACATTATAGGGGGATTATATGCTGTGTGTTTGACTTCAAGGCGATGTCTATGTAACGGATTAGTATTGTCCAGAAGCTCAAGCTCAGACCTTGAGACTCAGACGTCAGACGAGAGAGATTAATTTAGCACCCTGAATTAGGGATATTAGAATAGGACACTCTAAATAGAGAAAGATAATATAGATAAACTTTGAATACATACATCGCTTTGCTTTGCTTATTATTTTAAAATTATTATTTTGATTTAACTCGTTTAACAAAAGAATAAAACTAATCCCACCTTGCAAATAAGGAACTGGGATTAAACCAAAACCGGGTGTAGAACCAATCTATTATTGAGCCCTCTCCAGGACCACTGAGATATTGAAGACTGAGACATCGGATCGACACCAGCGTCCCGAAGGTGAGTCTCACGGGAAACCTAACGGATACAAGTACAGTTGGTTTTAGGTATTGATTAGACCTCATCTGTAACAACCGTTGTAAGAGGTTGAGGAGTACCCATGTGTAAGACTATACAGGAAGTAAGTCTATATATGGGAGGGAGAACTTGTCAAGTGGGTCACAAAACAAATCCTAACGAGTAGCCGCCTGCCAAGTAGAGATGGACAGTAACATCGCTAATGAAATGAGGCCTAAATACTGAGTGTGATACAATCCTCTCAAGGGACGCGAGGTATTATATAAGTTGGTGTCAACTAATAAACGGCAAGCGTAGTCCATGGGTAGGAATACGGATAAATCATACAATCGATAGGTAAACCACGTATTGTCGCAGAGTTAATATCGGCCAGAGAGGTGTTGAGGCGGAGACACGGCCTCGATCATCCCTGAGATCCCCTAATAACAGAGCGAACACGCAACAACCACACGGTGGTGGAAAGGACTGGAGCGGCAGGAGCCCAGTGTGGGGTGGAAACGGAGGTGTTTGAGAAAAACGGGGGGAAAGGAGTGTGTGGGGTGGTGATAAGGACGGTCGTTTGGAGAAAGAGGAGAATGGAAAAGGAAGAGAAGGAGGTGGGAGGTGGAGGAGAAGGAGTGTGGTGGTGGAAGGAGGTGGAGGAGGATGGGTGGAGGAGGAGGTGGAGGAGAGGAGAAGGAGTGTGGTGGTGGAGAAGGAGGTGGAGGAGGAGAGAAGGAGTGTGGTGGTGGAGAAGGAGGTGGAGGTGAAGTGGTGGTGGAGGAGGAGGTGGAGGAGAAGGAGTGTGGTGGTGGAGAAGGAGGTGGAGGAGGAGGAAAAGGAGTGTGGTGGTGGAGAAGGAGGTGGAGGAAGAGGCGGAGGAAATGGAGTGTGGCGGTGGTGGCACTGGAGGATGAGGAAGAGAAGTAGAGACGGAGGTGGTGGTGTCGGAAGAGGAGAAGGCGGGGGAGGAGGCGAAGGCGGCGGTGCTGTAGGAGGAGGATGAAAGAAGGATGAGGAGAGATGGTGTCGGAGAAAACAAGGAGTATGGCAGCAGAGGAGGAACAGGAGGAGGAGGAGGAGAAGATGGATCTCCTCTCGTTCGCCTCCTCTGAACAGATCTTTAGATCCACCAACAAAGGCCTCGTTTCTATCAGCCTCTTTCGTGTGTGAGGAGCGAGGGAGCTTTGATGCCAGCACGCTCTTTGAGGGTGATATTTATATAGTATTTATATATCATTTAATTTTCCACAGGATCTTTCTTATCATTCCAAATTAGCACACTTCTCCCATCAAGGTTTCCTCGGTGGTTTTATGTGCCTTTGGAGGGAAAATGCTCGATAAGTGTGTATGCTAACCTTCAGCTGAATTAGAAGTTTAAAAGCATAAAAACAGCACATGCATCGCACACCGCTTTGTAGTGCTCCAGTAACACATTATTAATTTCCCACTGTCACACCGCCTTGTCAACAATACGTACATAAATAAAACAAAAAACATAACCGGAATCAACCAAGATATCAGATTATTGCAGGAATCACACACATATATGCTGCATAATGTATGATGTTTTGGGGTTTATGGGCTCGTCTATGGCCAGGGCCCGGATGGATAAACTAAAGTGCAGTGCAGAGAAATGGCAAAACATGCATATTGGGGCTTCCACACAGTATTTTAGATGTGTAATTGTTGTACTATTTAAAGGTACTATAAGTAAGAATCAGTGCATTCTGAGCTCCGTGGGTTGAGACAATAACAATCAGAAACTAATGTTAGTTCTAATCATAATTAAACGTTGTACACATTTAAAAAAGCTATGAAATATATATCTTTTCTTCCTTTTCCTGCAAAATCCGACGCCGACTCAAATCTCAAATAAATCACCCAGAAGCTGTTCTACACAACAGAGAGAGTCGGGGAAGCTCTCATGTTTTAACTTCAACCACAACCTGCTCACAAACTGGCAATTTAAAGAGATTTCTGTGTGTAAAATCCTACATGTAGTCCCTGAATGGATCCATTGTTCTTACATACAGGACCTTTAATCATTTAACTTACCTGCCCAGGGACTACGGGTGGAAAATAACAATTTCCTAAAACCTGGTACATTACATCTCTCCTTGTTTTTATAAGGTTAATATTCTTTGTACCCTGCTCAAATAAATACATTCATTCATTCATTCATTCACTCTCTCAATACCTAACTACTTAACTCTTTCCCTCATTCACTCTCTCACTCTGACTCATTTGCTATACTCACTCACTCACTGACTCACTCCCAGCCATGCAAGGTGACTCTCTAGCTCTGGAGAGCTAGCTGTGGTGCTCAAGGACACATCAACACTTTTAACCAGCAGATTAAACCACCAACTCTCCAGATGTGAAGTGACCAGCTTAACCTCCTGCGGGCTGTCTCTCTCCCTCTCTCTCTCCCTCTCCCTCTCCCTCTCTCTCTCTCTCTCTCTCTCTCTCTCTCTCTCTCTCTCTCTCTCTCTCTCTCTCTCTCTCTCGCTCTCAACCACCTAGCAGAAACAAGATGGAGGTTTGTTTATCCTCATCATGTTTTGTAGTTGACTTACTTTACCGCTTTACTGCTACAGCTGTCTTTACATGGAACAACAGCTCTCTTGAGGTCAGACCTCGGCGTGTGAAACACAACAAAATTGTTTTTACGCTCAACAAACGTGGCGGTTGAGAGCTGAGCCACACAACGCAGGACCAGACGACAACAAAACATTTCCCTCCATTTCTCTCACACACTGACGCTCGAGTCGTTCAGGAGTTCAGTGCAACGCAACGACGCGAAGCTGCTCAGCGAGTGCCTCAGCCTCAACCCCCACGCAGGAACGGGTCGCCACCTCCTGCACATGACAAAGACTGACAGCTCGGTGCGGGATGGGAGAGAGAGAGGGAGAGGTTTGACACCCCTCTCCTCCTCCTCCATCCCCCCCCCCCCCCCCAACCACCACCGGGCGCAGGAGGAGGAGGAGACGGGGGAGGAGGAAGGAGGAGGAGGAGGAGGAGGAGGAGCAGGAACAGGGGGAGGGGGGGGAGGAGGAGGAGGAGGAGGAGGAGGAGGAGGAGGAAGAGGAGGAGGAGGAAGAACAGGGTTAGGGGGAGGAGGAGGTGTGGGGTAGCAGGAGGAGGAGATGGAGGAGGAGTGGAGGAGAGGTGGAGGAGGAGGAGGTGGAGGAAGAGGAGGAGGAGGTGGAGGAAGAGGAGGGGGAGGAGGAGGAACAAGGGAGGATGGAGACGATGGAGGAGAGGGGGGGGGAGGAGGAGGGAGGAGGAGGGAGGGGAGGGGGGGAGGGAGGAGGAGGGAGAGAGGGGGAGGGGAGGAGGGAGGGAGAGGAGGAGAGGGAGAGGAGAGGAGAGAGAGAGAGGGGAGAAGGGGGGAGAGGAGGGAGGGAGAGGAGGGGGGAGAGGAGGGAGGGGGGGGGGGAGGGGGGAGGGGGAGAGGGAGGGAGGGGGGGAGGGAGAGGGGGAGGAGAGAGGAGAGAGAGAAGGGAAAGAAGGGTTGAAAGAGATCCTGTGTTTTTCCAACATGATTTCTCTGCTAAAAGCTGAGCTGAAGCAGAAAGAGTTTGGAACAGACGCATACTTATGTGATTGTGTTAATGATTAATTCAACAGAGCACAATTCATTCCAATCAGAATGGTGTGTGTGTGTTTGTGTGTGTATGTGGGTGTGTATGGTGTGCGTGCATGCGTGCATGTGTGCATGTGTGTGTGTGTGTGTTTGCGTGTGCGTGTATGTGTGTGTGTGCGTGCATGTGTGGTGTATATGTGTGCGTGCGTGGGTGCAATGTGTGCATGTGTGTGTTGTGTATGTGTGCGTGCGTGCATGTGTGTGTGTGTGTGTGTGTGTGTGTGTGGAAGAGCATAAAAGTGAAACATTTAAAAAGAGGAATTGTTGAACGATGGGCAGACAAAGATAGCCAAGAGTCCAGAAGAGTATTAAAACTTTATTCTCAAAATAAAGTCACAATGTTTTTTTTTTTCCTCATGCCTCAATGTTGAGAATAAAGTCAAAATGTCGAGAATAAAGTTGACATTTCAAGAGTAAGATTCTGTCAAGATTCCATAGAAGAGAAAAGCAGAGAAACTGTGTGTGTGCGTGTGTCTATGGTGTGTGCGCGTGCCTGTGTGTGTGGTGGGTATGTGCATATGTATAATGTATAGTGTGTATGGGTTGCCGTATACTGTATGTGTGTGTGTGTGTGTGTGTGTGTGTGTGTGCGTGTGGCGGGTATGTGTATATGTATAATGTATAGTGTGTATGGGTTGGCGTATACTGTATGTGTGTGTGTGGGTGTGTGTGTGTGGGTCTGTGTGTGTGTGTGTGTGTGTGTGTGCGTGTGGCTGGGTATGTGTATATGTATAATGTGTATATGTGCGTCGGCGTATACTGTATGTATGTGTGTGTGTGTGTGAAACAAGTTTTCGATGGTCTGTTTACAGAATTGAATCATAGCTTGTCTTAAATGTGACAGTTCTATGTTTTTTAAATCAAAAAGCGAACACACTTAGGACACATTTCATCTCGAAATTGGTACTTAACTGGAAATTGCAGGACATTTCCTCCTGCAAAAGACTTGTTTTCATCACCGCAAACCGTGAGCCTTGTAAACACAGGCGTTCATTCCTCGGTGTCTAAAGACCTCAGATCACAGCTCTACAGTCACCATGGCAGACAGCTCCGGTGTCTCAGTACCCCCCCGATGCCGATGGTGGCTTCAACTAAGTCCTCAAAGCAACGGCGGCGTGTGTCGGAGGAATTCCGGATCAGAGGAAAAAAACAACACATCATCATCCACAACATCCATCCTCTCCAAACGTTTGTGTTTTACGCGTGTGCGCTGTAAACACACCTCCACACAACGCCACAGAGTACTGGATGGTAATGCACACCCATGGACACTATTGTGTTACATTAATGCATTGGGGTTTTTTTGTATACATTTTTTATAAATATTAAAAAAAATCTTTAGAACTTTCTGTTTAATGTTCAATGTTATGCACCACTTTCACAAAAACACATTCCTTGTTTATAAAAACTATGGCAATAAATCTTCTGATTCTGATGGTAAAATGCATTATCAGTGGTAACCCGGGATCTGGTGCATCCGGGTCGTGTGAACAAGGGTCCGCAGACTCAGGGGGACGTGTGTTTGCGTTGCTCCCTCATACCTGCATCCCCCTCATTAACCCCCCAACACACACCCCCACCCACAACCCTTTTTCTCTCCTGCTTCCTGTTGCCCAGGCGACGCCGCCCCCCCCCCGCGATGTGCCCCCGAGACGCACCACACGATCCGCACGGCCGAGACCCCACTTGTTCCGCCCCCCACCCCCCCTTCCTGTTGTGTCTGAGAGGATTCACTGTTTTTATATTGATGGAATCTAGGCATTACTATGGTTACCACCCTAACCAGACCCAGGGGGTACACACACACACACGCACACACACACACACACACAATGCACACCACACACAAGCACACACACACACCACACACACACAAACAGCACAACACCACACACACACACACACACGCACACACACGCACACACAAACACACACACACACACACAAGCATGAGCTACAGCCAGCCTCTCACCCTGGGGTTACCTTATGTATTAAAATAAAATACAAATACACGCACACACATGTGCGGTGAGGGAGCACGAAACTCACAATAATTACGGCTGGGGGCTAACAATAGCGCACAATCGTTGTGATTGTTCTCTGCTGTGCATTGTGTATGTAATATGTATTAGGTACGTGAGTGTGTGTGTGTTTTTGTGAACAATAGTCTGAATGAATGAACCACAAAGGGTGGACAAACATGCAACAGCCAAACACAGGAAACACAGAGAGTACACAAGACACACAAACACACACACACACACACACACACACACACACAGGATTACTGTTGTAGTCTCCCTGCCGCCCCCTCCTAACCCCCCCCCCCCCCCCGGCCCGATCCGGCTCATTCATTACCGTTCATTACAGTTCATTTGTTGCCCTGCTGTCCATATTTACAGTTGGCCGTGATTTGTTTGTCCACCAACGTGCCGCCGCCACCGCCGCCGCCGCCGCCGCCCACTCCCCGCCTCACCGCGGAGAGCAGATATGGCAGATATTTTTTTTCTGGCCTCCCCGGGTCCCCTGGACTGAACGGTTGTACCTTTTATCTGTACGTCGTTTCTCACGCAAATGAAACGTCGTGGCGTGCGGCTGTTGGCCTCAGCTGATTACATGTCACGTCATTAATAGGCCCATTACGACGCTTACTCAGAGAGAGGCTGAGAGAGAGAGAGAGAGTCATGTGTTAAACCAGGATCTATATTAAAACTTGTGTATATATATATATATACTGTATACTGTATACAGTATATACAATGCATAGCAGAGGGGCGTACTGGCGATCACGAGACACGGCACGGTGATACGCTGTGGTTGTCTTGTTGTTGTTGTTGTTGTTGTTGTGTTCCAGGGAGCATCTCTTCAGATCTCTGTGTAATAATCATAACGCCCGCAGACACGAAAAACAACAACATCAGGTAGAGACGACGTATCCACGGCGACAACTACAGCACAGGTAATCTCCTGCAGAACACGGAGCCGCCGCCGTCATCATCATCATCATCATCATCATCATCATCATCATCACCTTCATCATCCTCTCCCGGTTAAACAACAACAACAACAACAACAACAACATGCAACAGGGGTCATCCTTCTGGTAAACACTGCATCAAAGCTGGCATCTCCTGCGTTCACGAAGAAACACTTCAAGTACACTAAGGTGGATACACAAAGTTAGATCCGCGCAGGTTAAGTCAAAGTCTAACACATGTTATTCCTCGGTGTCTAAAGACCTCAGATCACAGCTCTACAGTCACCATGGCAGACAGCTCCGGTGTCTCAGTACCCCCCCGATGCCGATGGTGGCTTCAACTAAGTCCTCAAAGCAACGGCGGCGTGTGTCGGAGGAATTCCGGATCAGAGGAAAAAAACAACACATCATCATCCACAACATCCATCCTCTCCAAACGTTTGTGTTTTATGCGTGTGGACTGTAAACACACCTCCACACAACGCCACAGAGTACTGGATGGTAATGCACACCCATGGACACTATTGTGTTACATTAATGCATTGGGGTTTTTTTGTATACATTTTTTCTAATTATTAAAAAAAATCTTTAGAATTGTTTAGAATTTCTATATTAGTACTTTCTGTTTAATGTTCAATGTTATGCACCACTTTCACAAAAACACATTCCTTGTTTGTAAAAACTATGGCAATAAATCTTCTGATTCTGATGGTAAACTGCATTATCGATGGTAACCCGGGATCTGGTGCATCCGGGTCGTGTGAACGAGGGTCCGCAGACTCAGGGGAACGTGTGTTTGCGTTGCTCCCTCATACCTGCATCCCCCTCATTAACCCCCCAACACACACCCCCCCACCCACAACCCTTTTTCTCTCCTGCTTCCTGTTGCCCAGGCGACAGCCGCCCCCCCCCCCTTCCTGTTGTGTCTGAGAGGATTCACTGTTTTTATATTGATGGAATCTGAGCATTACTATGGTTACCACCCTAACCAGACCCAGGGGGTACGGCAAGCACACACACACACACACACACACACACATCACACCACACACACACACACACACACATGCACACCACACAAACACACACATACGTGCACACCACACACACACACACGCACACACAAACACACACACACACACACAAGCATGAGCTACAGCCAGCCTCTCACCCTGGGGTTACCTTATGTATTAAAATAAAATACAAATACACGCACACACATGTGCGGTGAGGGAGCACGAAACTCACAATAATTACGGCTGGGGGCTAACAATAGCGCACAATCGTTGTGATTGTTGTCTGCTGTGCATTGTGGCATTGTGTATGTAATATGTATTAGGTACGTGAGTGTGTGTGTGTTTCTGTGAACAATAGTCTGAATGAATGAACCACAAAGGGTGGACAAACATGCAACAGCCAAACACAGGAAACACAGAGAGTACACAAGACACACAAACAAACACACACACACACACACACACACACACACACACACACACACACAGGATTATTGTTGTAGTCTCCCTGCCCCGCCCCACCTCCATAACAACACCCTCCCCCCCCCCCCCCCCCCCGGCCCGGTCCGGCTCATTCATTACCGTTCATTACAGTTCATTTGTCGCCCTGCTGTCCATATTTACAGTTGGCCGTGATTTGTTTGTCCACCAACGTGCCGCCGCCGCCGCCGCCGCCGCAGCCGCCCACTCCCCGCCCCACCACGGAGAGCAGATATGGCCGCTTTTTTCTGGCCTCCCCGGGTCCCCTGGACTGAACGGTTGTACCTTTTATCTGTACGTCGTTTCTCACGCAAATGAAACGTTGTGGCGTGCGGCTGTTGGCCTCAGCTGATTAAATGTCACGTCATTAACAGGCCCATTACGACGCTTACTCAGAGAGAGGCTGAGAGAGAGAGAGAGAGTCATGTGTTAAACCAGGATCTATATTAAAACTTGTGTATATATATATATATATATACTGTATACTGTATACAGTATATACCATGCATAGCAGAGGGGCGTACTGGCGATCACGAGACACGGCACGGTGATACGCTGTGGTTGTCTTGTTGTTGTTGTTGTTGTTGTTGTGTTCCAGGGAACATCTCTTCAGATCTCTGTGTAATAATCATAACGCCCGCAGACACGAAAAACAACAACATCAGGTAGAGACGACGTATCCACGGCGACAACTACAGCACAGGTAATCTCCTGCAGAACACGGAGCCGCCGCCGTCAATCATCATCATCATCATCATCATCATCATCATCATTCATCACCTTCATCATCCTCTCCCGGTTAAACAACAACAACAACAACAACAACAACATGCAACAGGGGTCATCCTTCTGGTAAACACTGCATCAAAGCTGGCATCTCCTGCGTTCACGAAGAAACACTTCAAGTACACTAAGGTGGATACACAAAGTTAGATCCGCGCAGGTTAAGTCAAAGTCTAACATTTACTTGCTAAATTATACAGAGAGAGAGAGAGAGAGAGAGAGAGAGAGAAGAGGAGAGAGAGAGGAAGAGAGATAAAGAGAGAGAGAGAGAGCAGAGCGAGAGAGACCCTGAGCTGGCAGAACCTCAGCCTGCACCTTCTGCTCCGTCGCCACGGTCACCTGAACACACACGGAGGGCCCGGCGGAAAACACTCCAGCACCAACCGTTTCCCAAACTGTTTGCAGCCAGGGCCCAGTGGAGCCTGACCCTCTACCCTCCGGGGGCCACCGGCACGGCACATAAACAAGCCGGAGTATACCCCAGCCTTAAATGCCAAGCGTCAGTTTTCAATCAGCGGAAAAAAAGCACTCGGAAAAATCGGACCGTTGGCACCGGCGAAGCAGGGAGACGGCCGGTAGTTGACGTTGCAGTGCAGACTTTGTGTGATTTGTTTTTGTTTCGTTTTTTTTACCACAAAGTTGCGTATGAAGCAGAACTCTTATGTATTATAGCATAGCCGAGCGTGGCGGTTCCTCCTCCCCCTCCTCCTCCTCCTCCTCCTCCTCCTCCTCCTCCTCGAAGTGGAAGAGGGAAGGCTCTCAGGAGGGGGGCAACGGGAGTAACTCATCTATCAGGACATCGGGACGCCGCGGAAAAACCAGTGATCCGAGGTAGCGACGTCCCACCGCCGCCGCGTTCCGGGGAGAAAGTAGGCCACAGCCGGCGCTCATCTCGTCCACTTAACATGCGCGGCGTTCTGCTGCGCACGCTAATTAAACAATTATGCAAATGAGGGGAACATATGACAGGTCACTCTCTAATGAAAGGAGCCGGCAGCAGGCGGGGTGGCGCTACCGTCCATTAAAAGCAGATCAGTCACATGACCTTGCCGAGGTCACCACCACGCCTGACGCAAAAAAAATTAAATGCAAACTACCCGACTTGTTTACTGTTTAGCAGAGCGTTGTTCGTCCAAACCTGGGGGGGGGGGGGGGGGGGCAGGGGTTGTTGCTGGTGGAGTAGTCGGGGTGGTGGTCGGGGTGGAGTAGTGATGCTGGTGGTGGTGATGGTGGAGGAGGAGGAGGTGATGTTTGTGTGGAGGTGGAGAGATAGTGGTGATGGAGGTGGTGGTCGAGGTGATGATGGTGGTGGAGGTGGAGAGATGTTTGTGATGGAGGTGGTGGGTGGTGGAGGTGATGGTGGTGGTGGAGTGATGGTGTGGTGAGATGTTGGTGAAGGAGGTAGTGGTGTGGAGGGATGTTAAAAGATGTTGGTGATGGAGGTGGTGGTGATGGTGAGGTGGACGTGGTGGGGTTCGCTTGGTACAGACTGAGGTTTTGCTGCCATCGGTAGATGTGCAGAGGATGTTGGTGATGGTGGTGGGGATGTTGGTGATGGAGATGGTGGTGGAGGTGGAGAGATGTTGGTAATGGACGTGGTGGTGATGGAGGTGGAGGGATATCGGTGATGGTGGCAGTGACGGTGGTAGATGTGGAGATGTTGGTGATGTGGACGGGGGTGGTGGAGGTGATGGGTGGATGGAGAGATGTTGAGACGAGAATGTTGATGACGGAGGTGATGGTGAATGGTGAGGTGGGGTCCGCTGGTAACAGAGTTTTTGCTGCCAATTACTGTGAATCTGCTGCACCACGATCCAATCTCCGCTCTGCAGTCTGCTCCTCTGTCCGTATGCAGAGAGGGAGGTAATCTACACCCATGTCCCCCCCCTCGGCCCCCCCTCCCCCCGGAGACCCTCCGTATGAACCCCAGCATGATGAACCCCCCCCTCCACCACCATCACCCGACACATCCTCCACCTCCTCTCTACCATCCCTCCACCACCACCAGCAACGCTCACTCACTTCCACCCTTCCATCCCTCTCCCCATCTCCTCTGACTCCCCTCCACCCTCCACCCTCCACCCCTCCACCCACCCTCTCTCCATCCTCCCTCTCGCTCCAGCTCATTGTCAGTCGAGTCACATTGGGAACAATCCTTCCGGCAATAATTGCCATAAAACAAAAAACAAAAAAAAGCAGCCTGTTTATCTGCCGGAGAACAGCGAGGAGGAGGAGGAGGAGGAGGAGGAGGAGGAGGAGGGGAGGGAGGGAACCCGGGCCTTGATATTCAAACAATAAAATCAATTTGAACCAAGCACCGATTTCCCCCCCCCCCCCCCCCGCCCCCCGCCTGCCATGTCTGGCTTTCTGAATGCGTTTGGGTGGAGAATAAGAGAATGGTGGTTTTGTGTGTTGTTTTTTGCTTTTTTTGCGTGCGTGGGCTGGAAACTACCACTGTTTCATAATGGGAGATGAGTTTGGCACTGGTGCTTTCAGAACCTGGGTAACCTGCTACTGGTTCAGTGCAGAGAGAGACACACACAGAGAGAAAGAGAGAGAGAGAGAGAGAGAGAGAGGAGAGAGAGAGAGAGAGAGAGAGGAGAGAGAGAGAGAGAAAGAGAGAGAGAGAGACACACACAGAGAAAGAGAGCGAGAGAGAGAGACACAGGAGAAACAGGCCAAGATATACTGTCTTGTATCGTGGAGACCATGGTGGTGTGTGTGTGTGTGTGTGTGTTGTGTGTGTAGACAGTTAAATTAGCTTTTATTGCCCATTTTAATATTTATTATTTCAACGATATTACCCCCCCCCCCCCCTGACGGTGTAAACTATTAGCACGGTGGAAACCCACAGCGTGAATTTGAAGCGGAGTGAACTAAAGTTAGGTTTTTTTGAGTGTGTGTTGTGTGTGTGTATTGTGTGTGTGTGTGTGGGGGGGGGGGGGGCAGGGGTGGAGGAGGAGTAGGGGGGGCTGGGGGGGTGGGTACCCCCTTTATGGGAGTGTCGCAGCTACAAATGAGCCGCCGGTAGCGATCATGCCAGAGAGCAGAGGAGTCGGGAGGGCCCTCAACGGAGAGGTGAAATTAATTTTTGTGACATTTATTTTGGCTCTCAGGAGCCGGCTTGGGGCCGCGGGGCGGCGGGCGGGTGGGTGGGTGGCGTTTGGATTCCCTTCCCATCCATTAGGACCGGCAGACAGGAGTCAGAGCAGCTATGGCTGTCAGTGCCGGTGTCGAGGGGAGGGGTGGATAGGAGGCGTTTACGAGGCCAAAACTCCATGGGAAGCGTCTTCCACACAGTGCACGTGATCACCCAGGGGAGCGCACGGAATCACTTAGCAGGAGCAACGCTTTGCCGCTAAGGAAAGAGGTAGAGGAGGAAGGTGGAGGAGGAGGAGGAGGAGGAGGATGAGGGGAACGGTTTACCAGGACGCTAGTAGTACTACTAGTCCCTACTGTACTATAATACTATACACCATCGTTGTGGTTTTAACAGGACGCTAGTAGTACTTCGTCCCTACTGTACTAAAATACTATAACCACCATCGTGGTGGTTTACCAGGACGCTAAGTAGTACTAGTCCTAACTGTAACTAACAAATACCTATAAACACCATTGCTTGGTGTTTAACAGGACGTCTAGTAGTACTAGTCCTACTGTACTATAAATACTCTAACACCAAGCGTTGTGGGTTTAAACAGGAACGCTTAGTAGTACTCAGTCCTACTGTACTTATAATACTATAACACCATCGTTGTGGTTTAACAGGACGCTAGTAGTACTACTAGTCCTACTGTACTATAATACTATAACACCATCATAGTGGAGTTTAACAGGACGCTAGTATTACTACTAGTCCTGTCCTATAATACTACAACTTCACCGTAATGGTTTATCAGGATGCTAGTACTGCTACTAGTTGTACTGTACCAGTACTACAATGCCACCATAGTGGTTTAACAGAACGCTAGTAGTACTACTAAGTCCTACTATACCTAGTACTACAGCACCGTAGTGGGTTTAACAGGACACTATTAGTATGGCTAGTCGTTCCTGTAATACTACAACACTAGTATTGCTACTAGTCCTACAATACTACTATGACTACTACACTCTCCATCCAACACCCAGCACCACCCCGTAACAGGAGGGGTGACGATGACACACCAGCTGTTGTCACAATGAAGGTCTTCAGCACGGCAATATCATCAGGTCATTCAGAAAAAGACCATAACCCCTGTAAGGAGAACCAGTGGAGTTCAGTGAGGTGTATTCCAGAAGTAAGGAAAGTGAAGTATCCATTTGGGACGGAATGTGTGTAAAATGTTTGTAACAGTATACAGTACAACTATTGTACTGATAGTGTCACGTTCAGGTATAGTGTATGCTCATAGTACAGCATTCATGTATCCAGAATCCCAATTTGCTCCATCAGAATCCCTTTCCTGCAATCAGGAAAGTATGCAGATAAGTAACACACTGCATAAACTATGATGCTGATGATGGTGATGATGAATATGGTGATGATGATGGTGATGATGATGAGATGATGGCTGACCACAGCAGTAGTCAGCAGTAATGTGTTAAGCTGTTCAACACAGTAGACGACGAGGGGAAGACCCATCATCTCCCTCCCCCTCCCTGGCACTATTAGATCGGCGCCCCGGTGGTTCGACCCTGGAGTGCTGCGGCGGTGGCGGTGGGATGGGGGGGGGGTGGGTGTGGCGGTGGTCTGGCCGAAGCCCAGGGTAGGAGCACCGCTGTGGGCCATCTGACCGGCAGACACTGATGGATGTCAGACGGAGGGCGGGGGGGGGGGTGAGGTGGTCTGGGCCATCTGGCTGCCGGGGCCGACACATCCGTCTGTGTCCCGCCCGTGACGTGTGGTGGACCGACCCTAGCTGGCTGCCCCCAGCCCCACCACCACCAGCCCAACCACCACCACCAGCCCCACCAGCACACCATCACACACCATCACACACCAGCACACCAGCACACCGCCCCGCACTGGGGGGCTGCCAGAGACCTTTGGTGGGATGGGAAATGTGTTGTGGTTGGAGATTAAGGAGCAGAACTGGATCGGACCGGACTCACTATGCTGGGAATGTCACGTATGTTGATGTACTTACTAATAATATCACGAGTAACACTGAAACTAATACACAATACTATATTTCTTACTACAATTCTTATTACAGTACTACTACAATACTACTACTACTACAGTATACCAATATTATACTGTAGTAGTACTACATAACATCTACTATAACATCTTTAACATCTTTATTTAGTGTTATTGTAATATAATATGGTTGTACTAGAATACTTTGTAGAATACTAATAATAATATTACTGGGATATGGATATTTCTATAATAAAACTACTATAATACTGTAGTCCTGGAATGCTAACATACTAGAATACTGTAATTACTAGGATATGATAATATAATACTGTGTATAATACTATAAAAAAAATATATATAATAGTAGAATATAGGCCTAACGCTGTAGTACAAGAATAATAATATAATATAATATATAATATATAATATATATAATATAATATTGTAGTACTAATACTGGAAAACGATATTGGAGTCAAATACTGTAATTTAATACGGAATTAGTAATATCATAGAATACTGTGTAATATTGTAGCGGGCGTAGGCCAGGTCAGATTAAATTCAACACGTTCTCGCCACTGACAACACTGCATTTAACATGCTGTGATGCAAAAAAAAATTAAAAAATTAAACAAAACGAGTCAACAAACAAACTCATTAATTGTAAAAAAATACCCAGAGAACTGTTGGAAACGACTCGACGTGAACGCGGGGCGATGGTGGCGGTGGTGGTGGTGGTGGTGGTGGTGGTGGGAAAAAGCATCTATCTCTCTCTCTCTCTCTCTTTCTCTCTCTCTCCCCGTTTAATGAGAGCAGCGGTGCGTCTCTGGAGGCCGCATGCCGAGACAGGGAGCGGCGAGCGGACATTTGCAGCTCCGCGGGGGGGGGGGGCAAGGACTGAAGGTGGGAAAGGAGGGGGTCGCTTAATGTAGGAAACGTCTCATAAAACACCCTCCCTCTCCCTCCCTCCCTCTCCCTCCCTTATGAGCTTCCCCGGGATAGAAGGGGACATATGGCGGTGCGACCAGAAGACTCACTCCTGTCCCCGACATGTTCAATGCATGGATTTGTTTTAGAAAATCACTCCTCGTATGGAGACTGGAGACTAAATATGATTTGACAGGACCCCCGTGCACGGATTTGTAAATGTATTTCGAATTTGGCAGACTGGATATATTGGATTCATGTGATTGATGTGGATCACAGAGGCAAGCTAGTATATTTGCCATTTTAATTCAAACGACATTTTATAGACCTCCATAATGGTATTAATGGAATATAGGTAGGTACTTGTCATTTCTTCATAAATGGCCGACATCTTCGGCCTCTTTGTGCAATACAAGCACGTTGTCACGGTCTCGACCGTGTCTCCGGGCTCCCGGTGTTGGTGGGCGTGGCTCCGGGCTCCGGTGCCGCCCCTGCGTCATTAGCGGCACCTGCGCTGCGCTTGCGCCTGCCGTCAATCTACAATCAGTGACAGTATAAGAACCCCGGCTTTCCACCCACTGGTCGTTGGATCATTGTTACAAACTACCTGTTGTTCTGTTGTTAATTCTCCCCGCCGGAACTCTACCTGTCTACTACCCGTATGGATCGCGATCATCGCCAGCCAGCCGATGATCCCCCTGCCTACCTGTCTGCCCGTCTCTCCCTGCCTGCCGGTTCCCGCATCTGCCTGCCGCGCTCGCCACCCGTCCCGCTGGCTTCACTCCCGTTACCTCCCTGTATGTATTATTAATAAATATAAGTACTGCATAACTCCGAGTCTGGGTCTTGCGTTTGGGTCCTCCTGCACACAACGTGACAGAATGATCCAACCAAGCATGGACCCAGCAGACTCAGGCTTGGAGTTAATTAGTTTATGGCAGTACTTTGCCAGCCGGTGCGAGCCGCTGCCTACCTACGAGACGAGCAGTCGCCGAGCTACCTGGGGACCCGCCTGGCCCTGGGGGGGCCTCGTAGTGTCCAGCAGGTCACAGGCGTCGAGGCAGGCAACCCCTGTCATCCCGGGTCCCGGTTGGACCGCAGCAGTCCCGGTTTCCTGCTGCTAGGTCACAGCCATCCCGGGTCGCAGTCCCGGCTGGACCGCAGCAGTCCCTGCGTCCTGCTGCTAGTCGCAGCCATCCGTCCCGTCCGCTGGACCGCGCAGCCTGCGCTCGCCAGTCCCCCGCGCTTCACTCCTGTACCTGTATGTATTATTAATAAATATAAGTACTGCATAACGCCGAGTCTGGGTCTTGCGTTTGGGTCCTCCTGCACACCACGTGACACACGTAGTCTCATTTTAATAAGCTTGACACAAATGTACTATAACCTTAATGCAATGCATCCATTCAACTCATTCAATTATGCATACATGACAAAAATAGAAAACATATAGTTTGCACTGAATCAATTAGATAGATTACATTAATACATGTGTTACAATACAGAAATATATTCGGGGTAATATGTGTAAAATCCACCGATATAGAGATGAAGTCAAAGGACTATTTATAAAATAATTTCACAGCATTCTGGTGGCACTTTATCCTGGAAACCACAGAATTTCACTGTATTAGCCAAACCCCCAATCAGTAATCAGCAGAAAACCTCTGAAATCATCCCAACGCTCCCAGGCGTCCACCATGAAGAGAAGCTGATTGGAAGTCTAATGCCGAGCCTCAAATCAACAGCTTGCAGCACACCACGCTGGGGCTACAGCTAAAGGAGTTAAGAGTTTAACGCACCGCTCCATAATAGCATTTTATCATGCTGGGGTTAGAGCTAGGATTTAAGAGTTAAACGTACCGGTCCATAATAGCATTTTATCATGCTGGGGTTAGAGCTAGGATTTAAGAGTTAAACGTACCGGTCCATAATAGCATTTAAACGTGCTGGGGTTTGAGCCAAAGGAGTTAAGAGTTTAACGTACCGCTCCATAATAGCATTTAAGCATGCTGGGGTTGGAGCTAGGAGTTAAGAGTTTAATGTACCGGTCCTTTATCCAACGGCATTTAAGCATGCTGCTGTTAGAGCTAGGAGTTAAACCTGAGTCCTGGTCCTTTATCTAACAGTCTTTAAGCATTCTGCTCTCATTCTGGGTTAGCACCGCAATTGCGGGGCCAAGAACACTAGTGTGAAATGAATGTGTGGTTAGATGGTATCAGCGATATCAACGACTATCCATCCAATCACAGACCGCAACCTCACCTCATTTACATATTATGCACGTGCATCTGTGAAGGCGATCTTGAAATTAAAATTTTAATTAATTTCTCTGTACTTAAAATAAAATCGCAAACCTCCTCATATACTCTTCTCTTCTCCAGTTTAATTGTTATTCTCTCTCGTCGCTCTCTCGCTCTTTTGTGTGTGTGTGTTTAATTACTATCGCCATCACAGCGGCGTGATGACATCATTTTGACAGCTAAGCCGGCTAAAATGTAAACAAAGGTCACGTGCTGGGCCGGGCCAATCATGTTCGATAACCCAGTAAATATGCAAATGAGAACGTTAACCCGGGGTCTACAAGCTCACAGTGTGAAACGTTAACCCGGGGTCAATTGTTAACCCAGGGTTAAAGAAAACTAGTGTGAAACGTCAGAAAATTAACCCAGGGTTATTATAACACTTGAATAAGTTAACCCAGGGTTAACTTATTCAAGTTTCAAAAGCCTATAACAGTCTTTGAGCAGGCTGGGGTTAGAGGTAGGACTTAAACCTCAGTCCTCATCTGTTATCTAACAGTCTTTAAGCATGCTGCTGTTAGAACTAGGAGTTAAACCTGAGTACTGGTCCTTTATCTAATGCTCTTCAACAAGCCAGCAGTGAGAGGACAGATTCTAGCAGGAAAAGCTTTAGCAATTAGCAAGTCCAGCAGCTTTCAATGGATGTAATTATGGGTGTGATTAGGAGAGGAAGGTCAATAAATGACATTAACATACTTAAGAACAACAGGTGGGCAGACAGGATGGAGTATCGACCTCACTTCCTCCCTAAGGAGATGTCTGTGGTGGCCGAGGAAGAATGAGCTGAGTTTAACATCCGGACACAAACTTAACTCTGCTCTGAGGAGCCAGACAGAGGCTGTGTAAAAATGTGTGTGTGTGTGTGTGTGTGTGTGTGCGTGTGTGTCTGTAAGTGTGTGTGCGTTGTGTGTGTGTGTGTGCATGTATGCATTTATGTGTAACTGTCTCTGTTCATCTGTACATGTATGTTTCTGCAGGTCTGCAGTTTTGTGTATGATTGTGTGTGTGTGTGTGTTTGAATAGTTCCATGTGTGGGGGTTGTGTGTGGGTTTATGCATGTGTATGTGTGTGGTTCCGTGTGTGGGTGTATCTTTCCGTGTGTGTGTGTGTGTTCTTGTGTATATGTGTGTTTGTGTATGTGTGTGTGTGTGTGTGTGTGTGTGTGTGTGTGTGTGTGTGTGTGTGTGTGTGTGTGTGTTAGGGGTTGCATAGACTAATCGACGTGTCAACGTTATGACCTCAAGTCAGCATACAGTCTACCGCTTTTCTACTGCATAGTACCGGCTCGACTCGACTCAATCTGTTTGAGAAATTTCAGTCTGGTTTCCGCCCTGGCCACAGAACGGAAAAACGGCTCTGGTCAGGGTCACCAACGACCTCCTGATTACAGCAGACACTGGCTCCCCATCCATCCTCATCCTCCTGGATCTAACAGCAGCATTCGACACCGTGGACCACAACATCCTCCTTCACTGTCTGCACTCCACCATTGGCCTTTCTGACACTGTCCACAACTGGTTCACTTCATACCTCACTGGCAGAACTGAGCACGTCGCCCTGGGAAAGGCAAAATCCCACACCCACAACGTCACCTGCGGTGTCCCCCAGGGTTCGGTGCTGGGCCCCACTTTGTTCACACTTTACATGCTCCCCTTTGGCTGTGTCATCAGCAGACATGGAATATCTTTCCATTGTTATGCTGATGACACACAGCTGTGTGTCATCAGCAGAACAGACCCCACCCCATCTGCACTCCTGCCATTATCCACACTGACCACCTGCCTGGAGCAGATAGAGGCGTGGATGAAGCTCAACTTCCGAACTGAGCACGTCGCCCTGGGAAAGGCAAAATCCCACACCCACAACGTCACCTGCGGTGTCCCCCAGGGTTCGGTGCTGGGCCCCACTCTGTCGTGGATGAAGCTCAACTTCCTACAGCTGAACAGCTCCCAGCCTGTGGAATGCTCTCCCCGTCGCTCTCTCGCTCTTTTGTGTGTGTGTTTAATTACTATCGCCATCACAGCGGCGTGATGACATCATTTTGACAGCTAAGCTGGCTAAAATGTAAACAAAGGTCACGTGCTGGGCCGGGCCAATCATGTTCGATAACCCCAGTAAATATGCAAATGAGAACGTTAACCCGGGGTCTACAAGCTCACAGTGTGAAACGTTAACTTGGGGTCAATTGTTAACCCAGGGTTAAAGAAAACTAGTGTGAAACGTCAGAAATTAACGCCAGGGTTATTATAACACTTGAATAAGTTAACCAGGGTTAACTTATTCAAGTTTGAAAAGCCTATAACAGACTTTGAGCAGGCTGGGGTTAGAGGTAGGACTTAAACCTCAGTCCTCATCTGTTATCTAACAGTCTTTCAGCATGCTGCTGTTAGAACTAGGAGTTAAATCTGAGTACTGGTCCTTTATCTAATGCTCTTCAACAAGCCAGCAGTGAGAGGACAGATTCTAGCAGGAAAAGCTTTAGCAATTAGCAAGTCCAGCAGCTTTCAATGGATGTAATTATGGGTGTGATTAGGAGAGGAAGGTCAATAAATGACATTAACATACTTAAGAACAACAGGTGGGCAGACAGGATGGAGTATCGACCTCACTTCCTCCCTAAGGAGATGTGGTGGCCGAGGAAGAATGAGCTGAGTTTAACATCCGGACACAAACTTAACTCTGCTCTGAGGAGCCAGACAGAGGCTGTGTAAAAATGTGTGTGTGTGTGTGTGTGTGTGTGTGCGTGTGTGTCTGTAAGTGTGTGTGCGTTGTGTGTGTGTGTGTGCATGTATGCATTTATGTGTAACTGTCTCTGTTCATCTGTACATGTATGTTTCTGCAGGTCTGCAGTTTTGTGTATGATTGTGTGTGTGTGTGTGTTTGAATAGTTCCATGTGTGGGGGTTGTGTGTGGGTTTATGCATGTGTATGTGTGTGGTTCCGTGTGTGGGTGTATCTTTCCGTGTGTGTGTGTGTGTTCTTGTGTATATGTGTGTTTGTGTATGTGTGTGTGTGTGTGTGTGTGTGTGTGTGTGTGTGTGTGTGTGTGTGTGTGTGTGTGTGTGTGTGTGTGTGTGTGTGTGTGTTAGGGGTTGCATCGACGTGTCAACGTTATGACCTCAAGTCAGCATACAGTCTACCGCTTTTCTACTGCATAGTACCGGCTCGACTCGACTCAATCTGTTTGAGAAATTTCAGTCTGGTTTCCGCCCTGGCCACAGAACGGAAAAACGGCTCTGGTCAGGGTCACCAACGACCTCCTGATTACAGCAGACACTGGCTCCCATCCATCCTCATCCTCCTGGATCTAACAGCAGCATTCGACACCGTGGACCACAACATCCTCCTTCACTGTCTGCACTCCACCATTGGCCTTTCTGACACTGTCCACAACTGGTTCACTTCATACCTCACTGGCAGAACTGAGCACGTCGCCCTGGGAAAGGCAAAATCCCACACCCACAACGTCACCTGCGGTGTCCCCCAGGGTTCGGTGCTGGGCCCCACTTTGTTCACACTTTACATGCTCCCCTTTGGCTGTGTCATCAGCAGACATGGAATATCTTTCCATTGTTATGCTGATGACACACAGCTGTGTGTCATCAGCAGAACAGACCCCACCCCATCTGCACTCCTGCCATTATCCACACTGACCACCTGCCTGGAGCAGATAGAGGCGTGGATGAAGCTCAACTTCCTACAGCTGAACAGCTCCAAGACTGAAGCCATCCTAGTCGGCACACCACACCAGGTCCGGTCATCCACCATCACCAGCATCACCTTCTCTGACCAGAACATCCCCCTGTCCACATCAGTCACCAACCTGGGTGTTAGAATGGGCCCTAGCCTCACCTTCGAGACTCACATCAAACACCTGTGTAAAACGTCTTTCTACCACCTCAGGAACATCACCAAACTACATCCCACACTCACCCTGGCAGATGCAGAGAAGCTCGTCCACGCCTTTGTCTCCTCCAGGCTGGATTACTGTAATGCACTCCTCATCGGGATCCCTAGTAACGGCCTCCGGAAACTCCAGTATGTCCAAAACAGTGCTGCTAGGATGCTGATGAGGGTGCGCAAATATGATCACATCACCCCCATCCTCAAATCACTTCATTGGCTCCCCGTCTCACTTAGGATTGAGTTCAAGGTCTCCCTGTTCACCCACCAGTGCATACACGGAAATGCCCCCCCGCTACCTCAAGGAACTCCTTACCCCTCAGACCTCCTCACGTACCCTCCGCTCTGCAACCACCAACCTCCTCAAACCCCCCAGGACCAAGCTCCGCACCATGGGGGGATTGGGCATTCTGCTCCGCCGCTCCTAGCCTGTGGAATGCTCTCCCCGACTACCTGAGGGCACCACAGACTGTGGATGCTTTTAAACGAGGCCTAAAAACCTACCTTTTTTCCAGAGCCTTCTGCTAGATTTTTTATTTTTCATGTTTTGTACTTAGTTTTTAGCACTTTCATGCTTTTTAATCTGTAGCACTTTTAGATTTTCTTAAATGTAAAGTGCAATACAAATAAAATTAATTATTATTATTATTATTATTATTATTACTCGCTTTAGAGCGTGTCCACCAGGCTAAAACTGGTACTTGGGGCCGTCGAGGTTCCAAGCGAGCCGAGGCAATATGCTAACTGGTGTTGTCTAAATAAAGCGTTAATGTTGATAAAAATTAACGCATGTTAATGCCGGAGGTGCATTGGCAATAGAAATAGCCTATTTACGTTTAGAATTATTGCTACATCTGTTACATGTATTGATCTATATCTTAATAGTCGGTGCTACAAGCCAATGTTTACTTGCAGTGAAGTAGGGTGATTGTGATCACATGACTGTTAGTTTATTTTAGTTATGAATAAACAACCTCAAACTAACATCTCCAAAGATAAGATAAGATAGAACTTTATTAATCCCTAAGGAAATTATTGTGCCTGGTTGCACTAGTACAATACAATACACAGTACAATACAACAATAGTGAAATTTACAGAATACTAAACAGATTTACAAATATACAATAATTAATAATAATAATAATAATTCAAATTTATTGAGCGCATTTCTAGTACCCAAAGCGCTGTACATAGGAGAATCAGTTAAAAACGAACAAAAAAAAATAAATATTATAATTTTAACACAGGTCCTTAAATGCCAGTCTAAAGAGGTGTGTTTTGAGGAGAGCTTTGAAGGACTTGAGTGACTCTGCCTCTTTGATGGGGTCTGGGAGTGAGTTCCACAGCCGTGGAGCAGCACAACTGAATGCCCTGGCTCCCATGGTTTTAAGTCTGCAGCGTGGCTGCTGCAGAGAGATGGAGCTGGAGGAGCGGAGTGTACGTGTTGGGCAGGACAGTTTGATAAGGTCAGAGAGGTAGGATGGGCCAGTGGCATCCACGGCTTGGTAGGTGTGGGTTAGAACTTTAAAGTCAATGCGTGAGGCTGGACAGGGAGCCAGTGGTAGGCTGAATAACACTGGAGTTATGTGCTCACGGCGGGAGGTGTGGGTGAGAACACGAAGCAGCACATTTTGGACATACTGCAGCGGTTTATGCATTTTGCAGATGCCCCCACCAGGAGGGCATTGCAATAGTCCAGGCGGGATGAAACAAAGGCATGGATGAGGCGTTCAGCAGTTGTTTGGGAGAGCAGAGGTCGGATCTTTGCCAGGTTCCTGAGATGGAAAAATTAAACCTTGGTGATGTTCTTTAAGTGGGCATCGAGGGAGAGTTGGCTGTCCAGAATCACCCCAAGGTTGCGGACCTCACTCGAGGGGACGGCTGTGACACCATCCATGGTGAGGCTGAAGTGTTGGCATTTCTCAATGGTGGCCTGGGTGCCAACCAGTATGACCTCTGTTTTCCCACAGTTCAACTGGAGAAAATTCTGCTGCATCCAGGCCTTGATGTCAGTCAGGCAGCTTGTGAGAAGGGTGGTGGCGGAGTTGATGGTGTCACTTCTGGTGGACAATGTCAATGTCAAAATATAAAAAAATTTGATGAAAATTGGATGGCAAAAAACATGGATGTATTAAAGATCACTCCAAATGCACACCGAGACACACACATGTATATATATATTAGAATAATATATTATGTCCCCCTCATCTGAACTGCCATTCACTATATTTTACACATGATTAACAAGTAATTAGAATTGAATGGACGGAGCATCCTCCTTACCATCGTCATTCTTGAAAAATGCCACATATTTACCTCGTAACAACACACAATAGTTGAGGTGATTTCATGTCTCTTTTTGTCTCCTTGTGGTGACAAACAGCCAGCTAAACAGGTGCAGTTTTTTTTTTTTAATACAATTGTTTTTTTATTACATTTTGTTGTTGTCATTGAATTCATTTAATTCCCTACTGTCTCTATTGAATGTGGTGCCCCCCATCATGCAATTGTTGTTGTTGTTGTTGAATTTTTCCATTCCCTACTCGCCTCTTGCGTGACCCCCCCCCCCCCCCCAAAGTGCCCTCTCTCGAACATTCGTTGAGAATTACAAGCGAAAAAATCTAGCTAGTACTAGCAGCTATACAACATCTAGCTAGTACTAGCAGCTATACAACATCTAGCTAGTACTAGCAGCTATACAACATCTAGCTAGTACTAGCAGCTATACAACATCTATCTAGTACTAGCAGCTATACAACATCTGTCGTGGATTTTACCTATACTCTGACATTCGTAAGAGGGTGATCAGGAAGACCAAAGGTTGAAAGTTAAAGACTTTATTCGCCACAGTCAATAGTGACAACAAGCCTGAGTCAAATCTGCAGAGAAGACCGCCGCAGCCTTCTCCGGCTCTGTCCTTTATACCCAATATTACATAAATCATGCTTATACACTCCAACCCTATGTGGATACTGTGATGAGTACCATACGTGTACCCTCCCTCTTTCCGTACCAGGCACAAGACAGTACCATACGTGATTTCTTCCTCCTGCATCCTGTACCAGGCACAAGACAGTACCATTTAGCTTGGCTCACGTCCATCTCCGGACATTCAGTCTGCTCTCCTGCCTTGCACATTTAGTCTTCATATGCATGTTAGATGCAAGGAGCTTTCAACGTGAACATATTAGAAGCAAAGATCATTCAATATAAACATAAGTAAACATGTGTGTCTCTAGTTGTTCTCTGTATTTCTCCACACTTAATACGCACACACAGCATATTGGCAAGACATTCTTAATAATGTAATGGAAAATATCTCCCATAGTCCCCCCTTTGGGGCTTACTAAGCCCCAACGTTTGTGATTGTATTTCAGACCCTTTTTGTGACAGTCTCCGTAATACAATCATCTCATTCCATAGTGACATAGTGATTTAGGCGTCAAATCCTCCGACCACCAATGTGGCTCTAATCAGAGACCGAGGCCCTCAGCACGAGGTACATCGAGATAAACATCTTCCTCTCTGTTCTAATGCCCAATTACAGGAAGGAAGTAAAGATCACTATGTACCTCCACAGTCCTCTGGAGTAAACCTATCTTTGTAGGGAAACCTCCTTTTAGCGGGACTGCCTCTTGTTTCATCACATGGGGACTGAACTCATCATTCAATAATCAATAGTTATAATGAGATAAACAAATCAATATGATAAAAATCTAAAGAATATATCACAATTGTAAGCGGCTGCATGTAACTTAATCAGAGACTTGCATCTTTTTTTCCCTCTGTAACATTATGTCCGAATCATCACTCTTCCACAAGACGTGAACATTTCAGACATCATATAAGTATTAAAAAATACATAACACAAAAACATAAAAACACAAAATAAGAAGATATACTAAGAAACAACAAAAAAATATTTCAGCCATGCAAAACAAAATACTTATGTAAATGAGAATATAAGAATGATCTGATTATTTCTGAAACACTTAACTATTTCATACTTTAACCATTTCTCAATAGTAACAGTATACAATCGTCATCCCAATTATTATTACACATCATGTTACAGGTTTTCTGGAACTCTTTTTACATGTCTTCTTTATGCCGTATTGTCCAATGAGAACATTGTTCATTCTTTCATTCAATGATCTTCATGTATTGGTGTGCTGTATGCATATGTGGGGTTTTGGGCAGTATTGTAGTTTTCTTTATCTTCAGATCACTGACGTGACTCATATGGAGAGGTTACTAGCACGATCACATGTGAGCCTCCTCTTCAATCGTCTTTCAGAGATTAAGCCGTCATTGGCCCATACCAATCATCCTCATCATCACCACGGCCGTTCTTTCCCACATATTCCCATTCTAACCTTTTTGATTCAACTATGTCTCCCACTGTGAAGACCATCTCTTTTTCCATCCTAGATGCTATCATGGATCTCAGTATGGGAATACTAGCTATTCCAGATCTGCCATGTTATTGATGCTTCCTCCTTCCTCTGGCTCCATCCTTGAACCAATGGCATCTGCCAGAGCCCATAGAGTATCAGGAGCATACTCATCTATTTCAGCATCCTCGCTTTGGTGCTGTAGCTCCCGACTCGACTGGGTCTGATCTTCCTGGGGCGGTTGGTTAGGTCTGGATGCGTCTCCATCCAGATCTTTTCCAAGCTCCTCTCTCACCCTTGGCTGGGTGGTTTTGGTGCAGTGGTTGAGGTGGTACCAGGTGGTGTTCCCTTCCACCTGGATAGCTGTCGGCGTTGCTCTGACCACTTTGTATGGCCCTTCTCTCCTTGGCTCATTCCAGTGTCTCCTGAACACCCTCAGGTAGACTTGATCACCAGGCTCCACCCCCCTTGGTGGATCGTCTTCTGGCTCTGGAACTCTGCTTTTTTCCTGTTTGAATATAAGCTTATGTACAGCAGTAAGTTGTTTAATATATTCCCTTATCTCCATTTGTAATTGCTCCAACGGAGGTCCCTTATGGGGTCCTCTAATGGTAGGTGTAGGCATAGGTGCAGGCATGGGTCGACCCGTAAACATTTCATGCGGAGTTAGATGCGTCATTCTGTTAGCCTGCATGCGATAACTCATTAGTGTTAGTGGCAATGCATCTATCCAATTCAATTTAGCATTTGCACATACCTTGTTTCTTTTTGTCTTGAGTGTCCCATTCACTCTTTCCACCATTCTCTGAGACCGAGGATGATACACACAACCTAACCTTTGTTTGATATGCAGCTGCTGTATTACCTGTTTTACAGTTTTCTGAATAAACGCTGAGCCATTGTCTGAGCTTATTTCTGTCGGAATTCCAAACCTTGGCATGACTTCTCTCGTCAAGAATTTGATGACAGTAGCCGCACTTTGATCTTTTGATGGGACTGCCTCTACCCATCTGCTGAATCTATCTATTACTACTAACATATATCTTTTTCCATTTACCTTCTTAATCATGTCCACATAGTCCATGACCAAATGTCTAAATGGTCCCTCAGGTGTAGGAATGTGTCCTAATGGAGTGGTGATTGTTTTTCTTACATTATTTTTTGCACATATTTCACATTCATTAAGTTGATTATCAACCATTGTTTGCAAGTATGGTGACCAAAAACCTTGTTTTCGAATTTTCCTTATTATTTCCCCCCTTGCGCAATGGTCAAAACCATGCGCATTAGTTATAAACAAATTTACAATGACAACTTTGAATAACAGAAAAAATATTTTGTCTGGATTCTGTCTCACTACTACAAAACCTGCCTGGTTTCCCAAATGATCCTTGAAACACGATCCATCCACAAACAACTCTTCCTCCGCCCCAACTATAGGCGCTGATAATAAATCCAACCATAATTTGGTATAAGTCAAAGAGTCAGCTACACAATCATGTGGTGTTCCTTCAAAATCATGCGGAATTCTTTCTGCTGGATTTACTGTAAAACACCTTTGTAGTTAACATCCCTGTCTTTGCTGTCCCTGTCCTCTCTGTTTCTGTTGCTGACCTGGTGGGTAAAAAGAGTTTAGGACAATCCCTCTTATAATGATCTTCCTGACCACATTCCCAACATATTCTGGGGCGGTTGGGTGGTTCCTGTCTTTGGCCATATTCAGACTGACCCTGTGGTCCTCTGTATTGATTATTCTGCCTTTGTCTATACCCGTTATTCGCACCTTGCTCTCTTTTCTGAACATATACATTAACAATGGGTGGGGCGGGTGACCCTTGGCTCTGAGGCTGTTGTACCAGGTGAGGGGGCACCTGTGGTGGAACCTGCGAAAAGTTCATCTGAGGCGGGCCCTGCTGGACTATACAACATCTATCTAGTACTAGCAGCTATACAACATCTAGCTAGTACTAGCAGCTATACAACATCTATCTAGTACTAGCAGCTATACAACATCTATCTAGTACTAGCAGCTATACAACATCTATCTAGTACTAGCAGCTATACAACATCTATCTAGTACTAGCAGCTATACAACATCTATCTAGTACTAGCAGCTATACAACATCTATCTAGTACTAGCAGCTATACAACATCTATCTAGTACTAGCAGCTATACAACATCTATCTAGTACTAGCAGCTATACAACATCTAGCTAGTACTAGCAGCTATACAACATCTAGCTAGTACTAGCAGCTATACAACATCTAGCTAATACTAGCAGCTGTACAACATCTAGCTAGTACTAGCAGCTATACAACATCTGAAATGAAACGGTTATAAAACATGAAATAAGGAATAAGCCATCGGCTGCACAGGGGAGGAAACGAAGCAAGGAGGAGGAGGAGAAACGTCCACAAAACAGAGGTAGGCTACGTCATCATGTCCACTTATTCATATTTTCGTTTCTTATAGCTAGTTATCATCATGCCGTTACCCGCCACCGCAACCCGACATAGCTAGCTAGCTCTGTTGACATTTGGTATGCTTGTAATAGGCTAATGTCTACTCTATAACTGTCCAGATGCACTCAGGAAATACTTAAAGAAGCCCCCAGACCCAGGTGCTGGAGAAGGGACATCTGATCTCCCATCTACACATTTTTGTCATTGAAACCATTCTGGTGTCTGATGTTTGTTGTCCATAGTTTTACTGTAGAATGTGTGGGTGGTGATGAGGCAGTACTGGTGGGGTAATGCGGTGGTGGGGGTCAGTGGCACCGGCAGCCGTAATCCTGCCCCTACAATTTTGCGGGGGCTAGGTTATCAAATCATAATCTCGCCTAGGGCACCTAAATGCCTAGAGCCGGCCCTGTGTAGGGGTATCAGATCTGTAGTGGAAAAGGAGCAGGTACCAGTCAAGTGGAGCCATGCAGTGGAAAAGCGGCATAAGTAACATAGTCAAATGTAACGTTAGCCTGGCTCCAAAAGGCCACAAAGAGTGTGCGTGACACCACACCAGAACATACTGTAAATAGAGAATAAATACATTTGTTGTGAACATCACCTAGTATCTAGGAGATCATTATGAGACGTTTTCACTGCTCATAGTTATTATAGGATATGTAAGGTGATCATTATGAGACGTTTTCACTGCTCATGGTTATTATAGGATATGTAAGGTGATCATTATGAGACGTTTTCACTGCTCATGGTTATTATAGGGTATGCGGGTTCGGGTCGGGCTGTGGGTCTTGTGCCGTCGGGTCGGATTATATGTGCGGATGGCAGGGCGGGTTCGGTAGTGCACGTCGTGGGTGTGGGGCGGGAGCGGGTCTTGAAAATCATCGTGACTAGTCAACGTTATTTCGACTTCAATTGATAAAAAGGTCGACTTAAAAAAATCATCAGTCATGCAACCCCTAGTATGTGTATGTGTGTGTGTGTGTGTGTGTGTGTGTGTGTGTGTGTGTGTGTGTGTGTGTGTGCGTGTGTGTGCAGAGAGGGCTGGAAAAGCCTAAATCGCAGCTGTTGGCTTTAATCGACTTTTGGGATTGCGAGAGATTTTCCCGCCCAGCAGGAGCACGTTGGCAGAGAGGTAAGCAAGAGGAGGAGGTGAGGATGAGGAGGAGGAGGAGGAGGTGGGGAAGAGGAGGAGAAGGAGGGGTAGAGGGGTGGGGAGGCTGGCAGCGGCTCCTCCAACCTTCTCTTCCGGAGGAGGAACCAAGCGTCTCCAAGCCCCTCCAAGCCAGCTGTCCACGTCTCCTCTGAGCCGATTGAAGCGTCGCCATCTCCCGTATGCAAATGAAGACTGACTGGAGGCTTTAGCTTTAAAACTTCACCTGAAGTCGCCACTCGCAGAGCCGAGTAAATCTCCAACGTCCCTGCCAGGGCACTTTGTTTTGACAACCGAACGGGAAAACTACAGCAATCCAGTCTGTGTCTCCTGCTCCTCCTCCTCCTAAACTGGGGAAGACTTTTTGTTTTACAGCAGAGATCTGACTGAAAAAGTTATCCGGGAGACAGACATCTGAAGGTCAACCGCCCACTACGAGAGGTGTGAAGGTCATCAGAGACAAGCAGCAACAATATTTGTCCCTCAACACTCTTCAGGTGTTGTTGTATGAATGTTCTTTTATTTATTTTTTTGGTGGGGGCGGGGGGGGGGGGGTTTGTACTGCAGTAAATAAAAAAATAAGGTTGAAAGAAACATCGTCGTATTTTACTTTCCAAGGTAGTTCTTAAACACAGGCAGAAGGACAACTTGAGATGCCATTCAGCGCTCATTCAACCGTTTCCTTTAGGGGCGTTTTGAGTGAAGAGGTTTCAGGTGAGAACGGGACGCCGCGGCATCCCATTCAGCTGTGAGTGTTTTCACATCCGCCGTCCGTCACCGCCCTGTCTGCCGTGCACGGAGGACCGGCTTTATAAGTGGCGTGTCAGAGCTTGTGAGCGTGACAAAAACGGTGGCCATCCCTCACACAAAGGAGAGATGTGAGCGACGGTGGTAAAACTAGCGATGAACACCCGATGAACGTTCAGCGTCCGTGTCGGCAATGTGTTACGACGGAGAGGAGTGCTGGAGCTCATATCACCGATAGCGTTGGCGCTAGGTCAGCGAGCTCTAATCAAACATTTCAATGATGGGGGGGAGGGGGGTTCTTCTGAATTCCCCGAGCCGTATAATACACATCCTTGTCGGTACAAATGGCCGCCCTAGCAACCAATGCTTTTGCATGGAGCATCAACGCCTTGCAGCCTAGTGCTGTTGCCGATGCAGCTGCTGGCGGGCAGCCTCCATCATCCTCTCCACACCGGCCGCAGTGTTGATGGAGCCACTTACCTCCCACCTCCCGCTGTAATCTAGTTTAATATTCACCAGGTGAGAGCTCTCCAGCTCCTTATCCCCCCCCACCCCCCAACCCCCACCCGCTGTTATCCACTCAAGGAATCAAAGAAGACCTCGATAGGAAAAACTGGTTTTTTAAATTATCTTTTATGTGCAGGATAATTGTTAGATTGCAAACCCTGAACGACAACAGAGGCACCACATGGAACCGCGTGGTGTGTTTGGGTTAATGTGTGTTTTTGTGTTAATGTGGTTTGTATTAATGTGCGTCTGTGTGTGTGTGTGTGTGTGTCTCTCACGTGCACACACATACACACACACTCTCACACATTCAAAGAAAAAAAAATCCAACAAACCAGGCGAGATGGCAGGAAGTCGTCCTCGACTTGCACACGGTTTTTCCCGCCACCGCCGTCTCTTAATCTGTCGTCCTCCAATCAGGGCCATCGTCGGCGTGCAGGTGGGGTAATTATTAATTAGGTTAGCGCTCCACTTCCTCATCCCCACGGCAACGTGGCGGGTGGAGTGTTTACCCTGAGTCCTGACCGCCGCCACCTCACCGGTACTTTCGCATCGCTGACACCTCAACGTCTCGAATCACCGAGTGAATCACGGCACTCGGAGATGATCAGCAATCAGAGGTGAAGAGGACCGCGTTAATAACTAAACACATTCTTAACTGGAGGACCGCAGTTAACTTTTTACACCGCTTGACGATTTATTTTTCGAAGAAACTAAAAGTAAACAAGATGAGTTGGGTTTTTTTCGGTTTCACCGGATCGAAGGCAATGAACCCCGTCCCAGTCTCCGCCACCCTTCATCAGTCCCTTCAAGGTGTCATGCTTTGGACCGACTTCACAAAGGGAGCCTTCTGGTCTATTTGGTTCCTTATTAAAGATCTTGGTGTCCCCGGAGCTCAATGCTGTGAGAGAGACTGAATGCCCATCGCCACGCCAATGCAATTCATGTCGGGTCCTTGTCGGGCCAAGAGGTCAGAGTTCACAAAGGCCTCACAAGGACTAGAGCCCAGAATTCATAGCTGGGCTAGTCCTTGTGAGGATTAAAGCTAAGACTGAATTTTAGTCATTGAGGTTAAAGCTAAGACTGAATACAGTTGTTGAATACATGAATACATGTTGAAAGGCACAGGTGTCCCATTATTGAAAGATAATGCACACCCTTGGGACGTTATTGACCAATCAGGATCCAATCAGCAAGCATTTAACAATGCTGTGGCTCTCTAAGCCTCTCTAACCTAATACCTAAATGTAGCAGTAGCTGCTGCTTCAAGCCAATAACGTGTCTTTTCTACAGCTCCTCCAAAGGACACATGCAGATGAACGATGAATAATCTGGTTTATTGCAGAATTTGTAGAATGAATGACAGCTAGCATGCTCGTGCTCTCCTTGAGTGTTTGTGGAGATGGCTGGTTTAACCTATGTGCACTGATGAGTCAATGCATCACACCCAACCCCAGACTCTAACTTGGGCCAGTTGAGGCAGCCACCAACCACAGACACACTCCACACTACTAACTTACTAACTTCTCTAACCTAATACCTAAACTTAACCATCTATATCCTTGCTACCTTACAACTAACCATTTATAACAGCATCATCCCTTGCCTTGATCATTCCTAATGCATTGTGGGTAATGCCTAACCATAAATATCCTGATAGTTGTATTCTGGCCTCCCCAGCAGGAGGCCCCTCCCTACAGCTGGCCCACACCCCCACTGTGTGTGCCTCTCCCAGAATGCACCTGGGGTACCCGCGCGTGTCGCCTCGCATGTAAACAGGTAGGGAACATGCCACCCGCAGCTGGGACCAATCAGCATCCTGGAATTAATATACGTTTTAATTACTGGCCGATGTCTGCCTTTCCTCCGAGGATGCTGGGAGGTGGCGACAGAATCTCATTGAGATGTTTTTTACTGTCCTCAGCGGATCTGGGAGCACTCCCAAACAGATGTTGTTTTTCAACTCAATCATCATATATGTTGTTTTTTTCTTTTTTTCTGTTGAAGGTAATGGTTGTTATTAATGAAGTGAAAGTCATGTCTGTGTTTTATACACTCAGCAAGTAGTGTCGTGTATATAGTCTGATATATATGCTGTACAGTATATCGTGTACAGGATGTAAAATACATTTTATCTTTCTATCAGTAAAGAGACATGAAGCCGACAGTCCTTAGGTGGCAGTAGTTCTCCGCAACAGAAGAGAGAGCAGAGACGACAGAGGTCAAGTAATGCTCTCTCTCTCTGTCTCTCTCTCTCTCTCACACACTCTCACACACACACACACACACACACACAACCTCTGATGTTAAAAACCATTTCCCTGCATTTGTTTTAATCATTTCTGAAATTATATGAGAGCAGATAATAACAGTTCTGCTCTATATATTTAAATCTATAAGATAGTTCGATCAATAATATTTAACACACACACATTGTATTTAGTACCTTGAGTATTAGTATTAGCGTTTGTATCAGTAATATTATTGTGAGTATTGGGGTACTAGTATTTAGGTCGGTTCTATGATTAGAATTGTTATTTGAGCCAGTGGTTTCCGCCTCTGGCAGGAGGATAATGTGTATTTTATTGTTCTATGTGTACACCATCAATTATTGCTGAGGAAAATGGCTATTAATCTTTCCCACGCGTGGCCATGCACGAAGGCGCTAATGGAAAATGTTTTACACATTTGTCATTTGAATGTTTGCCTTCCTCATAAAGATTCAGCTTCAATTAGATCAAGAACAACAAATATCATTAGTCACTTGACGACGCACTCATATTTACATTTTCATATATGATGTATGAATTTAAATATAAACACCTTATTAGGGGGGGCTATGGATGTGTTATAAGGATCCAGCTCGATAGACCAGGAAGATTTTTAGAAGCGTAGACTTGAGGCCTAAACGGCGTTTGATGAACTATTTCTAGTCGAAAACAACGGCTTTTGTACTTTTGCTGAAGTCGTACCATTAACTTGTACCCTGCGATCTGAACATGACGCGTTCTCTGCTCCTTGGCGTTCATCGGGTCTGTGGTGACCACCGACCCCAACACACCGTTTAAACCCTATCCAACGGCAGCTGTAATATCTAACGTTACGTCCCACACTTGAACGGATAAGCAATGCGCCACACGTTGACCCGTGGCTACAAATCACTGGGCCTTAGTTTGTTCATATGCTATAAGGGAGCTTTACCCAAAAGACGTACCTGACAAATATCTACAGCTCATCAAGTCAGCCAAGTCCCACGTGACTCCCAGCCATCCAAACCGTAGGTTGAGGAACGCTGGTCTCCATAGTCTGAGGAGGTCGAGATGTTCCTCCAGGCTGCGCTGGGGATGAGGAGGAGTAGAGGAGAGGAAGAGGAGGAGGAGGAGGGGAGGTGATGTCCTTATTTGGAGGTGCTTGATAAATCATTTAGCATCCAGGCACTAGCATCACCTCTCTCTCTCTCTCTCTCTCTCTCTCTTTCTCTGTCTCTCTCCCACGCACACTCGCTCACGCAGGTCGAGCAATTAAAAGGGCCCCACGCCAGCAGAGAGAAGAGAGAGTTTGAAATATGAATTATTAATCATGGCACATAAATATGAATCACTTTGGTTAAACAAGGTGTAGAAACATGAATTATGAGACGAATCTCTTATTCCCCATCGGCGTTTGATCACGTGAGTGCTAGGTTTAGAAAAGACTACAACACTTTCCTTTTCCTCTGTTCCGATTACTACTACTGCTACTACTTATTAATAATAATAATAATAATAATAATAATAATAATAACAGAGAAAGACTAGAACACTTCCCTTATCCACTTTTACTACTACTACTACTACTACTACTACTACTACTAATAATAATAATAATAATACAGTATAGGTAGGTATACATGATACCTACATTGTACACCTATTTATACCTGCATACCTATATACTGTATACCTGTATAGCTGTATAGCTATATAGCTTGTTTTTGCGGACTGAATATCTTATCTTGACTATATTTTTATACTTCTACTCCGACTTAGACTTCCTGTAAATTTGTTATTTTATTTTTATTCTGTATATATGTTTTATTCTATTGCTATGCAACCTGGCACAAGAATTTCCTTCGGCATTAATAAAGTTCTATCTTATCTTATCTTATCTATCTTATCTTATCTTATATATATGGTCTAAGGTCATAAAAAGCTAAGAACTAGCAAGCGTTCTGAAGGCTAGCCGGACAATGATGAAGATGTTTGGCGGTGATCCTCAGCACAGGGGGGCGGAGCCGAGCGTGCCAATGGCGGTAGCCAGCGGCGTGAGGTCAGCATCGCCGCGGCGACCAGACACCTCTCCTCAGGACCGACCTTCTCAAAGTCAAGGGTTGGCTGGCTGGCTAGCGGGTAACCCCAGCTGCTAACCCCAGCTAGCCAGCCCGCCGGGACAACAGGGCTAATATAGCATTGAGCATATACTGTACCTATACTGTAGCATAGAAACAGCTTATACTCTAGCATACACCTAGCTCATGAAGTAGCATGCAGCTAGCTCGTAATGTAGCATAAAGCTAGCTTATAATGTAGCATACCGATAGAGTATACAGTAGCATACAGCTAGCTCGCACATGGCATCCAGCTAGCGTATACTGTAGCAAAAAGCTAGCTCATAATGTAGCATACGCATAGCATATACTGAAGCATCGTAGCATACGGCCAGCTCATAATGAAGCATAGCATACAGCTAACTAGTTTGCATCATGAGGGTAGCGTATTGCTGTTATTTGGCACCATTGTGACTGGCAGTAAAATGACCCATGATACAAATAGTGCATGTTGGAATCACACACGCACCCTTTCACACACACACACACACACACGCACACACACACACACGCATGCACACACACACACACACACACACACACACACACACACACAAATGCACAATGGGGTCGCTGGCTGCGATCCAAGTGCATCATAGTGTTGTCAGGACCTCTCTCTGAGCACGCTCTGCCATCTTCTCCAAATTAACCTTTAAATCAAAGATGGTGGCTCTCTCTGCAACCCTTCCTCACCCCTCCTCACCTCTCCCTACCCTCCCCCCCCCCCCGTCCTCCGTCCTCCGGGTGAATTAATAAAAGTGTAATTTTCTCATTAGCTCTGTCACTTCACGCAGGGCCTTATAGACCGGGGAGTCGCCGACACTCTGACACATGGGAAAAAAAATGCTCTCGCTCTAAATTAGCTTCCTGAGCTTCCCTTTGTGTGGTGGTGGTGGTGGTGGTGGTGTGGGTGGTGGTGTGGGAGTCACGGTGGTGGTGGTGGTGATGGGGGAGAGCGGTGGTCTCTTTCCCTTCCAGTCCAGTGGCTGTCTTCAACAGAGGGAGAGAAGGGGGGGAGGGGGGGGAGGGGGGAGGGAGGGGTAGGAGCAGAGGAGAGGAGCGGGGAGAGCAGGCAGGAGGTGTAAAGGGCAGGAGGAGGAGAGGAAGAGGAGAGGGTATCAGGGAGGAGAGGGAGTATTGCAACGGCAACGGAGTCTGACTCTCCGCTACGGTCAGTTAATCCTGCAGATGACCTCAGCACAATCTCTCCCTCCACTCCGCCCTAACCGCGTCTCAAGAACACGCGATGCTACGACCTCTGACCCCTGGACGGGATGAGAATCCGGGATCGTCTTCCTCGCCGCCGTGACCTTGATCGCTCGACGTCCACCAGCGGCACCGGCACCACCCCCACCGCATGTACCTGGCACACCTACTGTAACCCTCAGCAACCACCCACGGGCAGCCAAATCATTAGAGTCTGAAATGGAGACGGATCCCTGTGTGCACGCTCTGCCCTGACCCTCTCAGCCAATCAGAGGCCCAGCAGCCATCCAGGTGGCTGATGGGAAGTGAATCAACTGCTGCCAATTAATTAGAAACCCTTCAGGGCTGAGGCAAGGACGTGAGCGACTCGAACCGCCGCGCTAATGTACCCCACTTTAATGCAACACATAATTGGATTTTCTACTTTTTGGATATCATATTGTATTGTATTTCCAAGATGCTTGATTTAATTTGGGTCTGATTTAATGCAGACGGTTGTTGTGTGCTGGTCGGTGGAGGGCCCATGCTTCAAGGTCATGTTCAATCAGTGTAAGCAGGTTTTAAACGTCAGTCTGTGGTGGACCACTCGGTTCTGACTGAAACAGCAGTGTGCTATGTTCCCATAATATTTGCTTTTCCTCGACGTGGAAACCACATGAACTCAACAGCGTCTCGTTATTATTTCAACGAGAGCATTCTGCGCTCATGGAAATGCATGTCTTATGCGTGTGTGCTTGTGTGAGGTCATCTGTATGTGTCCACACGTGCACGCACACCCTACCCCCACCCCCCCCCCCACACACACACACACACACACACACACACACACACACACACACACACCACACACACACAGCCAACAACCTTCCCTACAGCGTGGACGCTCTCAATCCACCAGACGGGGGGTTGGGGGGTTGGGGGGGTTTCGGACCACGGCTAACCACCCCTGACAGGCCGCGTGGTGAGCTAGCAGGAGCCAAGCTGTGTTTGCATGGAAACGCACGACCGGCCTCTCTCAGCGCTTCTTCGGTGTCATGCGGAGGAGACTCGACCTTCAACTTGTTCTTCAAGGCCGACTTGGCCGGTGTTGTTCTGGTGCTCCTCCGTGCTCCATGACTTTGGGAACCTAGAGAAGCTCTGCTCTGCGGTGTGGTGTCCTGTCTCCTGCTGAGGGGTTGGGTGGAAGGGTGGTGGTGGTGGTGGTGGTGATGGAGGTGGAAGGGTGCTTGTTGCATTTGTGCAGGGATTGCTAGGGGATTAATGGTAGCGTGGGGGTGGTGCTTAGTGAGGTGGCGCTGGTGTCAGATGGTGGTGTCAGCTGGTGGTTGGTGGTGAATGCTACGGTCACCAGGGTGGTCATGGTGTAGCAGGGGGTGGTGCTTAGTGAGGTGGTCGTGGTGGTTGGTGGTGGACGTTGGGGTCGCCAGGGTGGTGATGGGGTAGTAGGGGGTGGTGCTCAGTGAGGTGGTGCTGGTGGTTGGTGGTGGATGTTGGGGTAGTCAGGGTGGTGATGGTGTAGTAGGGGGTGGTGCTTAGTGAGGTGGTGCTGGTGGTTGGTGGTGGATGTTGGGGTCTCCGGGGTGGTGGTGATGGGGTAATAGGGGGTGTGGTAAGTGGGGTCAGGTGGAGTTTGGGTGGAAGAGAGGAGGTGCAGATTATGTGAATTCTTCAGCTGCTCACCGCAGGGGGCCAGAGCCCTCCTCTGGCGACGGCCCACTTTTTTCCAACTTTATTTTTCTTAGAAGCATCAAAAGCTTCCAGCCTTTCTTCTCAAGTCTTTTGTTATACATTTTGAAAAGTGCTAAAGCGACTCAAATCATCATAAACTTTGGGATTTATTTTGTTTTGCTAAGAATATATACGTAGACACATTTTACACATCAAACACAATATGTTGCTTTTGGTAATTAAAATAATTCGATTGAACAGAACACAGATCAAACTAAAGTAGAACAGAAGAGAACGGTTACGACTTCAATAACCGGCAAATGTGCTTATCTGTTCGAAACATGAGGGAAGAGTTTTGGTCGTACTTTGGTTCATTTGGAGCAAACATACAAATAAATGATAAATGATGTGAAAGAACTAGGTCTTGTCACGCTTGGACAGGAGATGTTCGGTGATAGAATGCACATTCAGGGATAATATTAGATTCTACTGAACACAAGAACTACAAGTCTGTTGAAATCCATCGGCTGCTGCTGCCGGAGTCTCTGTTTCGCTTCCTCTTCCATCTTCCCGTTGCATTGTGTAACCGCTGTGTGGAAGTTACAAAGCGGAAACTTACACTTTGTTGCCCAAAGTTCGTCTCTTAAACGTTGCGCACACTTTGAGTTACTTATTTCAAATATTTCCCCCAGAACGGGTGCGAGGAGGCATTTGAAGGTGTTTAGCAGAGGAAACAGTCGAGAGTTGTCCTCACCGACACCCCCCCCCCCCCCCCCCCCCCAACCCCCTACCCCACACGCACACACACACGCACACACACGCACACACACACACACACACACACACACACACACACACCCTCCCTCTCTTTCTCTCTCTATCTCTCACTCTCTCTATCTCTCTCTCTCTGGCGGTTTTTCCAGACAGTGTGATAAGATGTGACAGCTGATCAAATCCCTGGCACAGGACCCCGTGCCACGGAGAACCTCCTCCCCTCCTCTCCTTATCTGGCTGCCATTTCCCCACTGATACAACAGAGAATCAATTATAAGTACACAGATACGGCGGCCGGTTTTAGGAGCACGAGATGATGATTCCTGACAGACGATATGGCGGCGGTAAATAAGCCTCTCTCTATCTCTCTCTCTCTCTCTCTCTCTCTCTCTCTCTCTCTCTCCCTCTAAAAATACCCCCCCCCCCAGCTAGGGGCTGCACGCTAAGATAAAAATGGGGAGCACGCGGCATTGCGTTGGATGCAAGACGCACGGGGAAGGAATGGCAGCAGCAGCAGCAGCGGAGATAATCATGATTTAGGGAAAAGCACCTCCGTCTCCAGTATATTTCCCTTGCACAGAATAAACACTTTGAACCGAAAACAATCCACAACAAGCCTTCTTACAAATTGGCCAGTGTGAGAGATTACCATAATAAGACCAGCTGTTTCCACAAAGCGCGCCGAGGCACACATTTGAAACATGAGAAAGACATGATTTAATAAATTACCGCGCCGAGGTGCCATTTTAGATAAGGACGCGCGGTAATACGCGGGGGGAGAATGGAACATTAATAATCTGTATTTCCTCATCCTCTTTGTGACAGCAGCCCACGGGCAGCGCTTAGATGATTTCTCGATGAACATTATGCAACCTTCTGGGCTCGCTATGGAAACGTCTTCAAGGCTTCTGGAGATACTGGCGCTGCTGAATTAAGACGCGGGCTTCAAACAGCGCACACACACGTGCAGGGATGCACACACACGCACGCACACACGCGAACACAAACTGTTAGATCCGCTCAGTTAACCTCCTCTAACGGAGGTGTTGTGAAACCTGTTGTCCAGTAACGGTTGTTAACAGGTTGTTGGGGAGACTAGCCTAGCCCCTAACTGCCTTATGTCCGAACGTCTACCCCGCTTACATTGGTGCCACGACCCAAGGCATAACCCTGGCTTGAGCCACAGCCCCAATCGCGTCCGTTATGGCAACTCTCTCCTGGGATCCGTGTGCTTGGTGATTCGCTAGGATATATTTTAAGGCTTGGATAAATCTAGCCCTAGGGATACGTTGTATTTTACTAAAGTAACCTCTCAGAACCAGGTGTCAACCTCTTAACACTCTTGAATCTTCTTCTCCTTCGGCAATGATCGAATGTCCACAGGAATCTATTCATCAACTAATTGATAGTTTTTATTGCAGGAATTTAGAAGGGGTTCAGCAAAATGCATAGCAAAAAGTTGGCAAAAATGGTTATGATAACAGTAAATATAATTAAAGAAGCACGGCGTCCGATATTGATGAACTTATCCAGATCTCGCTAGTTGGTGAGCGCGCCTACTGCTGCTTACTCGGGGCTCCAGCCCCTCCCGTTGTGCGCATTGTAGAATTCCTTGGGTCCAATCCAAGAATATGTCAAAACAAACGCTGGTAAACTTCACAGTCTTGTTGGACTGCGGGAGACATCCTCCCCTCGATGGACCGCCGAGAAACCCCCAGAAACTAAACTAGAGTAATCTGAGTCTTGGAAATAAAAATTAAAAAAATGTCTGGAGATTTCTTGCGCTTCTTTTTCCTCATCCTGATGGCGTCCTTCTGTCCGCCCCTCGGGAGCTCCGATGACTCTCCCAATGCACATTCACTTGTTGGCCCTTTTATACCCTCCGATGACCTCGACGTTCAATAGTAACTGCGCCACAACCCCTAAACGTAGAGCCTCCACCTGGCGGTTACAGAGGAGAACTACAACCTTTGAGGCTACGTTCAAAAGTAACTGCGCCACAACCCCTAAACGTAGAGCCTCCACCTGGTGGTTACACGGGAGAACTACAACCTTTGAGACTGAGTGCTTATCCAGGCATATGATATACTTGGTCTTTCTTAAGCATGTGATATACTTAACTATATGGATCCTTTGGCTATAGCAATAGGCATTCAATGATTATACATATGGTAAGACACACCAACAGATGATGGCCTATACTTATAGTAAGACACTTATATCCCATTATGAATACACTCTTAATAGTTGATTGGTTAACATATCTTGATTGCCAATGCCTGCATGCATTGCCACTTCATTGCCAATCCATGCGAGTGGCGGCCAGGTCATGTTGCTCCGGTCATGTTACAAGGGTCTTATCTACTTGGGGCCCCTGGTCTTGAGAAGAGCCACCTGGCCTCCTTATCTTAGCGCATGCTCTAACCGATCTTTAAGACTTGGTGCCAAGATCTAGTGTTTTCTTGGGAGAACAACACCCCTACTAAACTTAGTGCTTATCTAGACATACCATACACTTGGCAATATACACATGGTTACACATATAATGTTTCTCAATCAATGAATCATAACATTATTGCATAGATATTGTCGATTATAACCACCCATAAAATATCATAACATATTATTACATGGATATGATGAACTCACTATTACTAAATGAATCATAACACATCATGACATAGATATGGTCGCTAACAATCAAACCATAACACATCACTTACTTGACTATGATAAACAACATGAAACAACATCATGATTATACACATAGATTAGAATAATCCCACTTCACCCTTCATTCTTCCAACATCACATGGTTTTTTGGACACCGGTGAATCAACCCTACTTGACAAAACACACACAGCTTTGTAATCAAATGTCATAGGAGGCATCGCATGGGAACTGGTTTCGTTGGTTCTGTGTCGATCGCAGCACCAGGGAGACTGGTAGAGTCATAAAGACATGTTGCTGGTGTTACTTTGCTTGAACCCCGGGGCCTATGGGTGCTGTGGGTGTCATCTTGTGGGTGTCGTCTTGTGGGTGTTAGGGTGTGGGTGTTAGGGTGTGGGTGTAAGTGTCACCATGGCAGCCACCCGTGCTTGTGTGTTTGAGGTCAGTGTTGTGTTGCGTCCAATTTCATTTTCATCCAATCAGAACCTAATAAAGTGATGCTAGCTACAGAAGAAGCTCACTCAGGCAAGCTACAGTAGACCAGTTACAGTAGAGGCCATCTATGGTAGCTTAGCTAAAGTATTAGCTCCAGTAGGCTAGCTACAGGAGAGACTACTACTAGACTACTACAGTATAGACCAGACTACTACAGTAGAGACCAGACTAGCTGCAATAGAGACCCAGGCTAGCTACCGAAGAGACCCAGGCTAGCTACAGTAAAGACCAGACTGCTACAGTGAAGACCCAGGCTAGCTACAGTAGAGACCAGACTACTACAGTAGAGACCCAGGCTAGCTACAGTAGAGACCAGAGTAGCTACAGTAGAGACCAGAGTAGCTACAGTAGAGACCCAGGATAGCTATCGAAGAGACCCAGGCTAGCTACAGTAAAGACCAGAGTAGCTACAGTAGAGACCAGACTAGCTACAGTAGAGACCAGGCTAGCTACAGTAGAGACCAGACTAGCTACCATATAGACAAGACTAGCGACAGTAGAGACCCAGGCTAGCTACAGTAGAGACCAGAGTAGCTACAGTAGAGACCAGGCTAGCTACAGTAGAGACCAGGTTAGCTACAGTAGAGACCAGAGTAGCTACAGTAGAGACCAGGCTAGCTACTGGAGAGACCAGACTACTACAGTAGAGACCAGGCTAGCGACAGTAGAGAACAGACTAGCTACAGTATAAACAAGACTAGCGACAGTAGAGACCCAGGATAGCAACAGTAGAGACCCAGGCTAGCAACAGTAGAGACCAGTCTTGCTACCGTAGACACCCAGCCTAGCGACAGTAGCGACACAGGCTAGCTACAGTAGAGACCAGACTAGATGTGTCAATTGCTCTTCTTGCAGCTCTCTAACTCTGTGCTCTTGACCTATCGATTGTTTCTGTGGCTGCTGCCAGACATACTGGCTTCTTTTGGAAATGCTAACAGACAAGCTTTCCTTCAGACTTGAGTTAATATGGCCACCATGCCTCCTGTCCTTTCCTTCCTTCCTCTCCTTGTTGCTACATTTAAACAGCATCTTAAAAGAGACAGATAGATTTTCTGACACACACACACACACACACACACACACACACACACACACACACACACCACACACACACACACACACACACACACACACACACACACACACACACACACACACACACACACACACACACACGTTTTGCATGCAGTCTAAATAAAGCTTGATTTAATTTGTTGTTGTGGTGGTGGAGGGTTGAGATAAACAAACACACCCCCCCTACAACTCTGCTCTCCCCAGTGGTTGGAGAACAGCGCCCCTGACCACAGACGTGAACCTCCAGCCAACAGCTCATTGCGGCCTCCCAGGGGCCACCACTGGCTTCATAACCAGTAATAGATTCACCTCCGCGCCATCAGCACATTCTATTAGGCCGGGGAGAGCGATCGATAGGTCGATAGGTCGCCGGGCGAAGCAAGCGACCCAAGCTCCCGTTAGCGGCTTCCCGGTGGAAAACACCTGGGTGTGTGGAAGTCATCGGGAGGTCACCCGGAGGTCACCCGGAGGTCTGATGGCAACGAGGAGGGGATGCGCTTTCAGTTCCCTTAGCTTCTGGGTTAGCGCCTTGGGTTAGCACCGGGGTTACGCTGCATTCATGCTACATGGGAGGTCTGACAATTACCAACTTCCAGCCTATTGCCCACGCCAAGGATAACATAAGAATAACATAATAAATATGAACAGAAATATCAACAAACAAGTGTATAGTTTTCCCATTAAATACTACATTCTCATTATTATTAGATGCTGAACATATTCCTGATTCAATTATGCATAGTTTTCTTCCGTTTGCTCAGATAATAGCCGGACATTTCCATACGTTTTTCTTGGGAGAATAACGGGGACATTACTGTGGTGAAAAACATAAATAATTCATGTAACTACTAGCGTGTTACATGCAATTGCACGAGACGTGTCCCAGCGATAATAAGCCGTGTAATGTGAGTGGCAGCTTACAGTAGCTCAGCGCTACGCTAAAATTGATATATTCCACCGCACAGGGGGCGGGTTTAACCTCTTGCAGTCAGACGTGTGTCTGGATCCATCGCCGTTATGTTTCCTGATCACATGAGACAATGTGGCCAATCACACGTCCCTCAGCATCAGTTAGGATGTCTTTGTTATCATAGATGAGGGAGGAGGAGGAGGAGGAGGAGGGGAAAGAGGGGAGGTGGAAGGGAGAAAGAGAGAGGAGGTGGATGGGGAAGGGAGAGAGGAGGAGGTGGAAGGGAAGAAAGAGAGAGGAGGTGGAAGGTGGAGGGGAGGAGGAGAGGTGGAGGAGAGAGAGAGAAGGAGGTGGAAGGGAGAGAGAGAGAAGGGAGGATGGGGAGGAGGAGAGAGAGGAGGGAAGGGAGAAGAGAGGAGGTGGATGGGGAGGAGGAGGAGAGGAGAGGGTGGAAGGGGAGAAGAGAGAGGAGGAGGAGGGAGGAGAAAGAGAGAGGAGGTGGATGGGGAGGAGGAGAGAGGAGGAGGTGGAAGGGGAGAAAGAGAGAGGAGGTGGATGGGGAGGAGGAGAGAGGAGGAGGTGGAAGGGGAGAAGAGAGAGAGGTGGAAGGGAGAAAGAGAGAGGAGGTGGATAGGGAGGAGGAGAGAGGAGGAGGTGGAAGGGGAGAAAGAGAGAGAAGGTGGATGGGGAGTGGAGAAAAGAAGCTGGTGGAGGAAGAGGAGGGTGGGAGTAGGGGTAGAGGACGAAAATGGAGAGAAGGATGAGCAGAGAGGAAGAAGACGCTAAGGCGGAAGGGGGGAGAGGAGGAGTCGTGTGGAGGGCAGGGAGAAGATGGGGTGCAGGTAGAAAAGGAAGAGAAGGAGAATTGAGGAGGTGGAGGAAAGGGATGACAAAGAGGAGGAGGAGGAGGAGGTGAGGAGGAGTGCGGGGCCCAGGGGATTGGCTGAGAGCCTGGCTCCTGAGAGAGAGAGAGAGAGGGAGAGGTGGAGAGAGAGAGAGAAAGAGAAAGAGAAAGAGAGAGAGAGAGAGAGAGAGAGAGAGGAGTAGTACTTCCTGTTAGCAGGTGATTAATGTCTGTGATGAAGCTCATTATGGAGATAAAGGAGAGTTACAGCACCAATATTGATCACTGTCCTTTAAATAACCTTAAAGTTGCTTGTTTGGGAAAATGTATGTGTGTGTGTGTGCCCGTGTATGTGTGCATGTGTGTGTGTGTGTGTGTGTGTGTGTGTGTGTGTGTGTGTGTGTGTGTGTGTATGTATGTGTGCATTTGTGTGTGCGCATGTGTATGTGTGTGTGTCCCTACAAACGAGAAAGTAAAATAGACAAAAAAAGGAACAATGAAAGAAAGGAGATGCTACATTCAATGCTAAACTAATGCTTTGACAACACTAAGGTAATGATACCGTATGCTAAGGTGCTGCTCAGCTGTAAACTACGGCAATGCCATGCTGTATGCTAAGGTAATGTCATGCTGGATGCTAAGGTAATGCCATGCTGTATGCTAAGGTAATGCCATGCTGTATGCTAAATAATGGCATGCTATATGCTAAGGTAATGCCATGCTGTATGCTAAGGTAATGCCATGCTGTATGCTAAGGTAATGCCATGCTGTATGCTAAGGTAATGCCATGCTGTATGCTAAGGTAATGCCATGCTGTATGCTAAGTAATGCATGCTATATGCTAAGGTAATGCCATGCTGTATGCTAAGGTAATGCCATGCTGTATGCTAAGGTAATGCCATGCTGTATGCTAAATAATGGCATGCTATATGCTAAGGTAATGCTATGATGCTATGGGAATACTATGTTCTATACTAAGGGAATACTTTGCCTTTTGCTAAGAAACCACTATGCTCTATGCTAAGATAATGCTATTCAGGATTCTAGTTTAGACCAATAGGAACACAGGGTCCTGGTCTACACCATTAGAAAGGCAGGACTGTGTTTCCGACCAATAGGAATGCAGGGCCTTGGCTTTACATTTAAAAATGTCTTCACGTCGTCACAGTTGGCGTGGTGCACAAAGTGTTCATGTTGAGGCGAGCGTCATTTCTTATCGGAAAAATGTCTTTGTTCAAATAAAGGGGGTGATTGTAATTCATCTTTTCTCCTATTCACCCCCTTCTATTCATCCCAAAATCCCCCCTTCTTAAATCCTCTTATCCCCCAGGTCCTCCCTGCCCCCCGGCCCCCCCCAGATAACACCCCACATCTCCGCTAGGACTCTCAGGATCTCTGCTTTTGGGGATCCTCTCTCCTCTCTTGAATGTTAATCTTGAATTAGCCTCCTTCTATCTGGATCCCCAGCAAGAAGCAAGCAACAAGCCCCCTCACAACTTTATCCTCTTTTAAGGGCTGGAAGCAACAGTGGAGGAGTGATTGTCAAAGCGCGCCGCTTATTTTAAACTAAAATGCATGCAACGCTGACTGCTAAAAGTGGAAGGGCTAAGCAGCAAAATAAGAGTCTCTGAAAACCACAGCCCTCGGGGGGCTTTTATTTTTGTGAGGCGGTGGTACTTATCAAGGTCAATACTCGACGGCGGCTCCCACATTAATTAAGGGTTGGAGGAACAGTCGCGAGGAGCCTTCTGGAAGACTGTGAAAGAGCAACCGTTGGCAAAGAGGGAGAGAGCATGAAAGCGTGTGAATATAGCACCCGTAGCAGCCGCTCACCATTGTAATAGCCAGTCACTATTCATCTGTCAAGGATACAGCGGGCAAGGACGAACGCGAGCGCACACACACTCCTCTCTCTCTGCAGCACCGCCAGCAGCAGCAGCAGCAGCAGCCGGTACAACAGTCAAGATCTCATGTGATGTGTACTTATGAGTAAAGCACTTTTTGTGAGAAAAAATGTTGCGGATGAAAACAATTACTTTGTTTATTGCGACGTATGTTGCAATTGATATCGATTGCATGCCGATATGATTATTGTAGGTTTTAATATGATTGTTGATTATCGTTGTTATTGTTGTATGATTTTATTCCCTGGAGCGGGTGTCTCGATGCTAAACACACCCAGCTGGTGTTTAGAACCAAGATGGCCACTCGGTGAATGAGGCCGATATTAACTAATTAATCGTGTGTGTGTGTGTGTGTGTGTGTGTGTGTGTGTGTGTGTGCGTGCGCGCCCGTGTGTGTGTGTATGCGTGCATGTGTGGGAGGGTAGGTGGTGGTCCTTAACCTTTTGGCGTTACGGGGTTAAATGTGGGACGGGGAAGATTTTGAGAACATAACTGTGCTATGCAAGGGCGACGCAAATACAGTTAGCTTAACATAGAAAGAGCAAAATAGAGACAGTGAATCTGTATGTGAGTGTTTTAGAGGCCGAGTGTTTGATCTGCAGTAACCTCCAGAGAGCCAGCTCTGAACATCTCGGCAGAAGACGGAGAGATTGATGAATAAATAAAGAGATAAAATCGAGTTCTTTCTGGCCCAGCAGCTCTCCCCGTACCAGGATCAATCACATCTCGTCAAGCTTTAACACCCTGTCGGTCGACAGAACGCCGTTCTAGGCTCACCTGACCGGAGTGACCACAAGCACAACCCACACCACACCTAGCAACATCCAACACCGCCCCCCGCCCCCCCCCACCGCAACTACACACGCCAGTGGTGGGAGAACATTCCAGGTTCCCATGGTAACATGACATGTTTTCACTCCTGAGGCCCCGTGTCCACATAGCGCCTTCTTCTGGCAGAAACACGCTGGCAGGACGTTGGGAATCGCTGGGGTGAAACGGTGAATTGTGTGTCTCCGTGCTTTGTTTACTGTTTCTATGACTACTATCCACGTCACCCGCCCCCCCATAGCTCCTAGATTAACATCGATACATCCATGAGAAAGGAAAAGTAATGAAAAGTTCTGATATTTTCAACTCTAAGCACTCGGAGCTGTTACGGCTCGCCTGTCATCGCCTCCACGTCCGCCTCTCTCCCCTCCCGCTACGCGCCCTTCGCGCTCCTCTGCGCGCCGCCTCGGACCGGGCATACGGCGTTCCGGTTCCCCTGAGTTCCCCCTGGCTACCAGGCTCTCTCGTTCCCCGTCCCCCGCCGGCTCTGTCCTCTCGGCAGTCTCCTCCCACTCCTCTCACCTCTCTGACTCTGAGTCGGATCCCGACGTTCCCAGCACGTCGGCTTGTGCGCAACGGCAGGAGCGCCGCGCTCGCCCCCGGCGATGACGCTTCCACAGCACGGCTCTGCTCACCTGTTCCTCATTCCTAATCACCGCACCTGTCTCTTGTCTGCAATCACCTTCAACCCCTACAAGAACCTGGTCTGCACTCCACTCATCGCCATCGCTAACACTGACCTGCTCCTTGACGACAATGATGCCGCTTTGGATGCATCTGCTAAATGATGAAATGGAATAACCGTCATAGATGATGTTATGATGTCGTGGCTCCAACTCAATCATCCAATAAAGGACTTTTATTTTTAAGTCAGGGATTCCCACCTCCCAGCTCCTCCTTCCTCCCTCCAGGAAGTCGGTGGCAGCAGCAGCACCGCCCCCCCGCCGCGACCACGGTGATGTCACTAAACACGGCCTCTCCGATTGGCCGGCGTAATATTTGTCATGGCTCTCACGTCAGGAGCTAATAACAACAGGGGCTGCGTCACAGCTGGGGGCGGAGGGGTTGTAGCAGTGCGAGCGTGTCACAGCGATAACAGCGGAACAGCCGGTTGCATGTTCACATCCCTTATCAGTGCGGGCCAGGAGAGAGCTTTAGTCTCCGCACTACAATGGAGGAGCATTGCTGCGATGCTCGTGCACGTGGCCGCGGAGGCCAGGAGAGCGCACGTGAGGCGCTGGAGGACTGGAGCACCTTCATAAAGGTTGTTGTTGTTGGTGGTGGTGGTGGTGTTGTTGTCATATTATTTATTGTTTCTGGGGAAGTTTCCGAGGAAACATGTGTTTACCCGTGTGAGAGTATTGGTTTCCCCCCCCACGCACACAACACACACAAACGCACACACACACACACACACACACACACACACACACACACATACAGACAGCTCGTAACACGCATACACATGAGCAGAATTCACATCCGCATACACACATGCACAAGCATGCAAACACACACTTAAATTGAGAGTACACACTGTGCATGCATTTCGCAACCACAACACACACACACACACACGATAAATTCATCACCATCGTATGAAACACACAGTCATGCAATGCCTATCGAACATACACTTCACGTAAATCATTCAAGTTCACGTGCTACTTCCGTAGCCCCGGTTGGTGTAGCATGTACTGCGCCAGTCAACGGCATTGCGCCAACGATACTGTTTCTCTCTTTACTCTCTCTCTCTCTCGTCTCTCTCTCTCTCGTCTCTTCTCTCTCTCTTCTCTGCGTGTTCCTACAGTGTGTCCGGGCTTCTGGGGAGCGCTGTCTCTCGCAGCCCAAATCCAAATCCCATAACCCCCTGCAATAACCTACCCAGGCGGAGCCCATATCCCCCTCCTGCAGCTGGAGGGAACAGCGGCGTGTCCTGATAGGTCAAGGTCAGCCAGACAGTGGCCAGACCTTATTTGGTCTTACTTCCTGCGCGACAGTATCAGCGGTGGGCAGGTGATACAGCACGGCTCACTGGTCTGCAGATAAGGCTCATCGACGCGCGCGAGACACCTCGCTCAACTCCTATTACGCTAACTATCGATCCGTCGGTTCTCACAACACTAAAGTAAAACAGACTGAAGACTAAAGGTGCTATATGTAACACATACACTTTACAGCATAAAATAACCATATCTCATCAACAGAGATTAAGGCTTATCAGACTGCAATGTTACAGCCAGTATGTCCTCCCTCCTTTGAAATATAAATTCCGGGCGGGGAACGTCTTTAGTTTTTAGTCTGTGTGAGTCACTATTCACCGCAGAAACCTGGGTTGCCCAGAACAAATTTGGCCACAAACACAGCCTGCTGCGGCCAAGGAAACAAGCTCACAAACTGGATCAACTGAGAGTGTAATAGATTCTACCCACCCCTCAAAATATGTATACATGTATATATAAATGTATATAATTACCAGCTGAACATACCTCTGACATTGGCGATAAACAGCTCTCTCCGTTAACCATTGTGAATTTTGGACTGCAGTACTCATTTAAAACGCTCGGTGTCATCGTTACGTATGGCACCTTTAAGACTTTGAGACGCCTGAAGTGGAACTCCTCCTCCACCTCCTCCACCACCCGCCCCATGTGCCGCCCCCCCCTTCTCCCAAAACTGATTGGCAAACATTTCAGCTGAGTAATTAACCGCGTGTCGTTCCGTACCGCGTTTTTCCCTTCTGAACGCCCCGCGGTGAGATCTCGCAGAGTGGGCGGGTGTTTCAGAATGCATGGAAATGTAAATTCGCTCTCGGCTCCGTGGATAAAAGGCCGCGCAGAACACATGAAGGAGTGCGATTTCTCCCCCTCTCTCTCTCTGTGTGTGTGCGCTTGGCATCCTGCACGTGTTTGAAGTGGCAGACAGCCCCGGTGTGTGATTGATCACTGATATGGTTGTGTTTGCTGGGCCTCCCGCCTCCACCCCCCCCACCACCCCGGAACAGTGAAAAATGAGTTTGATTTCACAATTTAGAAGGAAAAAAAATTGAGTTTTTGAGTCAAACAAAACGGCCAAAACTACATCTTTGCATGAAATTAAAACAACGAGGGCTGCACAGCTGAACACTGGTAATGGAGGGGCAAGAAACAGCTTCTTCTTCTTCTTCTTCTTCTTCTTTGCGTGCCGGGGTTGTGTCCGTCATCCCCACAAACCGCTGGAAGAATTGAAGGAGCAAAACTAAACAGACCATCCATCGCCATCACCGCGGCGGGAACAGAAACGTCCGACGGGCAGATTTTTTGGCTGCCGGTTCTGCTGATGCTGCTGTGTGTTCTATTTCTCCACCTCCCCCCCCCCCCCAGGTCCGTGGCTGAAGCTATGGAACGATGATTTACTCGAGGATGGCATATTTGAGATCTGAATTGGAGAAAAATTGTGTTGCATGTGCGTGCGTGCGTGTGTGTGTGTGTGTGTGTGTGTGGTGTGGTGTGTGTGTGTTGCGTCGTTGTGTGTGCGGTGTGTGTGTGTGTGTGTGTATGTGTGTGTGGTGATCACGACGGGGAACCATTTGGAAGGAACAGAGTAGAGAGGGGAGAGACTGGTGCTGCTGCTGCTGGGATGGACAACTTAATTTTCAGCGTGGATGCCAGGCCCTTTACATGTTGTACTGAAACATCACACTGGTTCACAGGACACACACCTTGTGCAAGGTGACAGTTTTTCTCAGTCGTCCTTTAACAATAACAGGAATGAAGAACCTTGGTTGACAGGGCATAAAGTAAACATTAGACAGCAACTATAGGGCAGGGGATACAGGACAATTTACCACACAGACAACATGTTGGTGGTGGCGGGGGGAATCATACATTTATATATAAATATTTATACTATTTTAGGCATTTAGATGTACATTCTCACAGTGAATCCAGGTACAAGTCACTAAGGAGCAGGTAGGGGTTAGGGGTCATCTTGCCCCCTTCTGCGGATGCCTACAGGTAGACTGTGGACATGGGGAATCGAACCCAGAGTAGTTATGGACAGGAGCGATATGAGTTACTAGTGTTTATTTGTTTATTGCAGATTTGAGGGTCAGCCAGACCCCATAAAGACCCAGTACTACTATAACTCTTTCCGAAATTGGCTGAAATCCCAGCTATGGTCAGGGGATGACACCATTTGAACCAATGACAAACAGCCGTCTCTGTTCTCCAGTGGAGTTCCCGCTCTAATTAGAGTTCAGCGGTTGGGCTCCTCTTTAATCTCACTCTTTATGGCTCATAATGACACAGAATTACTTCACAAAAAAATATGTTCACCAACTCCACTTTGTCCCAGAGGTGAAAGCTCCTGGTGTACAAAGTTAAAGTTGTCCCCGCCGGCCAGCCTTGACGCTCTGGGTTGGATCATTAGCACCCAGGAGAGTGAAAGAAGCTAACCTGCTATATATAGCAGGACTTTGTTGGATGGTTATTAACAAGTGTTTCAGATTTTATCGTATTTGGATTTAATTTCGGGATATCGCTGTGTGTGAGGCGTGATAATGAAATAATTAGGGAAATATAGCGGCTACTTTTGTCATCGTTTCATTTTTTTCCAGTGATAGTGAAATCACATTGATGAAAAAATTATGAAGTTATACAATTGGTAATAGGACTGAATAAATACGGAAATGCCAACCAATCAATAATTACCAGCTTTAGTTCTCACCAATAGGTACATGGAACTGGAGTATACAATCTATGATCCATTCCTCCAAAAAGGCTGAGCTTACTTCCGGTGCGCTGTAAACGGTTGCAACTGAACAATGGCTCCTCGTACAGTAACAGAGTTTTTGGTTTATTATTTTTATTGTTTCTGTCTTTGCACGTGCTGCACTTTCCACTTATCCAGTAAGATCAACAAGCAATTTGGAGTTCCGTGCGTCAATTGGGCACAGAATTTCTTTTTGACTTTTTTTCATATTACCGGAGTACGACCTGTAAATCCTTTGACTTTGACTATCAATAATCATGTCGACAACATTTACAATGAGTAAAAACTCATTGTGTTAACAGCTTAACATAATTTGCCCTGAAATACGATAATTCTGGAATCTTAGAACGATCATTTATTTCCTGGTTTATTTCCTGGCGCCGACTCATGATTCCCCCTCAGAGGGAATTATCAGTCAGATCTCTGACAGCAGATCTCCGTCCAGCCGCCTCTCTGGCAGCGACGCCTGTTAGCCTGTTAGCGATCCGACGTCGTCGTGGCGATATCGGACACGGATTCCGGACGGGGGTGAACACCTGACTACAGACTACAGTCTTATCTGATGTGGTCACCTGGCAGCGAGGTACAGATGACCGGCGGGTCAACCGTCGTGGCGCTCTGGGCTACCTCCGTGCTACTGCCCATTACTCCCCAGCCACCCTCACCTTCCGATCCTGCCTCCCCTCGCTCCACTTGAGCTAAGTGAAACACTGCTGTGCAGCACAACCGCCAAAAGCGTTAAGCGTCTTTGAATAGTATTATTTGTTGATCGCATTTAGAACTGTTGTGGTTGTTACAATTACGCACAGCCCACACACACACACACACACACACCAAACACCATTTTTCATCACACACACACACACACACACACAAACACAAAAACACACGCACATAGAGACAACGTAGATACAATCTCATACTCGTGCAGCGACGCCAAAAACATTAACACACACACACACAGCACACGCGCATCATTGTTGAATTAAAAGGGCTGAGTGAACAAAACCAGCCGAATTTGGTCCGTTGGCTGTTTCAAATGAGGAGCAGATAAGGATTATATTAGGAGGTCTTATCGTTCCCATCTTTTTTACTGACGGCTAATTTTGCTTTTCTCTCATTAGGGGAAACAGACAGAAAAACATGGCGCCAAGTTTCACGAAGCGACGGCAACTTATGAAACTATTCTCACGTTTATAGTGACGGTGCGTGTGTGACAGAATTATGCCAGCCAACAGGGAACATATTCAAACAGACATCTAACACAATTCATGATTTCTCTCTCTCTCTCTCTCTCTCTCTCTCTCTCTCTCTCTGCGTGTTCCTACAGTGTGTCCGGGCTTCTGGGGAGCGCTGTCTCTCGCAGCCCAAACCCAAATCCCATAACCCCCTGCAATAACCTACCCAGGCGGAGCCCATATCCCCCTCCTGCAGCTGGAGGGAACGGCGGCGTGTCCTGATAGGTCAAGGTCAGCCAGACAGTGGCCAGACCTTATTTGGTCTTACTTCCTGCGCGACAGTATCAGCGGTGGGCAGGTGATACAGCACGGCTCACTGGTCTGCAGATAAGGCTCATCGACGCTCGCGAGACACCTCGCTCAACTCCTATTACGCTAACTATCGATCCGTCGGTTCTCACAACACTAAAGTAAAACAGACTGAAGACTAAAGGTGCTATATGTAACACATACACTTTACAGCATAAAATAACCATATCTCATCAACAGAGATTAAGGCTTATCAGACTGCAATGTTACAGCCAGTATGTCCTCCCTCCTTTGAAATATAAATTCCGGGTGGGGAACGTCTTATTTTTTAGTCTGTGTGAGTCACTATTCACCCAGAACCCTGGGTTGCCAGAACAAATTGGCACACAAACACAGCCTGCTGCGGCCAAGGAAACAAGCTCACAAACTGGATCAACTGAGAGTGTAATAGATTCTACCCACCCCTCAAAATATGTATACATGTATATATAAATGTATATAATTACCAGCTGAACATACCTCTGACATTGGCGATAAACAGCTCTCTCCGTTAACCATCGTGAATTTGGACTGCAGTACTCATTTAAAACGCTCGGTGTCATCGTTACGTATGGCACCTTTAAGACTTTGAGACGCCTGAAGTGGAACTCCTCCTCCACCTCCTCCACCACCCGCCCCATGTGCCGCCCCCCCCTTCTCCCAAAACTGATTGGCAAACATTTCAGCTGAGTAATTAACCGCGTGTCGTTCCGTACCGCGTTTTTCCCTTCTGAACGCCCCGCGGTGAGATCTCGCAGAGTGGGCGGGTGTTTCAGAATGCATGGAAATGTAAATTCGCTCTCGGCTCCGTGGATAAAAGGCCGCGCAGAACACATGAAGGAGTGCGATTTCTCCCCCTCTCTCTCTCTGTGTGTGTGCGCTTGGCATCCTGCACGTGTTTGAAGTGGCAGACAGCCCCGTGTGTGATTGATCACTGATATGTGTGTTCGCTGGCTCCCCCTCCACGCCTCCAACCCCCCCCCCACCCCGAACCCCGGAAACAGTGAAAAATGAGTTGATTTCACAATTTAGAAGGAAAAAAATTGAGTTTTGAGTCAAACAAAACGGCAAACTACATCTTGCATGAAATTAAAACAACGAGGGCTGCACAGCTGAACAACTGGTAAATGGAGGGGCAAGAAACAGCTTCTTCTTCTTCTTCTTCTTCTTCTTCTTTGCGTGCCGGGGTTGTGTCGTCGTCCCCACAAACCGCTGGAAGAATTGAGGAGCAAAACTAAACAGACCATCCATCGCCATCACCGCGGCGGGAACAGAACGTCCGACGGGCAGATTTTTTGGCTGCCGGTTCTGCTGATGCTGCTGTTGTTCTATTCTACCCCCCCCCCCCCCCCCAGGTCCGTGGCTGAAGCTATGGAACGATGATTTACTCGAGGATGGCATATTTGAGATCTGAATTGGAGAAAAATTGTGTTGCATGTGCGTGTGTGTGTGTGTGTGTGTGTGTGTGTGTGTGTGTTGTGTGCGTGTGTGTGTGTGTGTGTGTGTGTGTGTGTGTGTGTATGTGTGTGTGGTGATCACGACGGGGAACCATTTGGAAGGAAACAGAGTAGAGAGGGGAGAGACTGGTGCTGCTGCTGCTGGGATGGACAACTTATTTCAGCGTGGATGCAGGCCTTTACATGTTGTACTGAACATCACAACTGGTTCACAGGACACACACCTGTGCAAGGTGACAGTTTTCTCAGTCGTCCTTTACCATAACAGGAATGAGACTTGGTTGACGGGCATAATTTAAACATTAGACAGCAACTATAGGGCAGGGGATACAGGACAATTTACCACACAGACACACATGTTGGTGGTGGCGGGGGGAATCATACTATTTTTATATAATATTTAATACTATTTAGGCATTTAGATGTACATTCTCACAGTGAATCCAGGTACAAGTCACTAAGGAGCAGGTAGGGGTTAGGGGGCATCTTGCCCTTCTGCGGATGCCTACAGGTAGACTGTGGACATTGGGAATCGAACCCAGAGTAGTTATGGACACTTATGGACAGTGAGCGATATGAGTTACTAGTGTTTATTTGTTTATTGCAGATTTTGAGGGTCAGCCAGACCCCCATAAGACCCAGTACTATTATAACTCTTTCCGATTGGCTGAAATCCCAGCTATGGGTCAGGGGATGACACCCATTTGAACCAATGACAAACAGCCGTCTCTGTTCTCCCAGTGGGAGTTCCGCTCTAATTAGAGTTCAGCGTTGGGCTCACTCTTTATGGCTCATAATGACACAGAATTACTTCACAAAAAATATGTTCACCAACTCCACTTTGTCCCAGAGGTGAAAGCTCCTGGTGTACAAAGTTAAAGTTGTCCCCCGCCGGCCAGCCTCGACGCTCTGGGTTGGATCATTAGCACCCAGGAGAGTGAAAGAAGCTAACCTGCTATATATAGCAGGACTTTGTTGGATGGTTATTAACAAGTGTTCAGATTTTATCGTATTTGGATTTAATTTCGGGATATCGCTGTGTGTGAGGCGTGATAATGAAAATAATTAGGAAATATAGGCTACTTTTGTCATCGTTTCATTTTTTTCAGTGATAGTGAAATCACATCTGATGAAAAATTATGAATTATACAATTGTAATAGGACTGAATAAATACGGAAATCCACAAATCAAATAATACAGCTAGTTCCACCAATATGTATACATGGATGTATACATATTATATCCATCTATAACAACTAGCGTAGGTATCTACCTCCAAAAAGGCTGGCTACTTCCGGTGCGCTGTAAAACGGTTGCACTGACAATGGCTCCTCGTACAGTACAGAGTTTTTGGTTTATTATTATTTTTATTATTTCTGTCTTTGCACACGCTGCACTTTCACTTATCCAGTAAGATCAACAAGCAATTTTGGATGTTTGTGCGTCAATTGGCACAGAATTTTTTTTCTGACTTTTTTTCATATTACCGGAGTACGACCTGTAAACCCTTTGACTTTGACTATCAATCATGTCGACAACATTTACAATGAGTAAAAACTCATTGTGTTAACAGCTTAACATAATTTGCCCTGAAATACGATAATTCTGGAATCTTAGAACGATCATTTATTTCCTGGTTTATTTCCTGGCGCCGACTCATGATTCCCCCTCAGCGGGAATTATCAGTCAGATCTCTGACAGCAGATCTCCGTCCAGCCGCCTCTCTGGCAGCGACGCCTGTTAGCCTGTTAGCGATCCGACGTCGTCGTGGCGATATCGGACACGGATTCCGGACGGGGGTGAACACCTGACTACAGACTACAGTCTTATCTGATGTGGTCACCAGGCAGCGAGGTACAGATGACCCGGGGTCACCGCTGGGGGCTCTGGCTACCTCCTGCTACTCCCCTTACTCCCCCACCACCCTCACCTCCACCGCCTCCCTCCTCCTCCCACCTGAGCTAATGAAACACTGCGTGCAGCACAACGCAAAGAACGTTAGCGTCTTGAAATATATTTTGCATCGATTTAGAACTGTGTGTGTTGTTTTACACGCGCACATGCCCACACACACACACACACACACACACACAAACACAAAACACAGCACATAGAGACAACGTAGATACAATCTCATACTCGTGCACAGCCAAAAATTAACACACACACACACACGCGCATCATTGTTAATTAAAAGGCTGAGTGACAAGCCAGCCGATTGGTCCCGTGGCTGTTTCAAATTGAGGAGCAGATAAGGATTATATTTAGGAGGTCTTATCGTTCCCATCTTTTTACTGACGGCTAATTTTGCTTTTCTCTCATTAGGGGAACAGACAGAAAAACATGGCGCCAAGTTTCACGAAGCGACGGCAACTTATGAAACTATTCTCACGTTTATAGTGACGGTGCGAGTGTATGACAGCCAACAGGGAACATATCAAACAATGAAGACATCTCAGTAACTATTGGATATAAACATGATACACGTTACGGATGCAACGGTACAGTTGTTCCCACAGTTCGGTTCGGTATGCATCATGGTTTTTGGGCCACGGTTTCGGTACCTTTTATATGTAAAAAAAATAAATAAATAAGCGGAACACATCACCTGTAGGAGCCATTTAGCATGTTTATTTATATGTGTTGTTATGCATGTAAATAGTCGTGCGTAGTTGTTTACAGGCTGCAACATCTGTGACCACTAGATGGCAGTATGTACCTGGTCAGGTGATATGAGTCAGCTGTTTTTACACGTAAACAGGAAGATTATTGCGCGTACGTGGCCGGAGCACGCGGTTCTTCGCGTAAACATAAACGTAACCACGGCGAATAAAACGCAATAATAACTCTGGATCACTTCACGTTCAACGCGCTAATCTTTTTCTTCTTCTGCAATCAACGGGAACGTCGCCCAAAGATACGCATTGTATGGACTTTAACTGGATACGTGTCGAGAACGTTCTTTTTAACCCATGCAAGTGGCTAAGTGGACGGCAGAAACGAGTTAACTCTCCTTCCTCCGCTTGTAAGATGGTCACGAGGTCAGGTGATGGTCACAAGGTCAGGTGATGGCGACGTAAATGCGACATCACGTTAGATTCCACGTTCCGTTCATGTAGCCGCCCGTGGTAGAACATGTTATGCAGACTGTAGTTTGTTTGTTGACGGCCTTCTTATCCTCGTCGTCAGACTGCACGTTGAATCCAAAGTGAATTCCCACACAAGCGGATTTAAAAGACAACGGTACCTCTTCAAATCGACAATTCGCCGTTGTCACATTTAGTTTCACTTCTCATCTATTCCGGTCGGCTCTAGAGATGTTCTGTGCCTCCGAATGTACAACGCGCGTGTCGTCTGCAGCGCAGTAAGAACGTTTCGGAAATTAAAGGAAAATGATAGCGTACTGAAGTATTGTGGGCCACGCCTGTGTATTGAACTGTAGGGGCGCACGGAACGGTGTGACAATGTACCCTGTACCACATTACACCCCTAATACACATGTAACATACATGTAACTACAACATGAAAATACTGCACGTAAAGTGGAGTGAACGGAAAACTAGTCTGACTAACCACTTAACAAGAACATTTCTCTTAACTTCCTTATTCATCCTCCGAAGTTGCTGTTAGAAATAACAACGACAGGAAACAATGAGAATTTAAATTTCAAGAGAGTTTAGCGACGGTTAGCTTAGCAATTGCAATTCGCCTGACAGTTGGGTCGAGTTAATTGAACGATAGCCTCGACCATTATCTGCCTTTTGAGGTGCGGCCCTCCAGCTGTGTACTGCGTGGCCCATGGTAGCGTCGGATCGTTAAACACGCTGTCAGCAGATCGGCGCGGATCTACACGGCAGCATATAGCGCGTCGCCGTTAACATAAAACGCATCGACGACACCAAAGAAAGACTCACGGGAAGCAGTCACATATTATCTGCGCCCCCCCCCAGCGTGGCGTTTTGTGAGCGGCGTTAAGTTTAGCATACAAGCCGGAACAGAATCCAAGGCATTGTACATCCTGAACGAATACGAGCCATGACAAGCTTTGAAATATTTTCGCTTGGTTTGGACGAGCCTGAGTCGGGCCTCAAAGCGCGGCGTAATCAAAAGCGATGTCTGGGCTGCGCGGACGCCGTTTGATGTAATTAGCGGCGTGTGATGTTGATTGTGTTTTGCGGGGTGGGGGGGGGGTGGGGGGTCGGGGGGTGGAGTCGGGGAGTCGGGGGTTGTGGGCGGAGTGGTTTATTTGTAAGTAAATTGAGTGTGGCGCGTGGCGGTGCTGACCTTGTGCAGCGGAGTGGCGCTGATTGTTGCGCTACGCGACTAGCATCCCGCCACGCCGTGATGTCACCGGCAGCTCCCTCTCTGTCTTCATTTGCACGAGAGAGAGAGAGAGAGAGAGAGAGAGAGAGAGAGAGAGAGAGACAGGCAGGCAGGCAGGCGTACGCTTAGCGGTTCGTACGCCGCTCGGATTCACCTGAGGAAAAGGGTTTAGGGTCGTATAGCGTCGTTCTGTTAGGCCGCTAGCAGCTGCTCCGGCTGCTAACACGGGGCTCGTCTAGCGCGCGGAATAATAGACGGATTAAAATGGTAATAAAACGCGTGTGGCTGATGAAGTCAAGACAGCAAGAAAATATTGCTGATTCTCTGTCACCCCGACACGGAAATCCTCAAATCCCTTTTCCCGCTCTCTCTCTCTCTCTCTCTCTCTCTCTCTCTCTCTTGTATTTGCATTTTCCCAGGCGGCGGACCGTCCGACAGCCGTAGACCCTCACGCTCTCGGCTGAGCTACACATTTAAATCCATGCGTAATGGATATATTATTACAAACCGGAAATGAGCGAATTTGTAGCTTGTAAGAAAAGGTGTTATTCTGTTCGTCATCCATTCTGGCGGGAGAAGATTTTATAATTTGACGTACAGTATCTGCCTGTTGGGGACCCGCTCTCCTGCTCCTATGCGTTTCCCTGTGTGTCCAGGTTCCCAAAGAAACCGGCAAAGTCTATTTGGTGCTGCCTCTTTTGGTTCCCTTCTGATGTCCTTTCTCCCTCTCTCCCCTGCTTTCCTCTCCCCTCTCCCATCCATTCTTCTCCCTCTATCCCCCCCCCCTCTGTCCTCTCCTCTCTCTCTCTCTCTCTCCCCCTTCGGTCTGTCTCTCCGTCTATCCGCCTAAGCCTTTCCCTCTCCTCCCTCTCCTCCCACTCCCCCCCCCCCCCCACACCCCCGCTTTGTCAAGAATCAAAAACCTTCCTCATCCTCCTCTTCCTATCTCGTCTCGCCTCAACCTGTCTCCTCTCCTCCTCCTCCTTCTCTTCTCCTTCCTCCTCCTCCTCCTCCTCCTCTCTGAGCCGTGCCATCCACCTGCCAATCAAGCTTTGGCTACATTCAAGAGGCCACGGTGTTAAGGATGATTTCTGTGTGTAATCCCCGCTCAAGCTAATAAGCTCCCGGTGGCGGCCGCTGCACCCCGCTACTGTGTCCTCCATTGTTTGCGGTGTTCATTTAAGCCTCGGAAATCCATCCGTTTAGCCTGGCTGGGAGGCCGCAGCCTCGGCCGCGGGAGAGGACGGTCCTTGCCGAGGCCTTAGCTCAGCGGAGACAAAGAGAAGGTAGAGCACACACACACACACACAACACAAGACTCCTCACCGGTGTTTGTAGAAGGTCTCTCCCGCCCCCCCCTCTCTGTCTCCCCCTCTCTCTCTCTCCCTGTCTTCTCTCTATCTCCCTCCCTACCTCCGTCCAAGATTTCCCTCTGCCTCTCCCTACCCGTCTTCTATTTCCCTCCATCAACCCCTGACTCCCCCCCCCCTCTCTCTCTCTCTCTCTCTCTCTCTCTCTCTCTCTCTCTCTCTCTCTCTCTCTCTCTCTCTCTCTCTCTCTCTCTCCTCTCTCTCTCTTTCTCTCTCTCTCTCTCTCTCTCTCTCTGTCCCGTCCTGGACACAAAGGGAAGCTAAAACAAAGAGAGGACTCCAACCAGCTGTTTGTACACGGTTTCTCTCTCTCTCTCTCTCTCTCTCTCTCTCTCTCTCTCTCTCTCTCTCTCTCTCTCTCTCTCTCTCTCTCTCTCTCTCTCTCTCTCTCTCTCTCTCTCTCTCTCTCTCTCTCTCTCTCTCTCTCCGCAACCTGCTGTTTGTACAAGGTCTCTCTCTCTGTTGATCTTTCAGACACATACTCTCTACCGTTAGGGAGGGAACACTTTCTGGTCTAAGAGGGAACACAAACACTAACTGTGATGAAGTGACTCCCGACGCGAGCAAAGGGCAACGGATAGTTTTAGACAGGATGCTGGATTAAAAGCATAAGAAAAATTATGAGCACCGCATGTGTGTGAGAACAAATAGGGTTGCTTTCCGAGTAGTGCGCTACCGCTACAAATCATCATAATAAATAGAGTTTAAATTGCACCCATGGAATGCAGCCCAAAGTGCTTTACATCCATTAAAACACATTAAATAATATAGGAGTACAACAACAACAACAACAACAACAACAGGAAACCCCAGAAACACAATGAGCTTAAGAGTGCTTAAACATTTGTCCATAAGCCAAAAAAATAAATAAAAGCACATTACAACATTAGAGCATTAACGCAATGAAGGGACACTAACAGACCAGGTTTGTGTGTTTTATGTCATCCTATGACAGGCGCCACTCACACGTCAGATCGGCCACAAACTGTGCTCTCGCTCCTGACACCGAGCGCAACCATTGACCCTGGCTGTCTCAGCGTTGTGGTGGTCACCCCCCCATGCTGTGTCAGGACCACCCCCCGCCCCCCCCATCATAATGACATCACGGCAAACATCCGCCGCCACGCACACGGCTGCCTTTTAATACCGTCTCCGATGCCATCAATCAGCCCCCGGGTCTGATGACCGCCGTGTTGTCGTGGTCGACGGCTGTCAGGCGAGCGCGGCGCGATGCTACGGGATACCGGCGGGGTCGCGGGACGTCTGGACGTGCTTAATTAGCTTCGCGGGCTTAGCGCGCGGTCTGTGTGGATTGTTTACTAATGAACGGCATTAAGGAGCTAATGAAATGACGGAGCACTTTTGATTAGGGCGCCGAGACTTGCCGTCGTCTTCTGTCCCTCTTTAGACGGATGAAATATTTCTGACAGCCCGGGGTTGACCTCTGGGGCGTGTTAAAAGAATAACACGTTTGACCCCTGGGGTGCGTCCCTGTCTGCCCATCAACATCACGTCAGCCTTCTCAATCACGGCACGCGAGCCGACCAGCGATAAGCCAGACAATTTCCGTCTGCCCAAAATTACAATTTGAAATATGCCTTCATTTAATATTTTGAGGGCAGACTTAGACGTGCAGAATGGAGTAGTGTGGGCCTCTCCTCTAATGGAGAACACCTCTCAGCGCTCACATAAATCTCCACAACGTGTCCCCAACTTCATCATAATGTCCGTTTTAACAAACAACATGCCCCGCCCCCCTCGTGTACAGGGGCTCAATGGTGATTGGTGTTCTCTTCAGTGCTATCAGTGCTACCTCATGTGCGCTAGGAATTATGGGATGGCGCCAATGCAGCAGCCCAGTCACCTTGAGTGGTGGCGGTGAGATGTGCCCATCTTAAAAGTCACAGTTATTGACTTATGGAAACAATGAAATACACGCACAACTAGTTAAATACTGTAGTAATGCTGGCCGCGCGCACACACACACACACAGAAAACACAACCACATACTCACACACACTCACACACACACACACACACACAATAGAGAAAAGTAAATCATGGCGTGTTACAAAGGGACCAAATGTAATGAAAAAGCTTTTAAGCTTATGCCCAAACATTACGATAGCATCTTTAGAGCGGTGGTTTTATTCCCCGCCGCTCCGTTATCAGCGCTTTCAGCCTAATTCCTTCTTCTCTACGAGGCATGAAAACCAGGGCCGGGGTTCCTCTGAGCTGGAAAGTCCCCACCAAAGGCGTGGCGTCTAAATATCTCTCTGGTCTAGAGAGATAACCGAATGATTACCATGGCAACACTCACCTACCGGGTTTGTGACAGTTATACACGATTGGCTGAATCATCGATCGCTCCGAATCAAACCAATGAAACCAATGTTGCTTCTCTCATAGATCCGCCAAGTGCATAGGGAAACGTTACCACAAAAAAAAAGTAGGAATAAGATGTTATAATTGATCGGTAGGTAGCCGTCGGTAGAATTACACAAAGAACGTTGCACTGCTTGATTAGACGAAAGCTAAACTCACGTTTTAAGACGCCATTTAGAAATAGTGAGAGATGGCGGTGCATATTTGGCGCAATTCAACCTCAATTCGACGAATTCCCCTCACGGGAATGTCTGAATCCCGGGGACAGAAGCAAAATAAGGCTCATTATAAGTGTTGCCAGCGATGACCTTCAAACCGCTCCACAAAGTCTGCTTTCCATCGCGTCGACCCACAGACCGCTTGACCTCGCGCCGCCGTGATGGAGCCACTTGTATATTTTTAGGTCTAATTTGGAGGAGAAATGTGCGGTGCAATGGGGAAGCGGTGGTGGGGGTGGAGGTGTGGGGGTGGTGAGGGTGGGGGGTTGTTCTAGGTAATCTGCCCCCGGAGAGAGGGCCGAATTAGCACAGCATGGCCGTGACCTACATCTCTCTGACTCAGACTGACGCAACGCAACCATCCGCCACCGCCGCCGCCGCCGCAGCCGCCGCCGCCACCGCCGCCGGCCCAACACGACCTCACCGCCTGGACTGCCCACCACAACCTCCCTTCCCCCCGCCGCCGCCGCCGAACACACTGCTCAGACCGCACTGTTCTAATGGTGAACATAATGATAATAATAATAATAATAATAATAATGTGATTATGCTTCACTGAACTCACCGGACTGTTATGCTCCACCTTAGTACTACATGCACTGGGTCAACACATACTGTCCCAACGTCGACATTATAACCTATAGAAAGCCGGACTTGATACGGTTCAGACAGGACCTGCTATTACATTCAAATTGTACTTTTATGCTCCACCTTAGTGTTACAAACTAGCTACAAGACTGTAGTGTTCCAACCGTACGACCTTCTAACCTCACTCTGATACTGTTTCAATATCAGCGTCACACATTGAGACCATTCAAATCTCCACATTACATTTACATTTACATTTACAGGGTATTTGGCAGACGCTTTTATTGAAAGCGACTCAGGGAAGGTAATAATAGAGCAGTTTTCAAGCAAAGAATGAGTTTCATAATTGCTAGGTTGCCTGAATAATAGATGAAAATATAAATCAATAAATAAGCCTCTAAGACATACAATATGCTCAATAATGCTAAGTACTATTAATAATGCCAAGACGTACAAACACGCAAGTTAGTGCTAGGGTTCGCAGAATGAACGACCACAACACTATACTGTCCCAACCTCGACATTAGAACATGCTGACCTCGGCGTGATAAAGTTCAGCTCTTATACATTATCGTGTTCAAAGCTCAACATTATAGGTTATGCTGTGTTCCAGGTGGAGGCGATGGAGGTATAGTGGAGGTGGTGGAGGTAGGGGGAGGTGGTGGAGGTGATAAGATCAGATAAGATACACGCCTAGAATAGAATAACAATACATCTCAGAAACATTTAGTCCAAAAAATAAGTTAACTAGAATAGAAAGTTTGGCAATGGTAAAAAAAATAAGTTAAATAGAATGATGGAGGAGATAGAGGTATGGGGAGGTGGTGGAGGTACGGCGAGGTGGTGGAGGTGGTGAAGGTGGTGGAGGTATGGTGAGGTGGTGGAGGTATGGGGAGGTGGTGAAGGTGGTGGAGGTATGGGGAGGTGGTGGAGGTATGGGGAGGTGGTGGATGTGGTGAAGGTGATGGAGGTATGGGGAGGTGGTGGAGGTATGGCGAGGTGGTGAAGGTGATGGAGGTATGGGGAGGTGGTGGAGGTATGGGGAGGTGGTGGAGGTGGTGAAGGTGATGGAGGTATGGGGAGGTGGAGAAGGTATGGCGAGGTGGTGAAGGTGATGGAGGTATGGGGAGGTGGTGGAGGTATGGGGAGGTGGTGGAGGTGGTGAAGGTGATGGAGGTATGGCGAAGTGGTGGAGGTGGTGAAGGTGATGGAGGTATGGCGAGGTGGTGGAGGTGGTGAAGGTGATGGAGGTATGGGGAGGTGATGGAGGTAAGGGGAGGTGATGTAGGTGGTGAAGGTGATGGAGGTATGGCGAGGTGGTGGGGGTATGGTGAGGTGGTGGAGGTGGTGAAGGTGATGGAGGTATGGCGAGGTGGTGGGGGTATGGTGAGGTGGTGGAGGTGGTGAAGGTGATGGAGGTATGGCGAGGTGGTGGAGGTGGTGAAGGTGATGGAGGTATGGGGAGGTGGTGAAGGTGGTGGAGGTGGTGAAGGTGATGGAGGTATGGCGAGGTGGTGGAGGTGGTGAAGGTGATGAAGGTACGGCGAGGTGGTGGAGTTGGTGAAGGTGATGGAGGTATGGGGAGGTGGTGGAGGTATGGGGAGGTGGCGGTGCTGGAGGAGGACTTTGTCTTCCAGACTGTAAAGGTCTCACAGTGGGAGTAAGTCTGTGATAAGCGCGCTGTTCCGACAATTTCACATTCATCTCCTCCAGTGTCCTCCCGCGGCCGTCTCCTTGTTCCTCCTTTGTCTTCCTCTCTGGAAACCACTTGGACTTCTCTTTCCTATCACTTGTTCTTTTATCACGCTACTTGTTGTTCTGTTTTCCCTCTTAATTCCTTGTCTCGTCTTTTCTGCTCGTTCTCTTTCCCTCTCGATCTTCTCTCGTTCTCCCTCGCCCTCTCTCTGTCTGTGTCCCCCTCCCTTCTCTCTCTCCCCCTCTCTCCTCTAACTACCCACGAAACACAACTAACTCGACAAAGAGCAGTGTACTAATACACACACTGAACTAACGATGTACGAGCGGTAGTACACACTAAACACACTAACAATACAGCAACACAGAACTAAGTACACACGACACGAGCCACACACTTAACGGCGTACTAACTACATACTACTACTGTACGACACTGACAGTACACACTAAACATGCCTGTACACTAAACAGTTTACTGCCGTTCACCATTTTACAAGTAATCAACTTTGATGGTCTACGTGACAACAACATTAACATGCTCAGGAAATGAAAATGAAAATGTGTTTTTCAAAGCCATAAAGACAATATAATTGACTGTTGGTTTTATAGCTTTTTTATGTTTTTCTATTTTACTATTATAGACCTATTCACCAAATGAGTATTTGGTTCACTCTTTTACATTAAATTCCAACCCCCTTCAAATTGACAGTTACTGCGATTGCGTCAAAAGAAGGCAGGCTAAACATTACAACCAATCAGAACAAAGCCGGAGCCTGATCTCCCACTACGGCCAATCAAATCACATCGTTCCTGTGTTCCGGTCTAATCTTCCGTTTCACTTGAATGTATTGCAAGATGCGCTCTGAACAACAACTTGTTTCAGTGTTAATGCCTTGCTCTAACAATGGGAAGAGACCCCTCAACCCTGGCAGTGTTCACGCCTTGCTCCACCGTGTCTCTGAGGCAGAAGGTATTTTCTCAGAACAAGAGATGCTGTGTGAATAATGACTTTGGTGTTTGGTTTCATGAAGCAGTCATTGGATACGGTCTGCATGGCGCCCGGTCCGGCCCTCTTACCCTGATTACTAACCGATGGACCGATCTGCAGACCGATCTGCGGACCGATCAATAAGCCACTGAAGTGTGATGCAAATGTTCTGCCCATCCGTCCGTCCGCCACCAGAATAATGACGGCATCCACATGAATTAAAATAATCGTTGATAAATATCTCTGACTAATTCCAACAATGTCTATCGATATAATTATGATTATTCTTTATGGTAAATGGCAAATTAATTGCATTTATATCGCGCTTTTACAGTTGCCTCATTCATACACCGACGGCGGTGTCAACCATGCAAGGTAACAACCAACACGTCAGGAACAGTTAGGGTTAGGTGGTGTCTTGCTCAGGGACACCTCAACACTTAGCTAGGCGGAGCCCGGGGATCGAATCAGTAACCTTCCGGTTGCGGACAACCGTTCTTACCTCCTGAGCTACTGCCGCCCTTAATGTCCAGAGTCGCTTTGGATAAAAGCGTCTGCCAAACGCCCTAAATATAAATGCTAATATATTTCTATTGAATATTCGTTAAAATGTCCTTGTATGTGAACGCTTACAAAACAGTCAATAAAACACAATCAACAAAACACACAACGATAATTAAAATCTGTGAATATTCATTCTCACGAGTGAACCTGCGACATGGACCGATGGAACCATGGGCCTCCTCTCTCCAGAGCTGTCCAACTGAAACATCCACCTCCCCTCCGGTAAACAACAAGCCACTGGCCAAACTACAGCCAAACAAGGCCGATGACGCGTTCAGTTAGAAACCAGCTCGCAATCTCCACCGACAGGCCGCCTCCGCACGGCAGCCAATCAGCTGGCAGATCTTAGCGAGGAAAGAGCCAGTGTTGTTAATCCGTCTGAAGTCTCTCAGGTAATTTACTTTATCTCTGCCATCTCCTCCTCCTCTCAGGTACTTCTGTAAGCAGTAAGCCCTTCACCGCAAACATCTGTCACCGCGGTGAGAGGGCCGATGCCATCTACCTGTCTGTTTATCTGTCTGTCTTTAACAACCTGTCTGTCTGTCTGCCTTTAACAACCTGTCCGTCTGCAGGTCTGTCTATCTGTTTCTGTCTGTCTGTCTTTGACTACCTGTCTGTTTATCTGTCTGTCTTTAACAACCTGTCTGTTTATCTGTCTGTCTTTAACAACCTGTCTGTCTGTCTGTCTGTCTTTAACAACCTGTCTGTCTGTCTGTCTGCCTTTAACAACCTGTCTGTCTATCTGTTTCTGTCTGTCTTTAACTCCTGTCGGTCTGCCGTCTGTCTATCTGTTTTTGTCTGTCTGTCTTTAACAACCTGTCTGTTCTGTCTGTCTTTAACGACCTGTCTGTCTGTCTGTCTTTGTCTTTAACGACCTGTCTGTCACTCTGTCTTTAACTACCTGTCTGTCTGTCTATCTGTTTCTGTCTGTCTGTCTTTGACTTCCTGTCTGTTTATCTGTCTGTCTTTAACGACCTGTCTGTCTGTCTGTCTTTAACAACCTGTCTGTCTGCCAGTCTGTCTATCTGTTTCTGTCTGTCTGTCTTTGACTACCTGTCTGTTTATCTGTCTGTCTTTAACGACCTGTCTGCCTGTCTGTCTGCCTTTAACAACCTGTCTGTCGCTCTGTCTTTAACTACCTGTCTGTCTATCTGTTTCTGTCTGTCTGTCTTTGACTACCTGTCTGTCTGTCTGTCGGGCTGTGTATCTGTCTTTAATGGCTTGTCTATCTGTCTGTCTCTGTCTGCCTGTCTGTATGTGTGTCTTTAACTCCCTGTCTGTCGGTCTTTAACTATCTGTCTGTCTGTCTTTAACTATCTGTCTGTCTATGTTTGTCTGTCTGTCTGTCTTCAGCAACCTGTATGTCTGCTGTCTTTAGCTACCTGTCTATCTGTATGCGTGTCTTTAACTATCTGTCTGTGTCTATCTGTGCCTGTCTGTCTTTAACTACCTGTCTGTCGGTCTGTCATTAACTGTCTGTCTGTCTGTCTATCTGTTCATCTGTCTGCCTGCCTGCCTGCTGGGGAGTCTACACACACGTTGGTGGTTGGAGGGGTTTCTGTTTTTTTTTTTGTCGCACGCACACACAAAAGCACACACACGCACACACACACACACACACACACGCACACACGCACACACACACACACACACGCACACACACGCACACACACACACACACACACACACACACACACACACACCCGCCACCGAAGCATTCAGCGTTTGAAGCCATCTCATCATTATTACAGTTGCGAGGAACACTCGACTTTCACTCCCGGTGGAATAATTACTATTATCATCGCCGTATGTAGCAGCTTATTAGAAGACTGTTGCTCTCTTATTTTCCATCGCAGCTTTAGCGGCGGCATAATGATATTCTGTCAGATAGAGTGAAAAATGATTTCACGATATTTTTACGAGCCAGCCTCCGTGCAGAGAGCAAACACCTCTGTGATGCCCGGGGAAGCGGCTGTGAACAACAGCAGACAACACAGCACAGCACAAAGAGTTAGGAGTTAGGACCCAGCGGAGATGCACAAGTCTTATATAATGTAACTAAATACAAGTTATATTTAATGCATGGATATAAATATATATTGTACATGTTTAAAGGCATTTCAACATGACTCAAGAGCCGCATGGTTTTGCTTGTGCACGCGGAGAAGAGATAACGCTCAGAGCGCTCAAGACAGATTTTTTGGGGGAAAACTGATTGAAAACTGATAAAAATCCTAAAACTGTTTTCAAATATTCCCCTTATGAATATTTACAGTAAAACAATTTCATGAAATGCCTTTTGTGTCTTATCAACAACAAATGTGTTCATGGTGTGGCCCTCAAATCCGCTGTTGTGTTAACTCTGAAGAGTTGTGACAATCATTCTTCAGAATGGTACAAAAAAAATCGTTAAAAACTGTTGGATACATCTATATATATTACTGTAAAAAAGATCTGCCAAGCGTAAAACCCAGACTTCCAGCTCATGATGCCAAAATTACTTCATTAAAATGGTAAGAGGCGACCACATTCTCTAATTGATCACGAAACACAAGCATCAAATACTCAGGTCTTGGCTCCAGTTCTACGAAGGGTAGAGCAGACTAGCAGGAGGATGTGTTCATTCAAGGTTCCTGGCACACAGAGGGCGCTTTCTACTGGGATGTGACCTGTGTGTTGGTCCTGCAGGTCCTGCAGACCAAAGCGTGTGTTGCCACCAGCAGCAGATGGAGCACTGCTGTCTCCTCAGCTTTCTCTCCTTCTCAGATAAACCATCTCTCCTCCTCCTCCTCCTCCTCCTCCTCCTCCTCCTCCTCACCTTGGACTCTTTCTGTTGGCTGTCTGCCCATCATCGACTTCGACCATCGCCACCACCATCTCCACTACCACCCCTACCACCACCATCTCCATCACCACCACAAACACCTCCATCACCACAATCTCCACCACCACCATCACCACCACCACTACTTCCACCACCACGCGTGCGTGAACACACACTCTCTCACACACACACACAGGCACACACACGCCCACACACATACACACACACACTCATACACAGCAGCAGCAGCCGTGGTGTGTGTAGCTTTTACACCACCGCACGCCACTGTGACCCCACCCACCTCCGCCTCGCTGCCCGCCGCCGACTCCTTTCTGGGCTTCCGTGACCCCCGACCTCTCTCCCTTCCACAGGAAGACTCCCTCCCTCCCGTCTCAGAAACACAAATGAAAGACCGGAGTCACCACCCTATGACCACACTCACCACCTCCCCGTAGGGCCTAATTCAGACCCCCCCCCCTCCTCCTCCTTCTCCCACTCCAGACCGCTTCTGAATCGCTTCTGAATTATATGAAATGGTAAATGGATTGCATTTATATAGCACTTTTATCCAAAGCGCTTTACAGTTGCATCACATTCACCCATTCATACACCGACGGCGGTGTCAACTAGGGCTGGGTACCGAAATTCGGTACTTTTTTGATACCGACCGAATCACTGCGGTACTACCGAGCACCGGCAGAGGTCAGAACATTCGGTGCCAAACTTCGGTACCCTTTTTTTTTTCCTCGTCTCTCATCCAATCACTATATTTGTTCTATAATCTAACGTGACTGCTGGTTTAGGTGGCGGTATGCACCTTAAAGTTGTTTGCGATCCTCCAGTAAACCCAGAGAAGAAGAAGAAGAAGAAGAAGTGACTGCTGGTTGGATGGAAAAAGAAACGCGTCCTTGTGTTACTACGTCACTACGCATGTAAACACCGAGCCATGTGGATGTCCGCATTTGCGGAGAGTGGAAAAATGTCAAAACCACGGTCCAAGGTCTGGTTACATTTTGTAAAAAGTAGGGACGTGCAAAATGCAATATTTGTGATCAGACCATAGCTGGCGCGGGTGGCAACACTTCTAATTTAATGAAGCATTTAATCTCGCACGGCATTAACCTGAGACAAGACGAATAGAGTAAGTTACAATTTTTGACATTTGAAACTTAAAATGCATCAATCTGGTGCAATTTGAGAGCTTCTTTCTCTGTGTGTGAAAATGTTAGACATTTTCAAGTTAAAACTATAAGACATAATCTGGTGAACTTAGAGGGGGGTGGGATCATTAAAGCTCAGTTTTCATTCTGTTGTGGGCCGCCACAAATAAATCAATGTATGGGAAACACGGCCTAGTTTACAAATTGTCTAAGTGAAAAAGGAGCAATAAATATTTCATACTTGAAATTAATGACACTTGGACTCTTTCTATTTGGAAAAACTAATGTAAAAAGACTTGTATTACAGTAAAAACATGTTCCGGCAATTGCATTCTGAAATGTGCTTTTATTTACACATAGGTATCGAAAAAAGTATCGTTTTGGCACCGGTATCGAAACTCAGGTACCGGTTGTCACGGTTTCGGCCGTGTCTCCGGGCGCACAGGGTTGGTGGGCGTGGCTTCGGGCTCCGCTGCCGCCCCAGCGTGAGTCGCGGCACCTGCGCTGCGCTCACACCTGCCGCCAATGAACAATCATGGGATTATAAGAACCCCGGCGTTCCACCCACTTGGGGTCGGAACATTATTGCCACTACCCACTCGTCACGAGCTCCCCGGTGTTCTCCGTCCTCGCTCCTGGTTATGGGGTGATGGTTCCTCAGTGTCTCTGTGTCGGTTGTCGAAGTAAACACACACACACACACACACACATGTTTATAAATATATTTTCTATGATTAATCATGAAAGGAAGTGACTTTTAAGATCTTTAAGAGGTTAACTAAGCAGGTTTTTTTTTATCAAGATTGAATTTTTAATTTTTAATTTAATTTTAAATGTGTTTTTAATACTGATTGATGGTAAATCAGATATACAATTTATTTGTCAATATTTTCATGCATTATGTTTTGTAATACATGCTTGTATATCAGTTTTTATTTTCCTAAGCCTACTATGGAACCTGATTTAAATCAAATATAATATTCTATTCATAATGCAAGTGGTCTGTGTGAAAAGCTAATAATGTTCATGTTGTGAATAACTTTAAAGTGAATATTGATTCTTTGTGTTGTGTGGGGAACAACACGGCAGCAGAACACGTTCAGTTATTAGAGATATGTGCTCACCTGCTTATGATTCATAATGTCTGCTACTTCTATTATTTCAGTCCTTTTGTTTATTGTAGACATGTTTCTGTTGTATTTGTTAATATAGCATAATGGTAATAAACAACTCATTTGATCCAACTGAATGTTGTCGTGTGTTCAGCCGATGATTCTTCCCGTTTCTTCAGTGTAAATCCCCCAAGATCAGCAGATGTTTCTCCAGAGCTCAGCTCTCTGTTGGTTCTCCTAGCAGCACAGCTGGAATGTCCTTCCAGCCCCTTGGATCCCAGCAGGTCTCTATGGTGTCCTGCCCCCTGACGTTGGCCCAGTCTTCAGTCCCTCCCACTGGCTCTTCCTCACCTCACTGGTGGCTTGGGGGACCATGAGCTCAGTCCTCTGGAGACATTCCCTCCAACACCTCACAACACACACACACACACACACACACACACAGACACACACGTGGTGTCTCCATTCACCTCACTTCACCAAACTATGGCAATTTGTTTTCGAAACAAATATACAGATAAAGCAGGAACACACTGAAAGTGTGTGAGCAAGACATTTCTCAATTTCACCACTCGGGGGCGCTTTAGTAAGAAAAGTCATATTTTTGGTCATTGGTTCTCATGTTATCAGGCTATTATTTCACATCATGTCTTTTGTGATACTGGGGGATCGAACAAGCAACCTTCCTGTTGCCAGCTCTGCCTGCTTTTACCTCCTGAGCTACTGCCACATCTACATTACACTTGGTGTATTGCGTCAAGACCTTGCCAGAAACCCAGAAACAATTGCCTCATTTGACCACTGGGGGGCTCTATAGTAAGAAAAAGCATATTATTATTACTCTTTATGTTGACTTGGCCCCCTCATTGCTGCTTGCAGCTATATTTTTTCCTGTAGTTTTCTAAATTACAATCCAATGTACAATCCCCCCAAAGAATCACCACCTTATCGTGGTGGGGGGGTTTGGGCACCCCCGTGACCCTGGGAGCTGTGTTGTCCGGGGCATTAGCCCCTGGTAGGGTCTCCCAAGGCAAAGTGGTCTCAGGGGAGGGGCCAGACTAAGAGCGATTCAAAGGCCCCATGAAAAGACTCCCGGAAAGAACAGTCACCTCGCCCGGACAAGGGAAACCGGGGCACCCTTCTGGAGCCAGACCTGGGAGGGGAGCTCGTCGGCGAGCATCTGGTGGCCGGGCCTGGATCCATGAGGCCCGGCCGGGCCAAGCCCGAAAAGACAACGTGGAGTCACCTCCCTGTGGGCTCACCACCTGCAGGGAGAGTCATTGGGGTCGGGTGCATTGTATACCGGGCGGTAGGCAAAAGCGGGGTCCTGGGCGTGCGGATCCCCATCATCGGCGACTGGTTCTAGGGACGTGGAACGTCACCTCACTGGCCGGGAAGGAGCCGGAGCTGGTGCGGGAGGTGGAGCGGTACCAACTAGATATGGTTGGGCTCACCTCCACACACAGCACCGGGTCTGGAACCAAACTCCTGGAGAGGGGTTGGACCCTCTACTTCTCCGGAGTTGCCCAGGGTGTGAGGCGCCAGGCGGGTGTGGGGATACTCACAAGTCCCCGGCTGAGCGCCGCTGTGTTGGAGTTCTCTCCACTGAACGAGAGGGTCGCCTCCATGCGACTGCAAGTCGCTGGGGGGAAGGCTCTGACTGTTGTGTGTGCCTATGCACCAAACAGCAGCTCAGAGTATCCGGCCTTCTTGGAGTCCTTGGGTGACATCCTGGAAAGGGTTCCATCCGGGGGCTCCATAGTTCTACTGGGGGACTTCAACGCACACGTGGGTAATGATGGAGAAACTTGGAGGGGAGTGATTGGGATGAACGGCCTGCCCGATCTGAACCAGAGTGTTGTTTTGTTATTGGACTTCTGTGCTAGCCATGGACTGGCCATAACAAACACCATGTTCGAACATCGGGTGGTCCACAAGTGTACCTGGTACCGGACCACCTTAGGCCAAAGGTCACTGATCGACTTTGTAATCGTATCAGCAGATCTGCGGCCGCATGTTTTGGACACTCGGGCGAAGAGAGGAGCAGAGCTGTCAACTGATCACCACCTGGTGGTGAGTTGGATCAGATGGTGCGGGAGGCTGCCAGACAGACCTGGTGAATCCAAACGTGTAGTGAGGGTGAACTGGGAACGTCTGGTGGAAGCCCCTGTCCGTAGGGTCTTTAACTCCCACCTCCGGAAGAACTTCTCGTGCATCCCGGGGGAGGTTGGGGACATGGAACCTGAGTGGGCCATGTTTAGAGCCTCCATTGTAGAGGCTGCAGCTCGGAGCTGTGGTCAAAAGGCTGTCGGTGCCTGTCATGGCGGCAACCCAAGAACCCATTGGTGGACACCAGCGGTGAAGGAAGCCGTCAGGCTGAAGAAGGAGGCCTTTCGGCCTGGTTGGCCCAGGGGTCTACTGAAACAGCAGACAGGTACCGGGAGGCCAAAAGGGCCGCAGCTTCAGCAGTTGCTGAAGCTAAAACCCGGGTGTGGGAGGAGTTCGGGGAGGCCATGGAGCAGGACTTTTGGTTGGCCTCAAGGAGGTTCTGGCAAACTGTCCGGCGACTCAGGAAGGGAAAGCAGGGCTTGGCTCAGGCTGTGCTCAGTCGGGAAGGAGAACTGCTGACCCAGACTGAGGATATTGTCAGGCGGTGGAAAGAACACTTTGAGGAGCTCCTGAACCCGACCAGTACGTCCTCTGTGGAAGAGGCAGAGTCTGAAGACTCGGGGGAAGTCTCACCCATATCCTTGGTAGAGGTCACTGAAGTAGTCAAAAAGCTCTTCAGTGGCAAGGCGCCAGGTCTGGATGAGATTAGCCCTGAGATTTGGGAGATGGGAGTTTGCCCATCCAGTCTACATGTGCTTTGTGGACTTGGAGAAGGCCTATGACCGTGTCCCCCGGGGAATCATGTGGGGGGTACTACGGGAGTATGGGGTACCGGGGCCGTTGGTACGTGCCATTCGGTCCCTGTACGAACAAAGTGCGAGCTGCGTCCGTGTTCTCGGCACAAAGTCAAGCATGTTCTCAGTGGGTGTTGGACTCCGCCAAGGTTGCCCCTAGTCACCGGTTCTGTTCGTGATCTTCATGGACAGAATGTCAAGGCGCAGCCGAGGTGAGTAGAGTGTCCGGTTTGGGGACCTCACAATTGCATCTCTGCTCTTTGCAGATGATGTGGTTCTGTTGGCTACATCAGACCGTGACCTCCAGCATGCACTGGGGCGGTTTGCAGCCAAGTGTGAAGCAGTCGGGATAAGAGTCAGCACCTCCAAGTCTGAGGCCATGGTTCTCTGCCGGAAAACGGTGGAGTGTTCCCTCCGGGTTGGGAGTGAGTTGCTGTCTCAAGCGAAGGAGTTCAAGTATCTCGGGGTCTTGTTCATGAGTGAGGGCAAAATGGAGCGGGAGATGGACAGACGGATTGGTGCAGCGTCTGCAGTAATGCGGGCGCTGTACCGGTCCGTTGTGGTGAAGAGGGAGCTGAGCCGGAAGGCGAAGCTTTCGATTTACTGGTCCATCTACGTTCCAACCCTCACCTATGGTCACGAGCTTTGGGTAGTGACTGAAAGAATGAGATCGCGGATACAAGCGGCCGAAATGAGTTTCCTCCGCAGGGTGGCTGGGCTCAGCCTTAGAGATAGGGTGAGGAGCTCAGACATCCGGAGGGAGCTCGGAGTAGAGCCGCTGCTCCTCCGCATCGAAAGGAGTCAGCTGAGGTGGTTCGGGCATCTGATTAGGATGCCCCCCAGGCGCCTCCCTTTGGAGGTTTGGATGGATGGATGGAATCCAATGTAATAACAATAACCTAAGCCCTCATCATATCTCAGACAAGTTGAATACGTACACATACACAAACCATACAGATAATACATTCAAGAAAACAGTAAGTAAGTAAAGAGTGACCATATTTTTACTATGTTAAACTTCTATGCAACATTATTGAAAATATTACATCACTGCATGACCTGTAATGCTTCACAATATTTACAAAATAGATGTTTCTTGCATCAAACCATAAAAACCCCAACAAAACCCAACCATAGCAAAATGACGACTCCTGACAAACCGCCAAGTGCACAACATACTTCACGCAACTTTATTCCTGTAAAGTATATATTAATATATACTCACTTACATGTTAGAAAAAAAATACTGACAAAAAGGGGTCGTTTCTTCCCCCCCCAAATGGGCACCTTTAAAGAGCAAATTGATTGGAAACAAACAAAAATGAAAAAAACGTTGCAGACCATTTAGGAAACAGAAAAATATTCAACTCGGGGACTATGCAAATTACTACAAATAAACAACAAACCCCAACTTATAAAAAAAACAAAACACTGACAGGAGCATTGTAGGGCCCATACATACATTGCACTAAGGAAGATGTGTGTGTGTGTGTGCACAGGTTGAGGTTGCAGAAGGAACTTTACAGAGAAGGACATTTCCACAGCAAGTGGCTTAATACAGAGCTCCATGCCTTTATGACTTACTATGAAGTGTTTTTGGGGTTTGTTTTTAATGGAGGTAAGTTGTCCCATTGAGATATTACTGGAGCCTCGAGGGTTACAAGTCAACACAAAAGGAAGGACAGGAAAGTATCCTTTCTTAGCGTTCGTAAATGAGTGTGTAACCTAGGTTAAAATAGCCATAAACAGATAATTGAATAAATGATCGTAAAAATATTTCTGAATAAATATTCTGACATTAGAAATAAAAGTCCATGATTTAGTCTAATAAATAGGATAAAAAATAATTCGTTTCAATATTGATTCTTATAGGAAGTTGTCACTTAACTAGTCAGCCAATCAGAATGGCTGGTTGCAACTTCCTGTTTCAGAGAACGCTCGTCAGAGAGAAGAACGCAAGCTGAACGAAGAGCTAGTGAAACGAACCAGTGAGCAAAATACGCAAGAAACGTGAAAACTTTTATTTTCTTTGATGTGAAAGTGTTTTCTGTTATATTCTGTCTGCAAGTGTAGACTGTGGTTTATTTAGATATTCTATAGGAGAGTAAAACCGTGTATTATCCGGATCGTTTGGAGCCACGTTACCGCTGGCGAGCCTCCCACATTGAGAAGAACCATCGGATCATCATCACGTTGCATCCACAAGATTCATCTACATTCCTGAGAACAAGGACTCTTTCATTGGATTATCGGTAGGACTGTATAAGACCTTCGTTATTTTCGTTGCAAGAGGATTCGTTTGGACTTTGATTTGCGGTAAGCGTGGACTCATTGAAAACAGAACTGAACCTCATCTCCTGCTAAGTTCGCACGTGGATTTTGCTGGACTGCTCGACTGGTCGCTAGCAAGGGTGAATTCGTTGACTGTTGTATACGGTCTAAGATTTAACTTGATACTTGATACTTATTCATTCAGAAGTGAATCTCAGACAGTAAGGCACCAGGAATTAACTCACAGCCTGAATGGCCAAGGAAACAGCTACACCTCCAGCCAATCGGCAATAAGGGACATCCCTGGCTATCATATGACGTAGCAATTCTCAGATAGAATAATTGCATCTTGAACAAGTGAAGTTTCTAAAATAAAGCAAAACACAATACTTATATAAGTTAGGAGTAATTTACAATAGGCTCCTCTCCCACAGAGAGAACCCTCGACAGACTTTCACATGACTGTTTGGCCACTATGTTCACAGCAGGAGATTCCTGAGGCTGACACAGGAGAGACGTTAACCCTCCACCCATGATCTCACAACCATCTTCCTACATTTACATCAAGGAGATTTATTCTATTGATAAGCTAAGTTCCCCTGAGACAAGACGGACAAGACGGAGACTCAAGTGACGCCTACCTTGGATTTGTATGTTAATGGCTGGTCACGATAGGGGATACAGATTCTCTCACATTCCTAGTTTTATTTCAATATATAACGATTAAGATTCCTCATGTGTCGTGTTAATAACTTTACTTAATGTCTTATTCTAGTTTTAAGTTGTTTACTTATCAATATATATATTTTGTAGTTCATTCATCATTGCTATTTTTATTTCAATATGTTATATATAGTATGTGATATCAGAGTTTGTATTGTGGGGTTTGATTTACAAACAGTATATTCATCATTTCCTGTATTCATTTCAGTATATGTTGGTTTAATATTCTTATGTTTCTTAAGTTAGGTTTAACAGTCTTATTTACTATCATGTCTTATTCAAGTTCTTTAAGTTGTTTACTTATCAGAATATATATTTGTAATTCATTCATCATTGCTATTTGTATTTCAATATATTATATATGAGGGATTAGAATTTGTATTGTATTGTCTATTCATCATTTCCTGCATTCATTTTAGTATACACATTTCTGTTATCATTTTAGAATATGCTTGTTTAATCTTTCTTTATAATAATACTTTAGTTTATGAGTTACCGCAGAAGGAGGAGCTTCACAAGTATATTACCATAGAGGCGTGTACATGTGTTGAGAGGAGTGTCAAGTGGGCGGGATAAGGAAACCAGGAAAAAGTTGATAAAAGGAGCTGTTTGAGGGGAGTTCGGGAGGGGATTCAGCTGACCGACCTCCATTTCTTATGACTAATAGGTTGTATTAAATGTTTTGCAATTTGCCACTTTCGTCTCCTCGACTTCTCCTTCTCCACGAATTCTCTAAATTTAATGTTAGTTTCCACAACACGATCCGGATATTTTCCATCCATCTAAGAGGACGAAATCTGAAGTGTGGACGCATGTGGTGTATTGCAAGAGTGCTGACGGAAAGCTGACTGAAGATCGTTACCCTGTCTGCGGAACATGCAGAAAGAAAAACAAATCGCTGCGATCTTCCGAGTTACCTTCGTGACCACCGCCCGTGACTTAAACAGCAGACGCCCGTTAAGTTAACTTTTAGCTCAATGCCTGATGTGGGGAAAGACATGTGGGGAAGAAGTTTTGTATGCATGTGTGTTACGGTGAAATACTAGTGACCTGAGGTGACCGGGCAACCGTATCAACCAATCAGAGGTGAACGTGCATGAGAACCAACGTCCCAGTAGTGTTTGGGTTCGGTTCTCCTTTAAACAGTGAAGACAGGAGGAGGAGGAGGGGGGGGGGGGGGGACACAAGACAATAACGTTTAAAAAAAACTGTTCTCGCCGCGGACAATTTGTTTCCAAATCAACACTTCGATACGATGACTTCCTTGTGGTCGATGTTTTAAAAGCGGACGCCTTTCGGTCATTTCCCAGAGGCGTGCCCATTTAAAAAAACAAAAAAACAAAACAGAAAAAGACAGGCCGTGTGAACGGACCCTAAAAGCCAGGGAGATAGGAGTCGTACGTCAGGAGCGTATGGGAGAGGAGAACAAACGACTCACTGTGCCCGATATCTTATCCAGCTCGGACATCGCCTGGTGGATAGCAGCTTCCAAATGGTTGTTTAGTTTGCCCGTCCTACGAAACGCAACACAAGTCACTTGAAGACATGGGAGACACTTCCATACAGAACAGCATGCGTTATATCTGACTTGGGTTAGGGTTAGCCTCCACATACACAATATAGGCTCATACAAACAATCATTGTTCACAAAGATGTTAATGGGTCAAATGGGCTGCGTTTCCATCATGCTATCAATGAGTGTCTCACATCACATCCATCCATCCATTCATACACACACATTCGTAGACCAATGGCGGTGTCAAACATGCAAGGATGTGTATTTAGTCGTTTTTTTTTGGGGGGGGGGTTTACCAAATGGTCTAATTTGAATCGCGGCATAATCCTGTTGCCCTATTTGTCCTTTGTGGTCAGTTAACCTGGTTCAGGGACAGTGCTGCTACGTGTAGCCTAATTCTACAATGTCACACACTCTTTTAATGGGAATTGGGAATTGGGGAAAACCATGCAAATTCAGGTTAAACAGAAAAGACAGGGGGAGGGGGCGAGATTTCACCTTGGAATCCGCCAGGTAAACGAAGGGGCAGATTGATGCATATAATGTATTTTTTCAAATCCGTAGCAAACTGCAATTGAAGTTTGAATACGGTTCCTATAAACACTGGCTGTTGTGTGTCCTTGTGAAGACCATGGATTAAGTCAATCTTTGACACCGCCTGGATTCCTGTATTTATTTTATTTTTTTATTTTTTTGCCTCGTTTCTGTGTTTCACCAGAGTGAGAGAAGCTAGCTAACCTTGAGTGTCCACGTGTGCCTGTTCAGAGATGAGAAATCTTCTTTCTAATGGGAGTGAAAAGAATGCTCTCTGCTTTCACACTCACACACACACACACACACACACACACACACACACACACACACACACACACACACACACACACACACACACACACACACGTGCACATACACACATGTGCACACACATATATACTCTCTCTCTCTGTCTCTCTGTCGGACTCTCTCTCTTTCTGTCTTCTGTCTCTATCCTTTCTCTCTGCCTCTCTATCCTCCTGTCTATCTCTGTCTGTCTGTCTGTCTGTCTGTCTCTATGTCTGTCTCTCTCTCTCTCTCTCTCTCTCTCTGTCTCTCTCTCTCTCTCTCCCAGTCTTTATTTTGCCTCTATTTGCCCTTCACTCTGGCTCTCACCTCGTTCTCAGCATACCTCCCTTTATAATAGAAACCCACTCTTTCTCTTTTTCTACATCCACTCTCCTTGTTTTCCCTTCTCGATAGTGAATGGCTTGATTATGTGATTGGCTGGAGCCTCAGCTACACTTCCTGGTTACTGTTGCTAGCAAATGACACGAGGCCTAAAAATACATGACCAGAGTCTAGGGGAAGAAACGGAGAAAGGAACCGGAGAAAAAATCCCCAGATTAAAAAAAACGTTCCGAAAAATGGACCACATTCAATCTTTTGGCGGCGTTCAACATCCTTGGTCATTTGATGGCTCTCTGTTTCCACAAACACGGTTGAGGTCGGGGGTTCTCTGGGGAAATTCAAAATAATTCAACATTTTACATTTACAGCATTTGGCAGACACTTTTATCCAAAGCGACTTGCAAAGAGTACATTTGTTGAAGGAATATCGATCAATATCTCGCTGTGGTACATAGAGATGATAATAGAGCAGGTTTCAAGCATTCAACATGCCTAACCTGTTTAATACGGGGGTGACAGTAACTCAGGAGGTGAGAGTGGGTCTGGCAACAGGAAGGCTGCTGGTTCGATCCCGGCCTAATTGTCGAGGTGTCTCTGAGCGAGACGCCACCTAACCCTAACTGCTCCTGACGTGTTGGCTGTTACCTTGCATGGTTGACAACGCCGTCGGTGTATGAATGGGTGAATGTGAGGCAACTCTAAAGCACTTTGGATAAAAGCGACATATAAATGCAATCCATTTACCATAATACACATCCTAAATATACGCATTGAAGGAACAGCACGACCCCCTACTGGGTCTGATAACGGTTGATATCACATCAGCTGTGTGATCCGTTATTTTTTATTAGTTTTAATGACTTCATTAACAACAGTGTGCCAAATCTCTTCTCTCTCTTTCTCTCGCTTTGTCTCTCGCTCTCTCTCTCTCCTTTGCCTCTTCCCCTCCCTCACATTCTCTCTTTCTCTCACACACTCTCCTTCTCACACATTTCTCCTCCCCCCCTCTCTCTCTCTCTCTCTCTCTCTCTCTCTCTCTCTGTCTCTGTCTCTCTCTCTCTCTCTACAGAGATCAAGACGAATATTTTTGTCACAAGCTTTGGGCCGGTGTCTGACACAGAGATGGTGAGTGTGTGTGTGTGCATGCGTGTGCGTGTGTGTGCATGTGTGTGTGTGTGTGTGTGTGTGTGTGTGTGTGTGTGTGTGTGTGTGCGTGTGTGTGTGCTGGTCAGCAACCATTACCATAGTTACATGCCAGTGTAGGGTCAACCGTCATTCAAAACTCTCCAGTCTATTTTTGGACTTTTCGGTCAGCCATGAACATTTATTTTGTGTCTCACTTACCTATTTTTATTCAATTACAAATGTGATTGTTTGTTATAAAAGTTTGCAATACATACTGTTGGTAGTATACATATAGACATATAGAGCATATTCATATTGGCTGTCTGTTTCATATTTTAGCCATTTAAAAACAATGGACCTCATTCACGAACGCAGTTAAGAAAAAGTTAAGAAGAAATTTCTTCTTAACTCCACTTACGAAGTTCCTGCGACAATTCTGGCATTCAAGAAAGTTTTCTTATCTGGGATTGGTTCTTAGATAAGAACAGGATTTAAGAACGCGGAAAAGCAGTCGTAGCGACCTATTTGGAGTGCGTCCATGTTCTTAAGGGCTGAATTTGTGAGAAATCATTGGTGATTGCGTTCACATCAATTCTACAGACATCCTCGGATGTAAATAATTATAATAATAATAAATACGAGAATATTTGTATCATTAACAATTACGTTTCACATGCATAGTCATGATTCTACGAGGCATCGTGATGTCCTAAAATAAATAAAAGCACAACAAGAACACTGCAAATGGAAGTGAATAAATAAATAAGCACTAAACTCAATCACGTGGATATAGACATAGGGGAATAGAATTGACACATCTACATTCTGTGAATGAACATGTGAATATCCATCACTAAAATATATCATATGGGCCTACATACTATACATAATATACATAATATACATAATATACATCATATACATAATATACATGATATACATAATATACATCATATACATCATATACATCATATACATAATATACATCGGGCCCAAGGACGTATTGTTGTTTAGGACATTGGTGGACATCACAGATATTGCGCCAAGGATGCGCAATTACGCTCCCGTGAGGCGCGCGTCGGGCTCCGAGTCAGCGTCTGGGGGGGGGGGGGGGGGGGGGGCTCCGTTACTTCGCGGTTCTGACGGGGAGGGGGGGGGGGGGGGATGGATATCGCTGGATATTGGTGGGGACATGTCCCCAGCGTGGTCTACGTGACAACAACATTAACATGCTCAGGAAATGAAAATGAAAATGTGTTTTTCAAAGCCATAAAGACAATATAATTGACTGTTGGTTTTATAGCTTTTTTATGTTTTTCTATTTTACTATTATAGACCTATTCACCAAATGAGTATTTGGTTCACTCTTTTACATTAAATTCCAACCCCCTTCAAATTGACAGTTACTGCGATTGCGTCAAAAGAAGGCAGGCTAAACATTACAACCAATCAGAACAAAGCCGGAGCCTGATCTCCCACTACGGCCAATCAAATCACATCGTTCCTGTGTTCCGGTCTAATCTTCCGTTTCACTTGAATGTATTGCAAGATGCGCTCTGAACAACAACTTGTTTCAGTGTTAATGCCTTGCTCTCACAGTGGGAAGAGACCCCTCAACCCTGGCAGTGTTCACGCCTTGCTCCACCGTGTCTCTGAGGCAGAAGGTATTTTCTCAGAACAAGAGATGCTATGTGAATAATGACTTTGGTGTTTGGTTTCATGAAGCAGTCATTGGATACGGTCTGCATGGCGCCCGGTCTGGCCCTCTTACCCTGATTACTAACCGATGGACCGATCTGCAGACCGATCTGCGGACCGATCGATAAGCCACTGAAGTGTGATGCAAATGTTCTGCCCATCCGTCCGTCCGCCACCAGAATAATGACGGCATCCACATGAATTAAAATAATCGTTGATAAATATCTCTAACTAATTCCAACAATGTCTATCGATATAATTATGATTATTCTTTCTGGTAAATGGCAAATTAATTGCATTTATATCGCGCTTTTACAGTTGCCTCACATTCACTCATTCATACACCGACGGCGGTGTCAATCATGCAAGGTAACAACCAACACGTCAGGAGCAGTTAGGGTTAGGTGGTGTCTTGCTCAGGGACACCTCAACACTTAGCTAGGCGGAGCCCGGGGATCGAATCAGTAACCTTCCTGTTGCGGACAACCGCTCTTACCTCCTGAGCTACTCCAAAGTCGCTTTGGATAAAAGCGTCTGCCAAATGCCCTAAATATAAATGCTAATATATTTCTATTGAATATTCGTTAAAATGTCCTTGTATGTGAACGCTTACAAAACAGTCAATAAAACACAATCAACAAAACACACAACGATAATTAAAATCTGTGAATATTCATTCTCACGAGTGAACCTGCGACATGGACCGATGGAACCATGGGCCTCCTCTCTCCAGAGCTGTCCAACTGAAACATCCACCTCCCCTCCGGTAAACAACCAGCCACTGGCCAAACTACAGCCAAACAAGGCCGATGATGCGTTCAGTTAGAAACCAGCTCGCAATCTCCACCGACAGGCCGCCTCCGCACGGCAGCCAATCAGCTGGCAGATCTCAGCGAGGAAAGAGCCAGTGTTGTTAATCCGTCTGAAGTCTCTCAGGTAATTTACTTTATCTCTGCCATCTCCTCCTCCTCTCAGGTACTTCTGTAAGCAGTAAGCCCTTCACCGCAAACATCTGTCACCGCGGTGAGAGGGCCGATGCCATCTACCTGTCTGTTTATCTGTCTGTCTTTAACAACCTGTCTGTCTGTCTGCCTTTAACAACCTGTCCGTCTGCAGGTCTGTCTATCTGTTTCTGTCTGTCTGTCTTTGACTACCTGTCTGTTTATCTGTCTGTCTTTAACAACCTGTCTGTTTATCTGTCTGTCTTTAACAACCTGTCTGTGTCTGTCTGTCTGCCTTTAACAACCTGTCTGTCTGTCTGTCTGCCTTTAACAACCTGTCTGTCTATCTGTTTCTGTCTGTCTTTAACTCCCTGTCCGTCTGCCGGTCTGTCTATCTGTTTCTGTCTGTCTGTCTTTGACTACCTGTCTGTTTATCTGTCTGTCTTTAACGGCCTGTCTGTCTGTCTGTCTTTAACGACCTGTCTGTCTGTCTGTCTTTAACGACCTGTCTGTCTGCCAGTCTGTCTATCTGTTTCTGTCTGTCTGTCTTTGACTTCCTGTCTGTTTATCTGTCTGTCTTTAACGACCTGTCTGTCTGTCTGTCTTTAACAACCTGTCTGTCTGTCTGTCTGTTTCTGTCTGTCTGTCTTTAACTACCTGTCTGTTTATCTGTCTGTCTTTAACGACCTGTCTGCCTGTCTGTCTGCCTTTAACAACCTGTCTGTCGCTCTGTCTTTAACTACCTGTCTGTCTATCTGTTTCTGTCTGTCTGTCTTTGACTACCTGTCTGTCTGTCTGTCGGGCTGTGTATCTGTCTTTAATGGCTTGTCTATCTGTCTGTCTCTGTCTGCCTGTCTGTATGTGTGTCTTTAACTCCCTGTCTGTCGGTCTTTAACTATCTGTCTGTCTGTCTTTAACTATCTGTCTGTCTATGTTTGTCTGTCTGTCTGTCTTCAGCAACCTGTATGTCTGTCTGTCTTTAGCTACCTGTCTGTCTGTATGCGTGTCTTTAACTATCTGTCTGTGTCTATCTGTGCCTGTCTGTCTTTAACTACCTGTCTGTCGGTCTGTCATTAACTGTCTGTCTGTCTGTCTATCTGTTCATCTGTCTGCCTGCCTGCCTGCTGGGGAGTCTACACACACGTTGGTGGTTGGAGGGGTTTCTGTTGTTTTTTTTTGTCGCACGCACACACACACACACACACGCACACACACACACACACACACACACACACACACACACACACACACGCACACACACACACACACACACACACACACACACACACGCACACACACACACACACACACACACACACACACCCGCCACCGAAGCATTCAGCGTTTGAAGCCATCTCATCATTATTACAGTTGCGAGGAACACTCGACTTTCACTCCCGGTGGAATAATTACTATTATCATCGCCGTATGTAGCAGCTTATTAGAAGACTGTTGCTCTCTTATTTTCCATCGCAGCTTTAGCGGCGGCATAATGATATTCTGTCAGATAGAGTGAAAAATGATTTCACGATATTTTTACGAGCCAGCCTCCGTGCAGAGAGCAAACACCTCTGTGATGCCCGGGGAAGCGGCTGTGAACCACAGCAGACAACACAGCACAGCACAAAGAGTTAGGAGTTAGGACCCAGCGGAGATGCACAAGTCTTATATAATGTAACTAAATACAAGTTATATTTAATGCATGGATATAAATATATATTGTACATGTTTAAAGGCATTTCAACATGGCCGCATGGTTTTGCTTGTGCACGCGGAGAAGAGATAACGCTCAGAGCGCTCAAGACAGATTTTTTGGGGGAAAACTGATTGAAAACTGATAAAAATCCTAAAATATTCCCCCTTATGAATATTTACAGTAAAACTATTTCATTAAATGCCTTTTGTGTCTTATCAACAACAAATGTGTTCATGGTGTGGCCCTCAAAATCCGCTGTTGTGTTAACTCTGAAGAGTTGCGACAATCATTCTTCAGAATGGTACAAAAAAAATCGTTAAAAACTGTTAGATACATCTATATATTTTAAATATATACTGTAAAAATATAGATCTGCCAAGTAAAAGCCAGACTTCCAGCTCATGATGCCAAAATTACTTCATTAAAATGGTAAGAGGCGACCACATTCTCTAATTGATCACGAAACACAAGCATCAAATACTCAGGTCTTGGCTCCAGTTCTACGAAGGGTAGAGCAGACTAGCAGGAGGATGTGTTCATTCAAGGTTCCTGGCACACAGAGGGCGCTTTCTACTGGGATGTGACCTGTGTGTTGGTCCTGCAGGTCCTGCAGAACAAAGCGTGTGCTGCCACCAGCAGCAGATGGAACACTGCTCCGTCTCCTCAGCTTTCTCTCCTTCTCAGATAAACCATCTCTCCTCCTCCTCCTCCTGCCTCCTCCTCCTCCTCCTCCTCACCTTGGACTCTTTCTGTTGGCTGTCTGCCCATCATCGACTTCGACCATCGCCACCACCATCTCCACTACCACCCCTACCACCACCATCTCCATCAACCACCACAAACCACCTCCATCCCACCCACCAATCTCCGACCACCACCATCACCACCACCACTACTTTCCACCACCACGTGTGCGGTGAACACCACAACACACAACCCACACTCATACACAGCAGCAGCAGCCGTGGTGTGTGTAGCTTTTACACCACCGCACGCCACTTGTGACCCCACCCCACCTCCGCCTCGCTGCCCGCCGCCGACTCCTTTTTCTGGGCTTTCCGTGACCCCCTCTGCCTTCCACAGGAAGACTCCCTCCCGTCTCAGAAACACAAATGCAAGACTGGAGTCACCACCCTATGGGACCGCACTCACCACCTCCCCGTAGGGCCTAATTCAGACCCCCCTCATCCTCCAGACCGCTTCTGAATCGCTTCTGAATTATATGAAATGGTAAATGGATTGCATTTATACAGCACTTTTATCCAAAGCGCTTTACAGTTGCATCACATTCACCCATTCATACACCGACTAGAGCTGGGTATTCGAAATTCTGTACTTTTTTGGTACCAGCGACCGAATCACTGCGGTACTACCGAGCACCGGCAGAGGTCAGAACATTCGGTGCCAAAACTTCGGTACTTTTTCTTTTTTTCCCTCGTCTCCTCATCCAATCACTATATTTGTTCTAAAATCTAACGTGACTGCTGGTTTAGGTGGCGGTAATGCACCTTAAAGTTGTTTGCGATCCGCCAGTAAACCCAGAGAAGAAGAAGAAGAAGAAGTGACTGCTGGTTGGATGGAAAAAGAAACGCGTCCTTGTGTTACTACGTCACTACGCATGTAAACACCGAGCCATGTGGATGTCCGCATTTGCGGAGAGTGGAAAAATGTCAAACCCCGGTCCAAGGTCTGGTTACATTTAGTAAAAGTAGGGACGTGCAAAAATGCAATATTTGTGATAAGACCATAGCTGGCGCGGGTGGCAACACTTCTAATTTAATGAAAGCATTTAATCTCGCACGGCATTAACCTGAGACAAGATGGATAGAGTTAAGTTACAATTTTTGACATTTTGAAACTTAAAATGCATCAATCTGGTGCCAATTTGAGAGCTTCTTTCTCTGTGTGTGAAAATGTTAGACATTTTCAAGTTAAAACTATAAGACATAATCTGGTGAACTTAGAGGGGGGTGGGATCATTAAAGCTCAGTTTTCATTCTGTTGTGGGCGCCACAAATAAATCAATGTATTGGGAAACACGGCCTAGTTTACAAATTGTCTAAGTGAAAAAGGAGCAATAAATATTTCATACTTGAAATTTAATGACACTTGGACTCTTTCTATTTGGAAAAAACTAATGTAAAAAGACTACATTATGAAATGTGCTTTTATTTACACATAGGTATCGAAAAAACTATGGTTTTGGCACCGGTATCGAAACTCAGGTACCGGTTGTCACGGTTTCGGCCGTGTCTCCGGGCGCACGGGGTTGGTGGGCGTGGCTTCGGGCTCCGCTGCCGCCCCAGCGTGAGTCGCGGCACCTGCGCTGCGCTCACACCTGCCGCCAATGAACAATCGTGGGATTATAAGAACCCCGGCGTTCCACCCACTTGGGGTCGGAACATTATTGCCACTACCCACTCGTCACGAGCTCCCCGGTGTTCTCCGTCCTCGCTCCTATGTCTTCCTCGTCTCCGTGATTACCCTAGTCGATCCTGTGTCCTCCTCGCTCCTCGTCCCTCGCTCCAGTGTCTCCCTCGTTATTCTACGGACCCCTACCCTACTCGGACCCTCCCCACGCTCCTCGGACGGACCCCCACAGAAACCCCCGACCCCCGGACTGCCCTGACTCTCCCTCAGCCCAGCGTGAGTGAGATTATTGTGGACAATTTATTTTCTGGGATATATTTATTCCCCTTCCGCTGGCTTCACTCCCGCCTTGGTCACGTTTGCTATAAATAAACATTTCCTGTTGGCACACAGTCTGAGTCTGAGTCTTGCATTTTGGGTCCTCCGGCGTAACACCGTATTGGAAAATTTGAAACGATACCCAGCCCTAGTGTCAACCATGCAAGGTAACAACCAACACGTCAGGAGCAGTTAGGGTTAGGTGGCGTCTTGCTCAGGGACACCTCGACGCTTAGCTAGGCGGGAGGATCGCACCGGCGACCTTCCAGTTGCCAAACAAACGCTCGTACCTCCTGAGCTACTGCCGCCCTCTTACCGTACATGCTGTATGCCAGCAAGCCATAATAATAAACCTTGTCACATCCAAACAAAAAAGTTCTTCCTTCTTCTGGAACCTTGTGTTTCAGCCCAGTCAGGTGTTAGAGAGAGAGAGAGAAGCCAGCATCCCCTGGGACCTCTGGGGATAATAGACCAGCGACGGCCAGCGAGGTCGGGTTCTGCTCTCACCAACCCCCCCCCCACCCCCCCAACCCCTCCTCCCCACGTGGCTACAAGCTAACCAGAGTTACGTGAAACATAAACCTGGGGCCATTGTGAGAAAGAATGTCTTAACTTTATGATATAACTTCTGTATATGCGAGTTAAGGCAGACGTCGGGGAACACAAGATAATATTTGATCGGCTGCGGGGGCTTTATGAGGTAAAAGCCTTTCATAGCCCAGACACATGGCGCGCTAAGCCGGTCAGAACGCCTCTATAAACCTGATCTCTATTGATTTTCTTCTGGTCGGTGATCACAGCGGCCCGCCACCGCCGCCGCCGCCGCTCCACAGCGAATCAGAGTCCAGAGATCCGAGAGGTGTTTGACACCGGTGTACTTTATATGACAATGTAGGTCGCCGTGATTAACTTTCCAACTAACAACTGTCAAAGGGGGAAATCGATAGGTAATTTTGGGGGCCAGGCAGCAGAGGTTGCAGTCGATATGTTCCACCGGCCCGACTTGAGGGACACAGGTAAAAAGATTAGCCTCTGCTACCCTCCGTTTCTCACTTCATAATTGTCTTTGAGCAGCAATGAAGATCACCGTTATGAGAATGTCAACATTAGCGCTAGCGGTCGACACATCGCACAACACGACGTAGGAACCTCTGTGTACGCAAGTTTAAACCGCTATATATCAAAACATGGATCTGAAACTCTGCAGTATTTTTCCACTCTAACTCACTTTATTATTTTCTTCAAACAGTAGCCATGCTGAAAACATCCCATAAACCCAAGGTTAATAGTGCTATTCACATTAGGGACACAAATCATGTGGCTAATCAAGGCCTATTCCATGACTATTGTATTTCGTGATCTATGTTGATCACTTGCTCTCTGCAGTCAGGATTTTATCCGAAGCGGGAGGTAATGTACAAGAGACAATCTCTTTGTTTCACAAAGGCCAGTTAATGGACGCCCTGAATCACTCACGCCTTAATGTGAGAATTATCCTTCAGAGGATTGTGCTTATCGCGCTAACTCTGGCTAACGCTGGCTAATGCTAGTTAATGGAGCCGCAGCAGAGGTGACACTTTATATCCTGTATTGTCCAGATTCTTTTCACAGACGTTCATAGCTCAAATGTACGTCACGAATAAGAAAGAGATTGAAAAAAAAAAGGTACAATTGAATGGAGGCTTACGGTTTTATTATCACAGACTTTAAAATGTAATTCTCAGATTTTCAAGTGTATGAAAAGAAATGTCTTTCGACTCTAATCTCATCCCATCATTATTGTAAATAATCCTCATTGTGACACAGTGTGGCACAGTTGTTTTATTTTCCATTGTGTTTTGGTAAAAAACACACACTGTTGGTGGGTCCTTTGAATGGTGGAGAAAGGACCTGCATGGGAAGAGGAGAAAGGAGAAGGAAAAAAAGGAGGTATAGATTGGAGCACAGACTCTGGAAATGGGGTTGACTGACCCGAGAAGAAAAGGAAAAGCTTATTGGACATATTGAATCATTTGACTTTTTAGGCAGAAGAGTGTGATGAAACTCAGACAAACAGAAAAAGACCACGGATACCCTGACAACTACAACAAACTACCACCCTTGGGGCACCCTGGTAAAATACCCCGGGATACCTACCTACCCACCCCTAGATACCCTGAAACATCTACTCCGAAAACACCTACTCCTAGATACCCTGAAACACCTACCTCCAAATACCCTGGAATCCTTACCTCCAAATACCCTGGCAAAAGTACAGAAGATACCTGAAGCACATGAGCCCCCTCGATACCTGCAACCTACCATCAGATACCACAGACATATATACACCCCTGATACCCTGGAACCACTGCCCTCAGAAACCCAAAATGAGATACCGCTCAATGTCAGCCAGGAGGAACACCTACCGCCTGATACCATATAATTAAGAATGTTTTGTTCCTATTTAGCCCGGACATACTGTAGCGTTGGACAGCTCTTCAGCACCGTAACTGCCACGCAACACATTTCAATGACAGGAGGAGGAGGAAGGCTACGGGGGCCTTTAAAAACCACACAGTCATCTGTGCCAAATGTCAGCAGTCACAGAAGGTCAACAGTCATTACAGCCATCAAAGCTAAACACCAGCGCTCCGTCAGTTTGTGCGGCAGTGTTTCATGAAATGGAGGGAACAGAATGTCAAGACCTGAGGGATTAGCAGCAGCGGAGCCGTCGCATTGGCCCGGCGTTGTTCTAAACTCTACGTCTCTGCTACGCTTCCGCTTGGTTCTGCTTGGGTTTCAAAGCGCAACTGACCTCTGACATCGCACCCTCGGAAACGGCACAAATCACGTTCTATGCGGCCGGTGTTTCAGTGGCGCAGTGTTTCCTTTCGCGACCCGTGGTTTGTGCGTACCGTTTGTTTATTCCTCGTTGACGTGTGACCTATGTAACTCAACACCGTCGGCGCATCTTGATGATTTGTGTGCGGTGCTCACCAGGAATAAAAACCACAACACGACAACAACAACAACAACAACAACAACAACAACAACCCCAATAGACGAAAGCTTAAGCAGGAGAAGCACTTTGTGTAGTTTTACACATCCATGAAGTTCGAAGCCAATTAATAACTTCATTTTGTCCAAGCTGAAGCAGAAAAGTGGCCATTGATTTTGTGTCAAAAGGAGTGAGTGTTTCCTGCAATCTATAATTGTCTGTGAGTTTCAGGCCGAGGTCTGAGTTCTGCCGCCGGAACATCCCAGCTCTGTTGACATCAGAAACCAGTTGGACAGAGTTTGGAGGAGTCAATTGCACACTTTAGAACCTGTAAAACTATCCGCTACGGGGCTAGTCTGCCCTGAACAAGACATGAGGAGCTAAAATGGCTTACCTTTTTATTCTTCAGCCGAAAAAATTGATTTAACCTTTATTCAAACCGGGCAGGAACAGTAGCATAATAGCTACCCTAGCATAGCAAGTACCCAAGCCCATAAAAGAATGGTACAAAAGACCATATATTGCAATTCACCATTTGGCTAGCATACATTATTATTGACGCTATTATAATATCTTTATCACGCTGGATGGACTGTCCTTAAAGGCCTTCAGTTGATGACAATCCCGATTGAACATTAATAATAACAATAATAATAATAGTTAATAATAATTAGAACAGGAGATTACAGAGATCGTTTAAGTGCCCCCCCCCCCCCCCCCCCCCCTGGCTCATCCCATCCCATCCCTCCCACGATCCCAGCGTCTGGAACCTCGTCAGGTAGGAAGTCTTCATTGCCTCCACTTCCTGCTGCAGACTTAGTAGCAGGACTGCACCGATGGCAGTGACTATACACCGGGGTGCGGGAGAGAGAGGGGGGGGTGCGGGAGAGAGGGGGGGGGGGGTGGCAATTGGCATGTGAATGGATGGTGATGTGGGAGGAAGCAGAGTGGAGGGCTGTGGTACCAGGGCCATCTCAGCGGCGCCGCAAGCCTCAGATAAGCCCCCCCAGGTCTATATATATATATATAAGTAACCACAAAAGTCAGGCGATAACCACGACCTGATCATCTGCCACGTACCGCAGAGCCCGACCCGCCTGTCCTCCGCTGCTACCGACACTGATCACGCGCGCAGATTATATTAGCGCAGCGTTAGAATCTGATTGAGATTCATTAGATCGCCATCTGTGCTCCGATCCACTCGTAAGCAGTCAGCGAGCGTCAGGACAGGAGACTAAGAGATTAAAGAAAGGAGAACATTTTTATTTTTTTTCTTCTTGAGTGATTTCTTGTGGAAAACCAAACAGAACGGTGTGTGATTTCATCGTAATGAAACTCCTAACGCCACGATCACAGTCGCCCGGTCCTGCCGGACGGCGGCGTCTGTTCCTCTCCGTGGCGCGCGGGCGCACAGGGTTGGAGGGAATTTAAAGAGAGATTCATTATGCGCCACCTCTGATGGGCGCGCCAGCATCCCCGTCTCACAACACATTTGATGGAGATGATCAAAAAAAGCTGATTAACAGATGCTACATCGCACGGGCCGAGAAATGCAATTAAGAAACGACAAGGAATTAAAAAGTTTCGGTCTCCCAAGAACAATGGGAAAGTTGCGCTAAGACGCTAACAGAAGAAGTAGAATGAAGCGCTAGTAGAAATATGAGGCCATTAGGACCGTGACCCGGTCCACACCGGCGCCCGGCGTGGTCGGGAGAGTAACGGCAGCGTTTGAATAAATCGATCGAATCATTATATGCTGGCCGCATTACGGTGTGCAGAATAATAAACAGTGCACTCATGCCTGCAGCCCTACACCATGTGGGTGTAGGGCTGCAGCACGCGGGTGTAGGGCTGCAGCACGCGGGTGTAGGGCTGCAGCACGCGGGTGTAGGGCTGCAGCACGCTGGTGTAGGGCTGCAGCACGCGGGTGTAGGGCTGCAGCACGCGGGTGTTACACTACACCGTGTGGGTGTAGGGCTGCAGCAGGCGGGTGTAGGGCTGCAGCAGGCGGGTGTTACACGACACCATGCCGGCGCGGGGCTGCAGCAGTGCAGCATGCATGCCGGTGTCGTGCTGGAGCTCCCAGCCCTCCAGGAGGAAAGGCGCCGAGAGGAAACAGTAAATCAATAGGTGGTCGGCGAGGACGAATGACAAGCCGTTTAGTTTGGCGGCCCACTTCGTTTCACAACATGAGGTCTGGCCTTCTAAACCGACGGCGCCGTCTCGGGGAGAAAATATTTCCCCGCACTAAATCAGATTTGGCAGCAGGTGGTGTGCGTGGGGGGGGTGGGGTGGCGAGGGGGGGCAACACCGGCGGGCAGCGCCAGAAGAAAACACTTTATTTTCTTCCAGCGCCCCGGTCCTCCCACCCTCCCCCCACCAACCTCCCACCCGCCCCCCTGCTGGTTCACTATATCAATAGCGGCCCATCCATCAGCATCACAACATCTTTACAAAGGAGCGCTTGTCCCCCGCCCGCCACAGAACCAGCCACTTGTTTTCACCGATTGACCCGCGGAAAATTGAACGCTGGCTAAAGGCTAAAGAAAGTGGCGCGTCGCGTTGGCGCGGGATTGTTTCGGAACTGCCCCGCTACCACGCCACGGCCTCCGCCGCCACCACTGCCACCGCCGCCGCCACCGCCGCCACCCCCACGCCATCGCTTGGACTTTGATCATCAGGGTCGATGATCCGTTCTGTCCGAGTGACGTATCGATGGGTGGTGGTGGGCGATGGGTGAGGAGAAAGAGAGAGAGAGAGAGAGAGGACGAGGTCGAGGACGGGGGGGACTACACCTGCAGACGCCAGCGAGCGAGGGGCTGGGAGACCCTATAGGACAGCCGGAGTGTGGGAACCAGGAGTGGAGCAGAATAACGCGGCGGGAGGGTTTTACCGTAACACAGTAACACCGTAACATGCTAACACCCAGCCTCTGCAAGGCAGTGTTGCTCATGTCTACTTCACAATGAGCGCAATGTCAAAATATAAATTTTTGGGTTCATGCTAGTATCGTCCATGTTCACGGTTCAATGTCCAAGAAGTCTGATATTTAGTTTTAGATTTCATATTCAAATCCCATCAACTGCCAGATTTAGTAGAGTGGTTAAAACAATTATTGGGTGCAGGGGGCACCCTGAGGGTGGGGCAGGAGTCCCTGCATGTGGATATGTGTCCCTGCATGTGAGTCCTTGCAATAGACAGTAGTCTCACTTGCATTTGGACAGTCGACAGTCCCTGCACGTGGACAGGAGTCCCTACATGTGGACAGGAGGCCTTGCATGTGGACAGGAGTCCTACATGTGGACAGGAGGCCCTGCATGTGGACAGGAGTCCCTACATGTGGACAGGAGTCCCTACATCGTGGACAGGAGTCCGTACATGTGGACAGGAGGCCTTGCATGTGGGAGTCCCTGCATGTGGACAGGAGTCCCTACATGTGGACAGGAGGCCCTGCATGTGGACAGGAGTCCCTACATGTGGACAGGAGTCCCTACATGTGGACAGGAGTCCCTACATGTGGACAGGAGTCCCTGCACGCGGTCAGGAATCCCTGCAGGTGACATATGAAATAATTCCCCATCGTGTTCCCGAATCCACAACAATTTGTCCTGAACTGCAAAGTCACCCTGGTAAAGGAGGTGCTGTGAAAGGTAAATGTGAGATGAATTATGCATGTGAAGCAAAACTCGATTATAGCGTTATTTATCTGATTGACTGGTGCTGTGGCAGCTTGCTCCCCAGCCCCGCCCCCCGCCCCTCCCTCCCCTCCCCCCCGCTGCATGGGACTCTGACTGAGATCTATAATCTTTACTCTTTCATCTCAATCCTCCACCCTTTCTCCCTCCCTCTCTCTCTCTCTCTCTCTCTCTCTCTCTCTCTCTCTCTCCCCCTCCCCCCTCCTCTCTCTCTTCTCCCTTCGACCCTTCCCTCTCCCCCTCCTCTCTCTCTTTCTCCCTTCGACCCTTCCCCTCTCTCCCTCCGTCTCTCCCTTTCCCCCTCTCTCTCTCTCTCTCTGTCCCTCTATCCATCCATCTCCATCCCCCTCTCCATCCCTCTGCTCCCCCTCCCTCCCCTCCCTCCCTCCCTCCCCACCCTCTGCCTCTCCCTCTCTCCCTCTTTCCCTCCCCCTCTCTCCCCCTACGGTCTGGCAGCCTGTGTCAGACCGTAAGCTGCCTTCAACACCACACTTATCAGTTAGCTGCATCAAATTCACATTTCTGCTCCCATTTCAACCTTTCAGGAACACTTGAGCTGCAACTGAAGGCACTTTTGGAACAGCGGAGAATAGCACTAGAACAAAATACACAAGAGTAGAATACACTGTGATAAAATACACAAGAGTAGAATACACTGTGATAAAATACACAAGAGTAGAATACACTGCGATAAAATACACAAGAGTAGAATACACTGCGATAAAATACACAAGAGTAGAATACCCTAGAATAGAATACACTGGCATATAATACACAATAATAGAATACCCTAGAATAGAATACACTGGCATATAATACACAATAATAGAATACCCTAGAATAGAATACACTGGCATATAATACACAATAATAGAATACCCTAGAATAGAATACACTGGCATATAATACACAATAATAGAATACCCTAGAATAGAATACACTGGCATATAATACACAATAATAGAATACCCTAGAATAGAATACACTGGCATATAATACACAATAATAGAATACCCTAGAATAGAATACACTGGCATATAATACACAATAATAGAATACCCTAGAATAGAATACACTGGCATATAATACACAATAATAGAATACCCTAGAATAGAATACACTGGCATATAATACACAATAATAGAATACCCTAGATAGAATACACTGTGATAAAATACACAAGAGTAGAATACACTGCGATAAAATACACAAGAGTAGAATACACTGCGATAAAATACACAAGAGTAGAATACACTGCGATAAAATACACAAGAGTAGAATACCCTAGAATAGAATACACTGGCATATAATACACAATAATAGAATACCCTAGAATAGAATACACTGGCATATAATACACAATAATAGAATACCCTAGAATAGAATACACTGGCATATAATACACAATAATAGAATACCCTAGAATAGAATACACTGGCATATAATACACAATAATAGAATACCCTAGAATAGAATACACTGGCATATAATACACAATAATAGAATACCCTAGAATAGAATACACTGGCATATAATACACAATAATAGAATACCCTAGAATAGAATACACTGGCATATAATACACAATAATAGAATACCCTAGAATAGAATACACTGGCATATAATACACAATAATAGAATACCCTAGAATAGAATACACTGGCATATAATACACAATAATAGAATACCCTAGAATAGAATACACTGGCATATAATACACAATAATAGAATACCCTAGAATAGAATACACTGGCATATAATACACAATAATAGAATCCCTTAGAATAGAATACACTGGGCTATAATACATGACAATAAAATACACAACAACAGAATACACAACACTGGAATACACAACAATAGAATACACGCAATAAAAACACACAACAATAGAATACACACAATAGAATACATACAGTATATAACTAGTGTGTGTGTGTGTGGTGTGTGTGTGTGTGTGGTGATGGCCTGACTCGGGACCACCACACACACACACACACACACGAAAAAAAATGACAATCAAATACACGACAATACAATTGGACAGAATAAAATCATTACATTACAATAGAGCAAATTAGAACACAGGAGAATAAAACAATAAGTTAATACCGTTAGTAATAAGATAAATTACAATAGAAGAAGAAAAAAGAAAGATTTAGACGAGAATACACCATTACTAAATGAATAATAGAATATATTATTAACTAAAAAAACAAGGCAAGGAAAGGCAAGTGTAAAGTGATCCGTTTAAAAATGTATGTTGTGTTTAATAATGGGATTGACACATTAATAATAAACCTCGATCCATCATATTCACGCAAGAAGGAGTAGCAGTAAAAAGGCACGGAGAACATGATATTAAATATGGTTATCGTCTCTAACAAGACGAGACGTTTATCATGTACAACACGACTCCTAACGCCCACTGAGAGTAGAACACACACGTGTCATTAAAGATTATAGACTGTGCCCTTTCATATTTACTACTTGGTGATCATTTTATCAAAAGAAACCGACCACAGACAGGACTTTAAGGTGCGGGTAGGGGTTAGACAGTGAATACAGAGGACAGGTCATTAACGAGCAGGTAGGGGTTAGACAGTGAATACAGAGACAGGTCCATTAAGGAGCAGGTAGGGGTTAGACAGTGAATACAGAGACAGGTCATTAAGGAGCAGGCAGGGGTTAGACAGTGAATACAGAGACAGGTCATTAAGGAGCAGGCAGGGGTTAGACAGTGAATACAGAGACAGGTCATTAAGGAGCAGGTAGGGGTTAGACAGTGAAAGACAGAGACAGGTCATTAAGGAGCAGGTAGGGTTAGACAGTGAATACAGAGACAGGGTCATTAAGGAGCAGGTAGGGGTTAGACAGTGAATACAGAGACAGGTCATTAAGGAGCAGGTAGGGGTTAGACAGTGAATACAAGGAGACTGGTAATTAAGGAGCAGGTAGGGGTTAGACAGTGAATACAGAGACAGGTCATTAAGGAGCAGGTAGGGGTTAGACAGTGAATACAGAGACTGGTAATTAAGGAGCAGGTAGGGGTTAGACAGTCAGTACAGAGAAAGGTTATTAAGTCAAGTCAATTTTATTTGTATAAACCCTAATCACAGTTATAGGTCTCAGGGCTTTACAGGTCATGTGATTATGGGCCATCTGATTATGACAAGGTTTTCCTTGTTCCTTATAATAAGGTCACCACAACTCTCTGGTGATATGCTGCCCCCTATGTGTCTGGAGTGTGGAGGACTAAATTGACAGTTGGTCAAATCGCGCACGTTGCAGGGGTTAGACAGTGATCACTGATACAGGTAGACGAGGGGGATTGAACCCAGTACCTTTCGGCAGAGGAGAGAAGTGAGAGAGAGAAGAGAGGGAGAGAGAGAGAGTCAAACCCCCTCGTCACTACCCTATCCAGCCCACTTTTTGATTTGAACTTTCTCTCTGTCTTCCTGTCTCTCTCTCTCTCTCTCTCTGTCTCTCTCTCTCTGTCTCTCTCTCTCTCTCTCTGTCTCTCTCTCTCTCTCTCTCTCTCTCTGTCTCTCTCTCCGTTATTGCATGCGAGGAGCTAGCTGCCGGTGTAGCGGCTGTTCTGGCTGATAGCGCGCCGCCGTCTTCTGGCGCCGCGGCGGAGACGTCCTCGGAAAGCTCTTAAGAGCCCATGGACGGCCCGCTCGGCTTGCTCTCAGATTATTCAATCCCAGCGTCCTATTGGCCGGCCGCGATAAGATGGAGAGGAGTCCATTGCAGCGGAGGTTTATCTGCAGGCCCTCAGGTGAGGAGGATTTCACCGCCAGGTGTGACCCAATTAACGTGGGAATTCACTTCCCCCGCTCGCTCCTGCGGTGGAACGTCAATAGACGATAACGCGTTTAAATCGACCGGTGAACGGAGGGAGGAGGAGGAACCGCCCGCGGCAGATAAACCTCCAAACTCCTCTCTCTCTTCCTGGCCGCAAAAATGAGTTTTATTTTTTATTTTATTCCCTGGTTTGTTTGTTTGTTTGTTTGTTTGCTTGTTGTTTTGTTTTGTTGTCGGTGTTGGTTTGGTCATATTCAGCCGTCTCCCTGCTTTGAAGATTGTCTATCGACGCGCACAGACATTTATAATAGATGATGAGATGTTTGAGCTGCCAAACTGAAATACGTGTCTGTCTGTCTGTCTGTCTGTCTGTCTGTCTGTCTGTCTGTCACAACGTACACCACACACACACACACACACACACAGACATACACACGCACAAACACAGATTGGCAGACAATGTAGAGTACTTCATAGATATGGTTTATATGATTTATGTATACTGTATATAGATATGATTTAACAAGATATGATACAAACAAACACTTACAGTTCATACAAGGAAACACACACACACAAACACACACACACACACACACACACACACTGTGACACGGTATGTGTCTGTGTGTGTCCCTGTATGTACCACACACACACACACAACACACACACAAACAGGGACCCCCACACACTAGACGCGATATGAATGGGTGGTAGGTGTTCATAGATCGTTTGATGGTGGAATAGGAACAATTGTAATTATCATTATAGGAAGTGGGAATGACGTGCCATGGAGTATCAATTATTCTCTTTACTTTTTATTAATAACGTGCTACGATGTTTATGGACAGTTTATAGTGGACTGAACCTGGTTCTGTATAAGAACGCTTGAAGTACCCAAAACACAACACTCAATGTCCTATTTTAATAGTAATTCTGTTAAATATTTCCTCTGGGGTGTACTGGTACTTTTATTTCAAATTCAAATAAATGATGGTGATGTAAAGAGTGTCCCTTCTCTATTTGTGCTAAAGCGCTATGAATGGCCTTGTTGTGTTTGAAGGGTCCTCCATTACCAAAGCGCTGTGGCCTAACAAAACACCGTCTACTGGACTAGAGGAGAGAGCCGCTCATCAAACGTGGCGCCAGGCTGTTGCTCCGGAACGGGTTCCTCATCTCCAGGCGACACCGTTTATCGGCTCGCCACCGCCGCTCGAGTCTCGAGTCTCGTATCCTCGCCGCGAGGAGCAGCGCGTTAGTGGCGGAGTGCTAATGAATTCTGATCGCCGTGGTGACCACTTCATTAAGAAGCCGATGCCCGGGCATCCCCCCCTCAGGGAACGCATGTCAAGACCCCTTAGACAGACAGACAGGCAGACAGACAGGCAGGCAGGCAGGCAGATAGACAGATATACAGACAGACAGGCAGGCAGGTAGGCAGGCAGGCAGACAGGCAGGCAGACAGACAGGCAGACAGGTAGACAGGCAGACAACTTAGATAGTTGAGAGACATAGAGACAAATCCCTTAGATGGACGGACGGACAGATGGACCGGGAGACGGATGGGAGAGGCGGCAGAGAGAGAGAGAGAGAGAGAGAGAGAGAGAGAGAGAGAGAGAGAGAGAGAGAGAGAGAGAGAGAGAGATATGACAAAGGGAAGAGCGAGAGAGATAGAACGAGGGAGAGAGACAAGAAAGAGAAGATGAGAAATATAAGAGAGAAATAAAGAGGTGAAGGCAGACTAACATATGGATGGTATACTAACGACCAGCTCTGTAGTAATACTGCTGCCACTACTACGACAGGTAATTGTCATACACACTGCCGGAGTACTAGAGTCATCTCCCTACACACGATGGTAAATAAACAGCCAGGGAGGAGGAGGATGGCAGGAGAGAGACAGTCACGGGAAGATGAAGAGTTGAGGGGGAAGACATCTTCCCCTCCAGCTGACATTTAGACTCTCATACGTGTGTGTGCGTGCGTGTGTGTGTGTATGATTATATATATATATATATTGTGTGTGTGAGTGCGTGTGTTGGTGTGTGCGCTCGTGCGTGTGTGTGTGTGTGTCTCTCTTGCTATCAGTGTTTCCGAGGCTTATGAGTCAGGAGGGAATATAAGGAATCCTAAATCCGTGTTTTTCCCCGAAGGGACGAAGATCTCTTCTCACCGGAGCCAAGATATACAAATAGAATGTTCTTCTCCTCACCGTAAACACCACAACACATCCATACCCATAATGAACACAACATATCACTGACAGTCTGCAGGCTAAAACACAGAGTTGGCATCTGGAGGTAAAATGCGTGTCTCTCTCCCCGTGTGTGTGAGACACGCTGTCTCTCCACCCCCGGCTTGTGAGTCACTCCAGTTAATCTGCCTTTTATTAAGACCAATCAATACACCAATCATTCACGTGTTATGATTAATCTGCTATTCGATCAACCGGGAACCTCCAGGAGACTCCGCTGTACACAGAGATCTAAATCCTCTGAACAATACACCGTCGATCAGCCATCTTCTCAAAACATATCCACACACTTAGGCTAGTGTAGTGTTGGGAGTGGGGGGGGGGGGAGAGGGTTGACTACCAGCAGAGAGGTTGTGGGTTCCATCCCCAATGTCCCTGCAGTCTACCTATACCTCTAAACCTAACCCTAACCCTAACTCTAACCCGAAACCGAGAGCGACCTGCATGTTAATTCACTGTAGTAGTCGTCGTTGGATGAACGTGTGTTCTAGCATAAGCCGTGAGTTTAGCGTTCATGCTTTTGAAACATCTGGATGCTTCGTTCAATGGCCGCCGCATGATTGATATAAATTGCAGAGTAGGTGCTGTATGGTAATATTATGATGGTTAGTTAACAAACTAATGAGTACAGATGGTATCCGCCGGGGTGGACTTTTAGTTTCTAACTGGCAGCACGTGCTCCACACCCTCCTGTTCTTACCAAGTCGCTAACGTTACGGAGCGAGAAAGTTAGAACGCTGTGAAGCCCACACAAGTCTTACCGGAACGCACTTCAACACGCCGCCACGCTCCGTATTTCGTTATTCTCTTTGGAGCGCAGGGAAACAGAACTATGATATTAATGACACACACAATATATATTTGTTGTGTCTTTTGGAGCTGAGGTTCGGGTGTATTGTAGAAATCTGGTTGAACGCTGACACAAAAGCCGAAGCCTCTGTGTCTGTTTCAAACATCATCATCCTCATTCCTTTCAGTGTTTCCTGTTAGTTACAACAAAAAAACAAAAAAACGCTTTGGTTTCCTCTCACAAGTTCCTGGAGAGGATTTGAAACGGATCAGAACATTGTTCAAGTTCAACAAACTGTTAAGGAAGGAACATTGTTAAAAGCTTTTCCTGGCGATCCGTCACAATCCCTTCCCCAAACTCATTACTCACATGTCAGCGCCGGGGCCGGGAGACGAGGAGGAAAAGCCCAGACACACAATGAACACAAGCTCAATACACACCGGCCTTTAAAACCTCAGCACATACTGGCCTCAATACATACTGGCCTTTAAAACCTCAATACTTACTAGCCTCAATACACACTGGCCTTTAAAACCTCAATACTTATACTAGCCTCAATACATACTGGCCTTTCACAATTACATACTGGCCTCAATACATACTGGCCTTTAAATCCACATTACATATCTGGCCTCAATTACATACTGGGCCTTTTAAAACCTCAATAGCTTTAACTAGACCTTCAATACACAACTGGCCTTTGAAAACCTCAATACTATACTAGCCCTCCATACATACTGGGCCTTTTAAAACCACAATACATATCTGCCTCGAATAACATTACTGGCCCTTTAAAACCTCCAATACCTTACAGCCTCAATACATACTGGGCCTTTAAAAACCTCAATACTTACTAGCCTGCAATACATACTGGCCCCTTTAAACCTCAATACTTACTAGCCTCAATACACACTGGCCCTTTAAAACCAGCAGCACTACTGGCCTCAATACATAACTGGCCTTTAAAACCTCAATACTTTACTAGGCCCAATACCATACTGGCCTTTCAAAACCCGTCAGCAACATGACTAGCCTCAATACATACTGTGGCCTTTAAAACCTCAATACATACTAGCCTCAATACACCCATGGCTTCTCAATACTACTCAAGTTTAAAGTTTTTCCCTTTACCCGTACATATGGTGTAATAACCATATTACGTTTAAATAATGACAAGTTATACAAGTAGTATGCTTTAGATATTCTTATTATGCTATGAATCCTAATTATTACTAATAATATGTATTTTCTTTACCGAAGATTTATACTAAATTATATTGCTTTACTATAATATATAACATATAACACACACACACACACACACACACACACACACACGCACACACACACACACCCGCACACACATGCTTGGGTATTTTCCACTCCACCATCTTCCCCTCACCCACAGAAAGAATATCTGTCCTGGTTGACTACATCAGAGCATAGATTTCATTTCTTTTCTGCTCTCTCTTTAGAGCTCTCACATCTTACCTACAGCACCTTGCCTACAGCTTGCCAAGTTGCTAACACCGCCAAGGTCAACAGAGGTCACTATATGGTGGCGAGTGTAAAACATAATGTCAATGGAGTGTGAATTCAAAAAGCTCACCGCTCATTTCTGAATACACCCCGCCGTGGAGGAGGCAGCCGCATCCCAGGTCGATGATGCGGATGCGGGGTGTGTCAGAAGCCGGTCTCAACAGGATGTTCTCTGCCTTTGATGTCGCGGTGCAGCACGCCACTGGAGTGGAGCCCTAGGATTCCTGGATACACTTGACGCAGAATCATCTGATAAAGAGGGAGTAATAGTAATGACACGCTGAACATCACAACTATTGGGATGGGAACCTATTGAAAGCTGAACTGCAAACCCATCCAAGGATGTCACCCCACAACACCTTAGCCTCCCTGCTCCTGCAGGGGATCCTCCTTGCTCTGCTATGTAGGTGAGAAGGATCCACGAAGGGGACCCGGTCTCTCGCTGGACCAGGACCAGCCTCCGGCCCAGATGAAACAGTCCAGCAAGGAGGAACAGGTGCCCCTGGGCCCTCGCAGCCACCTTACACTCTGCTCAGATTGGACTCTCCAGCGGGATGTCTGTCTGCTCCCCATTCAGAGTCTGAAACACACAGGGAGTGGAGTCACTCTCTAACCTTCACAGCTCTGGTTGTCGTTGCCGATGGACCCGCCCCCCCAAAACCAGGTTGCACATACTAGCCTCAATACATACTGGCCTTTAAAACCTCAATACTTACTAGCCTCAATACACACTGGCCTTTAAAACCTCAATACTTACTAGCCTCAATACATACTGGCCTCAATACACACTGGCCTTTAAAACCTCAGTACATACTAGCCTCAATACACACTGGCCTTTAAAACCTCAATACTTACTAGCCTCAATACACACTGGCCTTTAAAACCTCATTACATACTGGCCTCAATACACACTGGCCTTTAAAACCTCATTACATACTAGCCTCAATACACACTGGCCTTTAAAACCTCATTACATACTAGCCTCAATACATACTGGCCTTTAAAACCTCATTACATACTAGCCTCAATACATACTGGCCTTTAAAACCTCAATACATACTAGCCTCAATACATACTGGCCTTTAAAACCTCAATACATACTAGCCTCAATACACACTGGCCTTTAAAACCTCAATACATACTAGCATCAATACATACTGGCCTTTACAACCTCAATACATACTGTTCCAAGTCTACCATGCAGTTTCTGTTTTCTTATGCATGTGAATACTCAGTCAAAGAGACAAGGCTGTTTTCCGTCAATCACATTCCATTTCCAAATACACAACAAACACATTTAAAGGACAATCTGCAGATCTGTACAAAGCGTTTGTTTCATTGTTTTGATGATTAAAATTCACAAACCCCGCTGTGATTCGCTGTGTTGTCAGAGAGACAGCCATGTGACAGATGGATTCCGTGCGGAGATGTAGAAAACAACTTTGCACTTTTTGTGTGTCAACTATCACACCTTCGGTTCACCATATGCTTCAGACAGACCGCTAGAACACACACAACTACAGCACTCTAACTGCCCTGAAATGGTCGTCGGGCACATTAAAGATTAAAGCTGAAATAGTCAAATAACATGAATACTCGAGTATTAGTATTTACTCTGTACTCTGTGCTTTCATGCAATTTACAGTGAATATAACATTAGGACATTGGGGATTAAACTGAGAATCTGCAGGAGAGTCCAACACCTGAACCACTCCACTATCCTCCCCGACTATATAATTATTCCTATATTGACTAAGCAGTGGCGCAGGATCGATTCTAGTTAGCAGGTTGATGCCAGAGACTCAGAGCGACAGCGTTTCCGCTCGCACAACATCAGTCTTACTTCACATGTCCGGTTAAAACACTCACACTTAATAAATGTTAATGCTCTCCGAGATAATTGAGATGAACGAGACACTCAGAGGCTTTTATGCACTCGGAGTGGCCGTCGCCGTCCGTCCATACATCACAGCAAGCGATGAAAGAGCTCGCCGCCGCCGCTCGCCGCCGCCGCCGCCACCGCTACCACCGCCGCTGCACAGAAGACTAATGTTCTGACGCTCGGACAGCTTAAAGAGCTCATTCTGTCCGGACGCGCGGGCGCTTTCTAAATCAGACGACCGGGAAAACACGCGAACACAATGTTGAACACGACGGAGATCACTCATCCTTCATGATATGGGTTCTTTGGAGGGTTTTCTTTGTCAAACGTTCTCATTATATTTTATGATCGATGAAAATCCATGTGATTCCCGTTTTTTAGGTTAATCGACGCGATTATTTTTGTCTTTTATTGTTTTTTAATGGTTGTTCTTCAAATGTTTTTTTTTTAAATACATACTGGCCTTTAAAACCTCAATACATACTAGCCTCAATACATACTGGCCTTTAAAACCTCAATACATACTAGCCTCAATACACACTGGCCTTTAAAACCTCAATACATACTAGCATCAATACATACTGGCCTTTACAACCTCAATACATACTGTTCCAAGTCTACCATGCAGTTTCTGTTTTCTTATGCATGTGAATACTCAGTCAAAGAGACAAGGCTGTTTTCCGTCAATCACATTCCATTTCCAAATACACAACAAACACATTTAAAGGACAATCTGCAGATCTGTACAAAGCGTTTGTTTCATTGTTTTGATGATTAAAATTCACAAACCCCGCTGTGATTCGCTGTGTTGTCAGAGAGACAGCCATGTGACAGATGGATTCCGTGCGGAGATGTAGAAAACAACTTTGCACTTTTTGTGTGTCAACTATCACACCTTCGGTTCACCATATGCTTCAGACAGACCACTAGAACACACACTACTACAGCAGTCTAACTGCCCTGAAATGGTCGTCGGGCACATTAAAGATTAAAGCTGAAATAGTCAAATAACATGAATACTCGAGTATTAGTATTTACTCTGTACTCTGTGCTTTCATGCAATTTACAGTGAATATAACATTAGGACATTGGGGATTAAACTGAGAATCTGCAGGAGAGTCCAACACCTGAACCACTCCACTATCCTCCCCGACTATATAATTATTCCTATATTGACTAAGCAGCGGCGCAGGATCGATTCTAGTTAGCAGGTTGATGCCAGAGACTCAGAGCGACAGCGTTTCCGCTCGCACAACATCAGTCTTACTTCACATGTCCGGTTAAAACACTCACACTTAATAAATGTTAATGCTCTCCGAGATAATTGAGATGAACGAGACACTCAGAGGCTTTTATGCACTCGGAGTGGCCGTCGCCGTCCGTCCATACATCACAGCAAGCGATGAAAGAGCTCGCCGCCGCCGCTCGCCGCCACCGCTACCACCGCCGCTGCACAGAAGACTAATGTTCTGACGCTCGGACAGCTTAAAGAGCTCATTCTGTCCGGACGCGCGGGCGCTTTCTAAATCAGACGACCGGGAAAAACACGCGAACACAATGTTGAACACGACGGAGATCACTCATCCTTCATGATATGGGTTCTTTGGAGCGTTTTTTTTGTCGAATGTTCTCATTATATTTTATGATCGATGAAATCCATGTGATTCCCGTTTTTTAGGTTAATCGACGCGATTATTTTTGTCTTTTATTGTTTTTTAATGGTTGTTCTTCAAATGTTTTTTTTTAAACGTATTCCCTGCCTTTGCAAAGCGCTATTGAAGCACGATTCATGGTCTTGTGTGGAATGGGAGTAGATAGTTAAGAGTGCAATAGACATGGCCTTGCCTATTCATTACATTCAATTGTAGCATTTCAGTTCGCATTTTTTACCTGGCTATTCATATGGGCTATTTCTTATTACTTCTATTGTATCCCATGTTAGTAAGACTGGTTATATCTGTTCCTGTTTTTACTGTGTTAGTACTCCTGCTAGTACTATCTGTTACTGGGTGTTTTAAGTGCTTCTAGAACTAACCATTACTGTTTTTACTGTGTTAGTACTCCTACCAGTACTATCTGTTACTGGGTGTTTTAAGTGCTTCTAGAACTAACCATTACTGTTTTTACTGTGTTAGTACTCCTACCAGTACTATCTGTTACTGGGTGTTTTAAGTGCTTCTAGAACTAACCATTACTGTTTTTAC
>PIJE02000007.1:1754356-1759356 GCA_002895965.2 Coryphaenoides rupestris | reverse complement strand
AGAGAAAAAAAGAAGCCAGGAGAGAAGAGTGGTGAAGGGTTGACACTTTGTTGATACTCGTGTGTGTGTGTGTGTGTGGTGGGGGGGGGCGGGGGGGGGGGGTAGATAACGCAGGAGAGAATGGGAGTGTGTTGAGACGCGCTGGAAAAAGAAGAGTAAAAAGGCTGAGAGCTGGACAGGGAACAAGCGTGGGATCATTGATGGCGATGCTGCCAGCAATGGAGACATGTGGCTCAGAGAATAGGGGCCCCTTGTAGTCTGTTGTCTGAATTCAGAGAGTCCAGAGAGTGCTTCTAGTAGGGGTGTAACAAATAACCGTTTTGAATCGGAACATCGGTTTTGATTTAAAAGATGTGAGTGCATCGGTACACGGACCCCTGGATCGGTCTAAACGTAGCATGAACCGGCCGATGGCCCGATCACAAAGTTATGAATCGGTTTTATGTTGTTGCTGTGCTGCTGAATCCTCCGTCTGCTCAGTGTCTCTCTCTCTCTCTCTCTCTCTCTCTCTCTCTCTCTCTCTCTCTCTCTCTCTCTCTCTCTCTCTCTCTCTCTCTCTCTCTCTCTCTCTCACACACACACACACATTAAACTCTCGCGAGACTTGTCATAGTAACGTTAGATAGCGCTCTGTTTGCGAGGGAAAGACAAAAAATGTCCGATACGATTCACAACGTGAACCATGGGCGTAGAATTTAGTGGGGACGCTGGGGACATGTCCCCACCCCCGCAGAGACGCTGACTCGGAGCCCGACGCGCGCCTCACGGTAGCGTAATTGCGCATCCTTGGCGCAATATCTGTGATGTCCACCAATGTCCAAAATAAAAATACGTCCTTGACGTGAACGTATGTTACATTGCAAAACAACACTTTAAAAGACTGATATTCTATCAGAGTTCTTACAGTTTGACACTTTGTTGTGTTCTGTGCACAAGGGATGTCTTGAAATTGTTATAATTTTCTACCTCAGTAGTTCATTGTTCCTGATCTGAGCCTACACAGACCTCTCCACAACTTTGGCTCTAATTTGTGCCAACAGTGAAATTGAATAGTTAGTTTTATTGTCAGAGGGGCTTTGTAAAGTTCTTAATATGTTACACTAATAAACATGACATGTTTCTGAATTCACATGTCAAAAGTGACTAAATACTTGTTCCCTGGTCTTTGATAAATCTATTTGAAGGTAAGCAATGCCACATTTATAGTATTGACTTATGTTAATTCATAATGTAAAATGATTGTCTACTTTAAACAAGGAACTCTATCAGATTGTATCAGATCCCATCAAATTGTATTGAATCGTATTGAATCCTACTGAACCGAATCGTTCCAACTTTTAAAAATGTATCGTCCCTGAATCGTATCGTACCTCATGTATCTAGATACGTATCGGATCGTCTTTTTTGGAGAGATGCACACCCCTAGCTTCTAGCCTTCGGCCCTGTATGATCCATTGTGTGTGCTTTTGCATGTGTGTCTTTTTGTGTGTTTGTGTATTTGGGTGTGTGTGTTTGGGTGTGTGTATGTATGTGTGTGTGTGTGTGTGTGTGTTTGTTTTGGGTGTGTGTGGTGTGTGTGTGCTAGTGTGTGTGTGGTGTGTGTGTTTGTGTGTGTGTGTGTGTGTGTGTGTGTTGGTGTTCCGGGGTGCGTCGCGCGTGTCTCCTCAATGAGGCGACATATCATCGTCAGGAGATTAACTCATCCTTTGCTTGACTGGTTGATGTGTTCCATTCTATGGGTGCCTCCGCCTTGTGGTGACATCACAACTCAGAATGATCACGAGTACAGCCATATCAACATAAAGACGAACAGGCGAGCTCTATACCCCCCCCGCCCCAACCGCGCCCATGGGGTACATCAGAGATCTCAACCCATTGTGTCGGTTCCATACAACACAGAACAGAACAATGGTGATGGTGGTGTGAAATCGCGGCTCAGCAATTAACTTTGCAGAGAGAGAGAGAGTGTGTGGTGTGTGTGTGGTGTGTGTGTGTGTGTGTGTGTGTGTGCGTGTGCGTTGTGTTGTGTGTGTGTGTGGTGTGGTGTGTGCTGGGTGTGAGTGATTGAGATGGAAATGTCTTAAATAGACCACCTATCAGTGTGTGTTGTGTGTGTGTGTGTGTACTTGATTGGACTGCGTTGGCTGTCCCAGAGCACATCACTAAAGACTTCCCGCCAAAACTGGCTCCACCGTTAAGAGGCCAACCCCCAGCAATTTGTTATTTCCTCCTTTTAAATAAGGAAAGAAAACATCCTTCTACATTGAGTTGACTTTGAAGCAGGGAAAATGAGAACGTAGACGTGTGAAAATGAGAGAGGGAGGAAAGAAGAGCAGAAGCAGCAGAAGGAGAACCACCACAGACACATCGTGTGCGGAGGAAGTAACGCATGATTCATTTGGAACGTCCGTCCTGATTAGCGGAATACTTGGTAAATGTCAAGATTAAACCAAGCGGCAAACTGTCGAGGAATTAATCAACGGCGGGAAAAAAATGCATCATACATTCCCGGCCAGACACAGGGAATGAGAGAGGAGAAAGAGAGAGAGAGAGGAGAGAGAAGGAGAAAGGGGAGAGACGAGAGAGAGAGAGAGAGACGGAAGAGGGCAAGGAGAGCCTTATGTCCTGCAAGGTCGTTTGGTGTTATCTGGGAGGGGGGCTGTACATATTCGGGGGGGGGCATGGACTACTCCACCCATGCACTTGCTGTCATGTTTCTACACCCTGGTGCAGAGCTGGGCAGTCGCCAACACGAGGCCAGTGCTGATTAGACTGAAGCTATTAATGAGACGGCCCACCCAAGGCTTTCATTTAGCAATCCTTTGGGAAGTATACAGCATGTTACAGAAAACTAGAGCCGGTAAGAATCTTAGTATGTTCACAAGCCTCTTTATTATTATGACACTAAAAATGGAGGATGGCTTCATATCAATCAAGAAGTCTTAATGAAATCCTTGGTATGAAATCAAAAGCCATGAGACAAATCATAGGCCAGGAACAAATATTTGTCGCCTACTTGAACGAGAGACAACTTCTGAATTAAGGAGGGCTATCTTGCGCTCACATAACTTGCCAGAAATACTTATTTATACTTGTGATTCATAGAAAGCACAGATAATGAGAATATTTCTTCTGCCCTGAATATGTGCGTTATTATTATGGGAGAAAAGTGAAAAAAATGTTGTCAATTTTGTGTTCCTTACTGGGGAAGTTTTTCATGCATTTATGTAGATTACTTCTATTACACTAAATGTCACATTGTATGAAAGAAGACATTAAAACCTTTTTTTTTATTTTGCCTGCTTTTGAGTCCTAGCCTGTTTCTATGACCACGGGCCATCAAACCACTGGAAGAATAAGGTTATTAAGTTGTTTTCAGTTACTTGATATGTTTGAGCCCCCTTTTCTTTTCATAAGTTTTTATTTCTGTATTTCTTTCAATTTTGATTTTTGCTTCATTATATGTCCAACCTCAGACAGACTTGTGTTTTTATCGAATAAAACGTGGTCTGGTCCTTTGCCATGATGTTTTATCAGAATGGTATTGATCAGTGGATTACTATGAGGCTTCCAAGTGAGTCGCCACAACAATTTGTTTTGTTGTTTGTAATGTTTGTCTGACAAAGCGGTTGATTTTAACCTGATGTTGGGATTGTATTTTGAAATTGTTGGCATCAATAGAATCGCAGATACGTGTCTGCACATATCAAATTTTGTGGAATTTGGGGGGGTCTTGAGACGTATTTGGATATGGGTGGGCCGTCGGAGTGGCAACAAGTTTTAATACAACTTCTTCGTCCTCCATATGAATACAGATACAGAGACAGGTCACTTTGTTGGTTGAACTAATACAGACAATGACGTCGTTGTGCACCGCTAGTTTTTAGTCTATGAAGACCAAATGTAGGCCAAGAAACTGTGTCAGTTTCGCTAGCCGCCAACCACTCTGCTGTCAACACCACGCAGATGGATGTGAGCTGGCTGATAAGAGCTGACTGCTACAGCCCGCCCCGCTCCTCCTCCTTGTTCATTGATCCTAAAATTAATTGCATTTTTGGCAAAAGACACAAACTTTTTGTACAAAGCAGAACAGACACACACCCATGCACATATTTCTTTAGACTATGGTGTTTAACAGTTCTGCTCTAGTAAGTACATGCCTATTGAGTTTGAGTGTAGTGTGTGTTGCGTGTGTGCTGTGTGTGTGTGTGTGTGTGTTGTGTTTATTCTGTGCTTGTAATGTAGTCTTGCTGGTATTCCCCGAGCTCAGTGGAGATTAGACGCCTTGCATACACAAGAACAGTTTACACAAGAACAGTGTCGTTGCTGCTGTTGTTTCTGTCACTGTGTCTTATTTAAATGATATCAAGTTGTATGTGACAAACACGTTTTTTGAAGTCCTACATTCCACCATGGCACTCCATGCGCATACCTTTGGCTGAATAGAGAAGCAACAGAAGGTGGGCCGTCCAGGCTTCACTTTCACTGAATAAAAATCACACTTTGCGCTGGCGACGATCACCAGCTCAACCTGACCACACTCTGCAGACTGTCCGGGTTAGGGGTTCAGGACGCGTCGCTTTGGCACAGGCTAGGGATGCGTGCGATTCGCCTGTGTTCGTTATTTCACGCCGGGTTAGCATTACTAGTAAATTGACGTCGATCAGGGGTAACGCGATTGCGGCATGCCATACAAAAAAAAATGTTGATGTTATTCATGTCATGCCTTCGCCTTTAGACATGTTTGCCACGTTGATTGACGTACAGGCAGCCATTCTGAGATCTCGTCTTTTCTAACACACGGAATCAATCGGAAAATGTTGGTTTTATGTCCGTGTGCTTTATTACTTTTGTAATATGTGAAGTTCCTCAATAAAATTCTTGAAATAAAAACAATTCAAGAATCTCCCCCTGCCGCCCCACCTGTAATACCACTGCCGCACCCCACAGTTTGAGAAAATACTGGAGTAAGGTAATGACCAAAAATTGTACTGAATTTA
>PIJE02000007.1:1749834-1754331 GCA_002895965.2 Coryphaenoides rupestris | reverse complement strand
CTCAAACATGATTGAATTAGCGCTACCGTCTTAGCATCAAATAAGCATATTCAAACCCAAGAGGCGAGTTGTGTTAATTTCCACAGCCAATAACCATTACTAATAGCAGTAATCAATGATAGCGCCAATCAGCATAACACAGATTACCTCATTTGCATCAATAACACACCGGCGGGGTCTGGCAGAACACTTATTGCAGGCGACACTGGCTGGGCGGGCGGCTGGCTGGCTGGTCTCGCCTCACTTAGCAGGGATGATTGGAATGGATGGTGTGTTTTGGATTTTGTGGAGGGGTGGTGGAGGTGGGTGTGGTGGATGGTGGAGGTGGTGGTGGTGGTTTATTGTGGTGGTTGATGGTGGGGTGGTGGTGCTGGAGGTGGTGCTGGGAAAGTGTGGTGGAGTGGTGGTTTCTTGGAGAAAGCGTGTATCAATTGGATTTGCCCCCAATGTCTTGTGGATACAAGGGTTGTATATGAATATGTACTTCCTGAACAACACCTCCGCTGTGGAAAATATGTTTCTTTCCACAAGGCGAGTGGTGGAAGATTAAATATAGCGGGGAGAAATATGACTCTGGACGATATATTTTAAAGAAAGGAAAATAAAAGAAGAAGATGAATAGAGCTGATTACGATGCTTTTGTTCTTTCACGTTTTTAGCCCAGTAGGAGTTTTAGCTTGGCAGCTTGTTCCAGCACAGAAGGAGAGAGAGAGAGAAGAGAGAGAGAGCGGAGAGAGAGAGAGAGAGAGAAAGAGGAGAGAGAGATTAGATCAGAGAGAGGAGAGGAGAAGGAGAGAACTATCAGATAGAGGTGAGAAGAGACTTATCGAGAAAAGGAGACCAGAGAGAGAGAGATAAAGAGAGAGTGTAGGGACGAAAGAGAGAGACGAGAGTCGAGAGTGGGCATTGAGCAAGAGATACGAGCGCAGAAGAGGATGAGATTAAGTAGGAGGATAAGACAGAGAAGAAGCTATCACGATGAGAAGGAGTAGGGATCAGAGAGAGAGGAGAGGGAGAGAGATGAGAGAGAGAGAAGATGAGAGGGAGAGCGAGAGAGAGAGAGAGGAGAGAGAGAGAGAGAGAGAGAGAGGGAGAGAGCGGAGATAGAGAGAGAAGAGGAGAGCGATGAGCGAGAGTAGGAGAGAGAAAGAAAAAGAAGAAGAGATAGAGTTCCTCACGTTGCCTTGCCCAAGTCCTTTTAAATCCATGGGCTTTAAAAGATTGAACTATACAGTTGCAGATGTGCCACGATGCACCGGACCACAACACATCACACACACACAACTGCTACGACGCACTGCACTGACGGCACTGCACGCACCCAGCACGTCCACTTTACACACACACACACATGCACACACAGACATAGACACACACTGCGCTAGCTCAAACGCGGCACATGTGGGGTCCACAGGTACGGTAGTTTGGAGCAATCTGGCGGAGCCAATTCTTCCTCTGTTTTCCCTGCTGGTCTTGGCTGCATACTCTCTCATCTCTCTCTCTCCTTACACACAGCATCATCATCACACCACAGAACTATCATCATTATGATTCGAAGACCAGCATTCAACACGACAGTACCACTCACCTTGCACGTGGGGGTGTGGGGGAGGCTGGTTTACTTGTGGCCCGCCCTATCATGCTGCTCTCATTATCTAGACGCTGATCCGTTTGAATAGTTCCCCCGTCTGGAGTAGTGCAGAAGCCAGACCTCGCTTCTTATCTTGTGATGGACAGAACGAGAGAGAATGAGAGAGACAGAGAGACAGAGAGACAGAAGAGACAGATGGACAGAAGAGAGACAATTAGAGAATAGGCAGCAGAGAAAATATAAGCGGAGAGCGGATGAGAGAGAGAACAGACTGAGCTGGCAGGACAGAGAGAGGGAGAGAGAGAGAGAGAGAGCAGAGGAAGAGAAGAGGGAGAGAAGAGAGAGAGAGAACAGACAGAAGAACAGACCAGACAGACACAGGTACAGCAGAGACCTGCAGAGACAGAGACAGGACCAAACAGAGAGGGAGAGAAAGACATAGAGCCCACAGAACGCAGCAGACGAGAAAACAGAGAGGAGGGAGAGCAGAGAACGCAGGACAGAGACAGGCGTAAGAGGAAGCTTCCAGGACAGCAGACAGAAGACAGAAGACAGAGTGCAAGAGAGAACTGAAGGAGAGAGACAGAATGTTGTCTTACTGGGTTTTGCTGCGCGTTGATCGCACACACAGAAATGAAGCCTCGTGTCATAAGATACTGCTGTGGTAAAACAAGGAGAGAGGCAGCGAGAAAGAAAAGAGCGGATACTGGTTGATGTAGGTGCGTTACGGACATGAGAAGAGAGGGTATTGATGATTGGAATGGATGGTGTGGTTATGGAAAGAGGGTAAGATGCATTGATGATGGACTCTATTGGCTTTGGATGGACAGGAGAGAGCATTGGTGGAGACGAGATGAAGGGGATGGGTATCGATTCGATCGTACAGTAGGTGGACGGAACACATCCAATGCGGACGAGACAGGTCACGATGTTATCAAAGTGACGTGTGTTGGCCATGGAAGAATGGAGGGATGCTTGATAGGAAAAGCTAGATAGAGTAAAATGAATAGTAATTCAAGAAAGAGCATATCTTTTCTTTAGAGATAAGACAGAAAGATAGAAAGTAACGAATGTAGCAGAGCGAAGTTCAGGGTTATATAAGTGTTTCGTCAATGTCCATGTCCATCTAGAAACATTTCAATGAAGAATAAGAAAGTTAAATGTACATCTGAAGGCATGGGAAACAAACCAGCTGCATGATGCCTATCTTCCTGTTCTAGATCAGGTGTTCAATTAGATTGAACAAATGACCAGAGCACTCAATATGTAATCATGAGATTCCCATATCGAAACTAGTTTAAGTATTGCAGAGGTTGGTGTGTGTGTGTGTGTGTGTGTGTGGTGTGTGTTTGTGATGTGTGTGTGGTGTGTGGTGTGTGTGTGTGTGTTGTGTGTGTGTGTGTGATGTTGTGTGTGTGTGTGGTGTGCTGTGTGTGGTTGTCGATATTTGTGCGCTGTACCAAGCAGTGTCTGATCCATTCAATCATTCTCATCGATTGGATGAATCCTCTGTCACACACACACACACAGCACACACACACCCACACACACACACACACGACCACTACACAACCACCACGATATCGCTTGTAATCATGAGTTGATCCAAGGGCTAAGAGATGTTTCGATCCAATTTTTTCAACTGAAAAAGCAGATTTGGCATGAGTGTGCATGGGGTGTGTTGGGTGTGTGTGTGTGTGTGTGTGTGTGTGTGTGTGCTGTGTGTGTGTGTGTGTGTGTGTGTTTGTGTTGTGTGTAATCAGGTGTGGCTAGTCCCCAGTATCCCGCAGAGGTGAAACCTGTCATTGTATGCCATGGGGGGCTAGAACTGAAACTGAAGTGTATGCCACCCACCCCACACACCCTCACACACACACACACCACACACACACAGCACCACACAGACACATACGCACACATTGCACTTACAAAAGATGCATACCCCACACAGAATCACGTCATAGTCTAAATATATCACAAAACATTCATGAGATATATTTCCAGCTGCGTTGTTCCCAGAATAACGGCTTGGTGTTTTGAATACGGCACAGCAGACTCTCACAATAGCGCAGACCCATCCACACACACACACACACACACACACACACACACACACACACACACAACACACACACACACACACGGACCATCCCAGATGTCTTGTTGAAATGGCCACCACTTGTAAGCACTGCTCTTGTTTAGTCTCTTTTATTTAGAGTCCTGGGCTCTGTCTGTCTGGATAGCGCCGCCTGGCACACAATTACACATAAAGCACACGCACACAATACACACAACTACACACAAACTCACAATGCACACACAAAACGCGAGCACAAGCACGCGCGAATACTGTCAGTGAGCTCCCTCGGGTCCTCAGTGGTTGCAGGTCCTCACAACAGCGGTGGCAGTACCTGCAGCCGCTGTCACTTCAGAGAGACACGCTAAACATGCAGGAACACTGGAGCCTGGAGTCTGCACAACAGACACACACACACCACAAACGCGGCACACACACACACATGCACACGCCACACACATACACACACACACACACACAGGCCCTTCCATACTTAAACACACAGGTGAGTGATTGCATTTTAAGTACAAAGTAAAAAAGACTGAAGAAAAATGTAGATAACGCATAACAGCGCAGAGTTAGACTCAACGCACGATGGAAATAATACACGAAAATACACCGACAGCATGTACGCCACAGGGATAATAACACAGCAGTCAGAATGCATTCATAACGAGAGTAGACACACACAACACACACACACTTTGTGCATTTTGTTGTGTTTGTACATTGTGGGGTTACAGAGACATGGGGGTGGGGACACAGAAGATCTAGCCCGGGGGTGGTGGGTGGGCTTGGTGGTCCCTACTTTTGGACACACACGGGTGGA
>PIJE02000007.1:1717334-1739834 GCA_002895965.2 Coryphaenoides rupestris | reverse complement strand
TACTACTAATTCCGTTGCTATTACAACCTGAGTCAATTAGCAGACACCAAAGCAACGTTCGGGGATATCACACGCAGATCATTAAGGAGCAGCTAGCGGTTAGCGCATGTTGCTAAAGGATTGGTACAGGCAGGGGATCAAACCCAGAACCCTCTTGGGCCCTCTATAGCCGCGACAGTATCCTGCCCTGTGGGGGTTCATATTTGACGGTTAACATTAATACTCTTCCATGTTGTCATGTCACCCACGGTGAAGATGTCATTTCCGTGTGAAACATTTAACACTGCCTTCACTCACGGAGCAGATGTGTTCCCCAGTGAGTAGCATTGATACACGTTGGGGACTTCAACGGTTGAACTCAATTTAACTCAATCTTCAGTCTTATTCAGGGCCTGGCTCATTATATAGAAGCTAATACAACACCAGTCGAGAGGAAGATACAGCTAATTAAACGGCCGAGGCCATGTGCTTCTCTCACTTCTCCTGATCAGACGGAGGTAACAAGAGAGATCAATGCACAATAAAAAAAATATAAAGCATAGAAAATGGAGGAAAAATCTATACAGTGTATATTGTGTAGACATGCTAAAGAGAGGACTGTGGGCCCAAATATTGAAGCGCTCACTCTCTGATGGAGATGGAAGAAAGAGGAGACTTTCCAGATAATGTGAGGCAGCAGACGCGTGAGTGGAGCGGTGTCGCTCTGCGGCGCGCCCGGCGGGAGGCACTCCGTATGCAAGCAAGAAGAACACAGAGGCAACTTTCATCTCTTACACTGCACCCAAGGCATCCATCTTTTCTTTTCTTTTCTCTCTCTCTCTCTCCCTCTCTCCCTCTCTCTCTCTCTCTCTCTCTCTCTCTCTCTCTCTCTCTCTCTTTGTGTTTTTATTCTCAAATGTATCTCTCACGTCACACGTATATTTCCTGATTTATTCATGTTCTGCTTGCATGCCATGCATCTGGATGTATATGTTTATCTCTCGCTGAGACGGTGTGATGGTGGATCACTGTCATTATTCATGAGAGATCACTTCTGTCCCCGTTTGATATTTGAAAGGGAAAGGGAGACCCCCATTCTCCTCCGCCGGCTTCAGAAGACGAGATAAGACACAGGAAGTACAGGAGAAGCATAACAAGTGCGGCCGTTTCCGTGGCTCAAGTTATCGCTCTAGTTGTGTGACGGCCATGTTTGTCTAGAATGCATTGTAAACACCTTCATGTTGCCAGAGCCGCTCTTACCTCCTGAGCTACTGCCACCACTAGCATAAGGATCATATTGTTTGCATTAAGTAAATACAAAAAATGCATTGTCTGTGCAATAACAACACATAAAACATCAAATGTATTTATTTAATAGAGAGAAATTGAGTTGAAATTGAGAACTCCAATGTGACACAATGTTTTGATGATGAACGACATGAATGACATTTACATTTCACATTCATGTCATATTTCCCCAAAAGCTTTGTCACGGCGCCAAGCAATCACAGCTAATATGAAAATGCCAAATTATAGATAATACCTGAAACAATTTCTACTTAACCTGCAGCTATAAGGTGTCAAGGGACTTGGAAGGGAGGCTACTCCAATGTGACTGTATGATGGACATTTCCATTTATACTTTACATTTACATTTACATTTAGGGCTTCTGGCAGATGCTTTTATCCAAAGTGACTTACAAAGAGTATATTTATAGAAAGAGACAGCACTACATCACTGTGGTACATAAAGATAAGAATAGAGCAGGTTTCAAGCATTCATGATTGGAAAGTTAATAGAATTTAATACACGTTTCATAATTGCTAGGTTGCCTGCATAATAGCTGGGATAAGAGCAGAAGTGCCATGGAGCGTGGGGCCTGACTAATGTTTGGAGGTAGGTAGGAGCAGTTCTACTGACAGTCTTGAAGGCCAGTACCACTGTCTTGAATCTAATGTGAGTGATTACTGGGAGCCAGTGGAGGTCGCAGAAGAGGGGGGTTACATGGATAATTCTGTTAAGTTGAACACAAGGTGCACTGCTGCGTTCTGGATGTGTTGTAAGGGTTTGATTGCGGAGGCAGGTATATACTTCAGAAGTGTTTCGACTATAGGTCCGCAGAATGAACGGAACACCTGCGGGAGGAATGGTGGAGTTGACAGCAGACCACAGGGACAGCGGCCGTCACCAGGTTTACCAACAATTATGAAGTATTTTGATACTTGACCTTGACAATTATAAAAATGCTTCATAATGTTTTACGATCGTTGTTATAAAGCATTATGAATATGAATGAGTGCAGATAACTATAATTAGGCTACACAGTGCTATAAGCAGATTATGAGCATGTTTATAATGCATTATAGCAGGGGTCACAAATTCCAGGCCCAGGGGCCAGAATCGGCCCTCGGACCCAATTCATCCGGCCCGCAACATATACAGTCTAATCCAGCCCGCTTATTTAGTTATTCATATATTTTCAAAATTAAGATAATTGTTTAGTTTCCTCATAACAATTTGAACAATCTCCCTACTTCTCCCAAAATTGACAATCAATAAAGTGAAAGTGTTGATTCTGGTGACGACAGCGGACCTGTTAACAGCAGACGTCATTGTGATTTGACAGCACAGTAGCAGACAGCGATCAAAATGATTTTTTATCAAAAACATTTTTTTGCAATACTTGAATGCCGAAGTGGCCCTATTATGAAAAGACAATATCATCAGTGGCTCCAAGGTAATTTAAGTTGAAGACCCTGCATTTAAAGACATGGAAAGTGTCATGGAAAGTGTTACCTGTTAATGAAACAAGGATTGCAAAATTAATTCAGTGTTGGACTCAGAGTACCCGACAAGCACTTTCTAAAGTATTCAGGAATATAAATGGGCTCTGTTCAACACTATTTCTCCCAGGTGTTTAAAAACGTCCCCAATTATTATTGATGGAATTCAACTTAAGCTCTCTATGGGAAATGATACCTGAAGGCATGTTGGGCCTCATGGAAGATACAAAGCCCATTCCTCATTCTACATTCTACTGTGGCTCCCATTGCACAGTTACCATTTTGTGAATCAATAAATCATTCATTGAATTGAATTAATCAACGTCATTAATCAACGAAGTGTGGCAGAATGACAACCCAACGAGTGCTTTGCAGTCATGCATGTTCGCTAACATTTTGTCTCGTCGCTGCGTTGAAATGGCTTTTAAGCGCATTTTTAAGCGCGTGTCTGGTTTTGATTAACAAACGGGAAACCCTTAACGCTGAGGTCAGCCATGGGCAAGTTCAATACACAATCTACAGCGACTAATTACCCCGGGCTGAAATTGGATATTGATAATACTTTGCTTAATGACGTGTGGAAAATGGTTTATGATTGTGTGTGTGTGTATGTGTGTGTGTGTGTCTGTGTGCGTGTGAGGGTGTGTGCGTGCATCTTTATGTGTGTGTGTCTGTGCGCGCATACACCCACTATTGCAGGTATTTTTGTGTACACTATTTTGGATACAAATATATACTTTCTGTAGTGTGTGTGTGTGTGTGTGTGTGTGTGTGTGTGTGTGAGAGAGCTTCTTGGTGTTCTGTGAGTGTGTTCACAGTCCGTCATTCTTGATGGGCAGTTAAAAGTGAAACATGGGACAATTTGCTGCGTGGATACCCTCCTCTGCTCTCAAAACACACACACACACACACACACACACACACACACACACACACACACACACACACACACACACACACACACACACACACACACACACACACACACACACACACACACACACAGGACTGAGCACGACCACATACTCTATCTGACAGGATGTAGGCTGCGGAGGTAAGCTCTGCCATTGGCCCACATTTCAGTCAGAATTCTCCTCCCTTTCCAATATCTTTGTGTCATCATTTCCACGGTTGCCGCCACGATGTGAAACAACAACAACAACAACAACAACAACCTCCCAGCTAGCGACCTTGACGCTGAAAATGTTGTTGTTTTAGGTGGCGTTTTCCTTGCGGGTATTTAGCCGTGTTAACACCAGGGCTCGCTGCCCCATGTGCAAATGTTCCACCAAACTAAGCCACACCCTCCCGGTCCTCCCGGCGCACATGTGTGTGTGTGGGTGTGTCTGCGTGCGTGTGTGTAGGCAGAAGAGTGTGAGCGAACTACTGTTTCCATCTATTCATCACCCACCTTGTCATGGTGGGCAGGTGCTGTGATCCAGTACACAGGAGCTGTGTGTTGGGTCTGTATTCTTTCATGCGTGCACTGGCAGGTGCCGTGGCAACCAAAGAGCCGTCAGGGGAGGGGGAGGGGGGTGGTGGGGGGGCGGGGTCGCAGACTCTGCCCACTTGGAGGTGATGATATCATTGGATAGAGTTGGAGATCGCTTTTAACCAAACAAGGTCGAATTCACGTTGATGAAGCGATAAACTGAAAATACAGAAGAAACATTTCCGTCGCATTTGAATCAGTGAAGGGCCCTTGGATGATGTTCATTCTATTCACCAGTGTTGCTTGGATTCTGAACATTAGATTAGAGAAAATCGGACCGCTTGAGTGCCGCTGCCTCTACATTAACTCTCTTTACAACTTCTCTTTAAAATAATTGCATTGCCTTAGCTTAGGTTTGGGAGCGTACTATAGACACTGCCTGTGAGCAGGAGTGTTAGCGCTGCCTCTTCACATGCTACTCTGGTCATCAGTGGATGTGGCGCCTGCTAATGTTACCGCCACTGGAAGCCTCTGTTGTTGGAGCTCCTGCAGAGAGAGCCCAGCACCACGGACAGATCCCTAACCGGCCTCACTTTGAGTTGGCTGGAAACCCAGCACCGTGGAGAGCGCTGTGCTCCTGGAGAGAACAGGTTTTTTCTCTCGTTTTTTCTATCTCTGTCCATCTTTTTCCCTGCAATTTCTTCTTTATTTTGTTCGTCTGTGCTTTTGTTTGCATTTCCTCTCTTTTGTTTGTTTCTTCTTTCTTTCTTTCTTTCTTTCTTTCTTTCTTTCTTTCCATTATCCTTCCTCGATCTTCGTCTTCCTCTCCTCTGTTCTCTTCCCCAGGTTCAAGCTGATAATTTCCTTCTCTTTCTCCCCGTCTCTCTTCTGCACTTCCTCCATGCTCCGAGGCAGTTCCCTACTCCCCGGCATGAGGCATAAAGCAGCCACAGCCACATAGACACACATCCACATGGACACAGCAGTGCATGCAAAACGTTAGCCAATTAGCCCCTAGCGCTGTGACCTCCCCTGCACAATGTGGTATGAATTACAATTTGTCGGCGTCTTCGCCTCCTCCTCCTCCTCCTCCTTCTCCTACTCCTCCTCTTCCTCCTCCTCCGTCCTCCTCCTCTGTTTTCCACTTCTCCGCCAACTCCCCTCACTCCTATTCTCCTTGTCATCGGTAGCATTATTCAGTATTCGCTACTGCCAAAATAGATTAAGGGTCACTCAAGCTGATGGAATCGATGCAGCTTTCCATCCTGAAGACCGATGCGTCCCTCCCGCCCCGCCCCCCCCCTCCCCTCCGACCTCTCACTGTGGGATAGGAGCCACAGCGTTGGTGTTGGTGGTGGCGGGGTCGTATTAGTTGTACTACCCACTGTAGGATCTCTCCATGGACCATCTCTCCCAAAGCTCTGCAGAGTGGAAAAGGCATGTTACTGAGGTCAAAAACACACAGAAGTTTGAATGTGTGTGTGTGTGAGTGTGTGTGTGTGTGTGTGTGTGTGTGTGTGTGTGTGTGTGTGTGTGTGTGTGTGTGTGTGTGTGTGCGTGCCTGCGCGTGTTGTGAGCGGTTGAAGGAGTTCTCGAACTCAGAGTACGATCGCAGTGTTCAGGAAGAGGAAAACTAGTTTCCGTCCGTCCCACGTGGCATGTGCAACACAAAAAAGCACGCGCACACACACACACACTCACACACAAACACATACACACACACACTCACACACCTGCTACACACACCCTTACAGATCCCCACACTGTGCAATATGCACATGAGGCACCTTGAGAAGGAAAAAAACCCCAAGCAGTGCAAAGGAGGTAATTGCAGGCGACACTTTAATTGTGTGATGAGTCAGAGCAGATGTGGAGATTGAAAAGGAGATGAAAGTGGAGAGACATGAGAGAGAGACAGAGTCATAGACGAAGATGTGATGTCATGTGATCAGGACAGCGACACGGGTATAGCAAAGGACTGCGGGCTCCGGGCTGTGATGCCGAGTGGAGAGCGGATAAGATGATGGGAATGGACCGGAAGATTGAAGTTACATGAAATAATCACACAAACTCAGAAGTGCAGCGGATGCACAGAAGGCGTCCTCTTCTGTCTGATTCCTTCTGCCTTTACTTTCTGATGTTGGACGTGATTCCAAGTTTATACCTTTGAAGTCTTTTTTTGTTCTCTCTTTTTTTTATTCTCTTTTCTCATCTTTTCTCTATCCCCTCAAGCTCTCTGTTTCATGTCTCTTCTCTCTTCTCTCTCTCTCTCTCTCTCTCTCTCTCTCCCTCTCCCTTTCTCCTGCTTGCTCTCTCACTCCCGTTCTAACCTTGACACACGCCTCAAGTAAACCTCCACCCAGCCGAGCTACACCCTGGAGGATACCCCGCTACCAATCTGCAGGGCGTTCTTGCATCATGCCTCCACCTATAGGGGCTCTGTATGAATCAAGCCAAGAGGTCTCCCGGCCCAAGCCTCCCACACAGCGGGGGCGGAGCCTACTTGAGCCCCAGGATGCTCCCGAAGGCCTTGAGGATGAACCATGTGACCTGATGTTTTTCCAGAAACCAAAGATTTTCCAGAAACCAAAGAGTGAGAGAGAGTCATCATCCAGTCCTTTCTGCTCTTTGTGTTGTGGTGTTGGCCGTTGTTCTGGGAGGTCTGTGCAGCAGTAGATGCATTTTAGTATTCATAAATGTATGAGTCACTGAACCTACGCAGGCCTTTCTTCCAACTAGGAGTCTGAGAGTTTAATGATAAGAGCGGCTAAGTACAAAAGCAAAACACTACACTTGTGGTTCAAGTACTGGCCCCGGAGAGTTGACAGAATATCTAAATCCTTTCAACAAACTCCAATAATGATGTTGTGGCGGACGCCTCATTGCTAGCTGAATGACAGCGGGGTGCAACGTAACACACGCGTCCCACATGGGGTTTGTCCTGGCTGTGAGATAAATGTGTCTTGATCAATGAAGCATGCTGGGAAAAAAAAAACACCACCTCAGTAGAGAGCTGGGATCTTCTGCACTGAAGTTTGAACTCAGCGCTGACCTTTTTGTCCAGGAATTTACCAGAGATTGGAGGTGACCGTCGCAGGAACCTGGAGGAACGTTAATAGGATTCTCTCCGAGGAGCCTCCAGCTCCTCCAGGAGACAGCAGTAATAGGTGTGTGTGCCCAGGGACACGGGGGGCTCCAGTCTCATCATGAGTCCTTAAGGGGGTCTGGATGCCCATTACACCGGCAGGTCGCGAAGTGACTCAGGGAATAGCACCCAAACCAATTATTAATCGATGGCAGAAAATGTCATGGATAAAAAAGAGTTGCTAATCGATTTTGTTTTTTCATTATTGATCAAGTAAGAATAGGCTAGTATTTACATGCAGCATTGCAATGTATTGCCATTGTTTTATGCAGTTTATTTACTGCAGATGGATTTTAGTCATTATTTATGAAATGTTCTAGTCCTGCATGATGAATCTATTCATACAAAAACTGAGGCTGATTCAATTGAGTCAGTAATAAAAGAAAATAGGGCCAGTTGACGGCCCGACACTGGAACACATTGTAATACCTTGTACACAAAAACAAATCGATCATATTGTCGTCAGCCACAGAATTGCGTTCAAAGGGGAATCCGAGAATAAGTCAAAGGGGTTTAAACGAGGAGGAGGAGAGCATGGGGGAAGCGCATGAACCCCCTCTAAGGACTGGCTCAACACCATCTAAAGGGCCCAATGGGAAATCAAAGCGCTTTGATGTGTGAATCGCTGGTGTAATTCCCCAGCAACGACGGGAACCATTAGCACCGCCGCCGCGCTCGTACAGGACGTGATGAAGAGCCGGGACTTCGTGAACTACGACGAGATGCTTTCATCCCCCCGAAAATACACACACACACACACACACAACACACACACACACACACACACACACCACACACACACACACCACAGGTGTATTAAAAGCAGGACGCTGGCCTTGACCCACAGCTGCTGCCGACGTGAGGTCCGCCTAAAGCCCTGGAGGTGGAGGTCATCGGAAAGACACACAAATGAGTGATGGAGCGCATGTTTACATGCACATTTACACACACACACCACCACACACACACACACACACACACACACACACACACACACACACACACACACACACACATGCACACACAACACAAAAACACAGACACAGAATTCAGAAAGTATCATTTTTTTGCAAACAAGGAATTTGCTTGTCTAACATTGAACATTGACTAAAGAGTAAAAAACATAGAAATTCAAAAAATATATAAAATAAAATAAAATTAGTCGTGTCAATCGATTAAAAAAAGTTAATCACAATAATAATATGTGATTAATCATGATTAATCATAAGATTAAAAAACTAGTATTTACTTTTTCATTTTGGGGGAGATAAAACAAATACATATGTGTATTTGTTTTATCTATCTACAATACAAAGAAGTGCATCACAAAACTGGTAAGAGAAAGAGCGTTGTTTACTTCATTATAACACAAACAGTTGTGAACTTGCACACTGAAAACTGCACAAGTTAAGAATCCACGTTAAGAATGTCCGCTCTGAGCCACAGTTGATGTGAATCTGTCCAAAAAAGTCTCCATCAACTTGTTTTCCGTGGAATCTTCCTCAGATCTTCCAGCACAAATTATAGTTGGAACATTTGTAAACCACGTTAGACCTCTCCACCAACTCCCAATTTCCCAGCCTCAAACGCTAAGTATGTGCGGATATAGATTCCGTCGATCCCACGATCCATACTTAATGCTATCGACTACGACCCTTTTGGCCTCTGGGGGTCACAAGAGCATATTTTGATGCTCTTGTAAATTTCCCCCGTTCCGTCCCATCTGACATCTAACACGGCTACATGTGTCACCAAGGCAGACCAGTGTTGTCCTGTTAGTTTTACCAGTCGTCTACAATATGTAATTTATACACTTAAAATACAACAACAGTAGTATGTGCTACACCAATGCCTTCATAGCAACAGTGATATTGCCAAGTGTGTGTTTTCATTGGTTTGTGTATGCATGTATGTGGCCAGCCATGCCTATGTCCACAAATACAAACATATTTTTCTTGTATTTTGTATATTGTATTTGCATTTCTGCTTCGGGGGACTTAAAGCACGACCTGAGAAGACATAATTAAACCCACATGTCAGGGTGGTGTCCTTAAAGAGGAACACAGTGAACATTAGCTTTTGTGTTGCGAGACTAATCGGAGGTAATCGTTCCTCTTCAATGCGGTCTCAGGAAACTGCGTGCAAAATGATGTCTCCCTTGTAACATGGAGTCCATTATCGTAGCCACGTGAAGATAAGAAATAAAGACACACAATGAATACATGACAAGCGGGCAGAATGAGCAAAAGCTTTTTACCTGTCAAGGAAAACCTCTTGTTTTATCTTCCCTTAGAATCCATAACATTGCTGTGTGTGTGTGTGTGTGTGTATGTGTGTGTGTGTGTGGGTGCAAGATAATGTAGGGGGTCCACACAGATGTCCATGTAAGATACTGTGGGTGAGTGTGGGGTGTTGGTGTGTGTGGAGTGGTGTGTATCACCTTTGTTTGTAAAGGTGAGATGGTACAAAAGGGACGAAGGTTTTGTTTCCTTCTTGGCTTGCTTTGAGCTCAGTGCTCAGTGTAAATACAGCATTATGAGATGCAGGGACATCAGATTATGCAATGTAGACAACAGACTAGGGTCCTCTCTCTCTCTCGCTCTCTCTCTCTCTCTCTCTCTCTCTCTCTCTCTCTCTCTCTCTCTCTCTCTCTCTCTCTCTGCTTTGCCTCTTCTTTCTGCATTGGCTCTCAGATGATATGGATAGAGACAGATCAAAGGCTGTCAGATGGATGACGGATAGCTTGAAGGTTAGACGTGTGAAGGAGAGAGCGAGAGAGAGCCTCCTCATTTCTCTTGTACTATTCAATATCTGCCTCGCTCTTGTTCTCTCCCTTGTCGCGCCTCAATGCGTATCGCGTGCTTTTCCATTCGATCTGGGACACACTGGGACGGACATAGTGAGCGTGGGACGGACGCCGATGGTCGATGGAAAGCGGCAACGGCACAATGCTAGTCCAGAGAAGAGCTGGCGGAGTTACAGTTGCAATACCAACACAGGGTGTGACTCCCAGGCAGAGTGCCAGCTAAAACCCCCTCCCTGCTCTGTAATGGCACGTTTTGTGGATCTAAAGCCACGTTTTCCACCTGAAGCGTCTAACAATGTCTCCAAAATGTATATTATAGAATGCTCCAAATGCACATGGAGACATGCCCACTCATCATAATCTCTCCCTCATCCGGGAACTCTCCGGAAAATCTCCATTATAATTGAATCCTCTAAATACATAGATATTTTTTTGGGAAAGGACGGGGCATGAGCTTGTCTTCACTAGGCTACGAGTTTGACTTATGGAGGGTAACAAGGTCCCTGGAGTCCATCCAAAGGTGCCTGGAGTTCCTGGAGAAAGTTCATGCTGTGGAAACGTGGCTTAAAGAACTTAAGAAGTCGCTTTGCATCTGCAAAAAAGTAAAGGGTATTGATGATGGTTTTGGATGTTGTGTTTCACTTTTAGTTTGTTTCTTTGTGTGTGTGTGTGTGTGTGTGTGTGTGTGTGTGTGTGTGTGTGTGTTGTGGCTGCCTTGTATTGGCCGTGTGTCCCCGGGCAGACAGGCAGTTTGTGAAGAGACAGAAGAGAGCCGTGTGACAGAATGCTGAGCAGAGCAGCGGCAGGACGCAGACAGCTCTGTCATCGCTGGGGCTTGGTAGTCTGATCAGACCCGGAGCAGCCCTCAACAGGAGTCTAGTGGGGAGGTGGCAGCTAGGTGGCCTCCTTCTAGACACATCCTGAGGCTTTCTTCTCTGTTGTGAAGGCTGCAGGTCTTTGTTTTGTTTGGGAGACGCTTTTAATAATAATAATAATAATAATAATAATAATAATAATAACATGCACAGTCTTTTCATGGTCTTTTGTGTCTTTCTGGACAGGACAGTGGAGCCAGAGGAAAGTTGTCACACCTGGGTTGCCAGGTTGCCTACATGGTTAGTTAGTACACTGCCAGGTTGAGCCAAGGACCCTCTCCATTGCTGTACAGCTTTATCAAAAACAACTTCAAGAAACGACATTACAAAAGTTTACAATTAAATTGTTTCATAGCTCGGCATAATGTTGTATCTGTTCTTGAGTCTGCTCGTTGTAATTAGCCGATAATCAAATAAGGAACGATACACACACACGATACGATAAAGTTACAAAAAATTAGATTTTTAATTGTGCAATCTCAAAGAAACACATTTGGAAGTGACCCAGTCCAGAATTGCCAATTAATCTTGGCAGACTGGCTGATTTGAGAAAACAGGAACTTGAATTGGATCTAAGTTGGTTGGCCGACGGTTAGAGGAGGTAAGCGGGAGTAGAGGAGTGTGACTGAGTGATCCACTCAGCTCCCGTACAGTCCCTCTGGGAGACCCTCTCTGTCACATGGTGGCCACTGCTCAGGGCTCGCTGCCGTGCCAATAAAGAATAGCCAAAGTGAAAATAATGAATTTGTGTTGGCTGTTATTACATCCGATATCCGACAGTAACTAGCATGCAGGTCTTAGCGTTAAAACAAGTAGACTAAACTGTGTACCAAAATAGGTAAAGCAACACCTAGCTATATAGCTAGATAGTTATTGAGTTAGTAAGTTAGTTAGTTAGTTAGTACTTTATTGATCCCCTTGGGAGGTTTATTTGACAAAATATTAAAAAAAGCGATTGTCTGGCAACCAGAAGGTTGGGTTTAGGTGTCCCTGAGCAAGACACCCAAACCCAACTGCTCCCGGCGAGCTGGCTCTTGTCTTGCGTGGTTCACACCGCTGTCTGTGCATGAATGTGTGTATGAATGGGTGAATGTGAGGCAATGTTGTAAAGCGCTTTGGATAAAAGTGCTTTAACATAAAAATGTAACATAAAATGCAATCCATTTACCATTGACCTTCCTGCCTCCTGGCATCCTGATTCACGCTGCTGTGCTGTATAGCGTGTGATGGATGTAAACATGTGTATATACTCATGTCCGTGGATAATATATTCAAAAGCCTCGTCCCCCCCACCCCCGCTCAGATCGATTCGGATTCGTCCAAAAAAAACAGCTGTGCGTGATGATTTACCCCCCCCAGCTAACCCGTGGAACACTAACCAGTGGAAGTAAGTAAATCAGATGAACGGCCCTCTCAGGTGTGCTGAGCGGACACCTAATATGCACGATGCAGTGCCGTGTCTCTGGCCCGCATCCACCACGCCGCACATAAACGGGTCACGAAGGACGTCTTCCAGTCCGTAATCAATACCGTATTAAATATATAATGGGGATCAATATGGAGAGGAGGGGTGGCGGGCTTACAATGCTGACACACACACACACACACACACACAGCGCGGCATAGATCTCCTCACAACTTGTCCACACTCTTAGCTCACGGAATCGCCAATGGATCTTGTGGATTGCTTATCCACTGACACCTCAGAACAAATACGTCTCTCTGTCTCTGTCTCTGTCTCTGTCTCTGTCTCTGTCTGTCTCCCTCGCCGCGCTCTGCTGTTGCTTTCTATATAACGCTTGTGTTGCCAGACGCCCCATTTTTCAGAAACACACAGAGGGGTCTGGGGTAATGCATCAGACACGTCACCACGGGGGGGAGGACACTTTCGGGAACATCTCGATACAGCCGTAGGAATGGCTGTGAATCCACCCCATTACCATTCGCTCAATTTCATTGGTTTGTAAGTCTGATAAAAAAAACAACTGTGACTCAATTTCCCGCAACAGCCTTTGGAACCTGACTTTTAGTCCAGCTCTGGAAGTCAACCTTATAAAAGACTAGACCGTTGTTTTTTTGTAGCCTGACACCTTTCCCCTGTCTGACTCTATCCAGTAGGCCTTTAATAATATTTTGTACTTTTAATACTCATCATAAAGTGATGTGCAGCAGTCCCTCCTAGCCCACAGTACCTCTGGGGTGGGGTGGGATCTCTCAGCTCCTGTTATTAGAAACATTTACAGAGAGAGAGAGCGAGAGACAGAGAGACACACAGACGGAGATGGAGAGAGGGAGGGAGGGAGGGAGAGGGAGAGAGGGAGGGGGAGAGAGAGAGGGAGGAAGAGAGAGAGGGAGAGAGAGAGGCACTGCCATCCCTATTATTGTGCAAGAGGAGAACAAGCAACAGCCCAGCATGCATCTTGTTTCTTTTGCTCTCCCACACTCTTCGTCTCTCTCTCTCTCTCTCTCTCTCTCTCTCTCTCTCTCTCCCCCCCTCTCTCTCCCCCGCTCTCTCTCTCTCTGTCTCTCTCTCTCTGTCTCTCTCTTTCTCGTTCATATCCACAAGCACCCACACTTATGCAAACATACAAACTTGCACAGTCCTAAAAGAAGCCCCCACCAACAACAGAATTAAACATTCACACAACCACACAGTGCTGTGCCTGACACAGACGGTGACAGGATCAGATGTGAGAGAGGCCATCACAGATATGAGAACAATCGTAATGCAGGTCAGAGGCCTGCATCGCTTAACCCCCGGCTTCCCTTCGCTGGCTCCGTCCTTTTTTCATTTGTTTTTTTTGGGTGGGGGTGCGAGTAGGGGGTGCAATAGGCGGCTGTTGTGTGAAGTGTTTTGACACTTCATTACAGTTATTCAGAAGGTGTGTATATCCAGGACACACACACACACACACATGCACGGACCACTTCCGCACACACACACACACACACACACACACACACACACACACACACACACACACACACACACACACACACACACACACACACACACACACACACACACACACACACACACACTCACACACACATTAAAAGCCATGCTTCTCAAGCAATACATTATTAAGGAATCCATGCATACTTTATTCGGCCGTCATGAATATTCTATCAGCTGATTAAACGATGTTGCAAGGCCGTACACGCCTGCTGATGTAACGGGCCGACACTGCACTGTCAGAATGGACAGAGTGTGTGTGTGTGTGTATCACACCATGTCCGACCACCTTGAGCAGGACCTGTTGGTCTTCAGTGTGTCATGGAGTTTGAGTCAAAGCACTGGTGGCAGTTCCTTGGACCTCCTCCCAGACCCTTCAACTCTGTGACCTTCTCCAAAACGTCACCGTGTCCATCGAGTGTCACTCCGCTCCCCCCCCCCCGCCCCCCCCCCCCGTCCCCTGACACTCACAGACGTGGTCGTCGTAGCTATGCAAACACAAACAAACACCGGGCAGAGTAAACTTTGACAATAATCTGCTGAGTCGGCCTCTATCAGTAACCCGCCTTAAAACGACATTCCACCCTGATGTTGGAACGTGATTGGCTGGTGTTCCGCATCACATGGTCCGGCGAGGAGCCAATGTGAGCCCTTTGGTTACAGGAGCCGTTGAAAGCTGGTTCTGTTACATGTAAAGATACTGTAGGATGCAATGCAGCACTGACTCTCACACTCCTAGTACTGTATACAGGAGGATGCACAGCACTGCGAGAGAGAGAGAGAGAGAGAGAGAGAGAGAGAGAGAGAGGGAGAGAGAGAGTGAGTAAACCCATAGAGATACTGCTCCAGCCCCGTGCTCTGGGGCTGCAGCCACTCTGTCCGTCTCCTAACATGTGACTGTGATGATCTGAACCTCAGTTTGCATGGATTGATTTTCCGCACTCCAGCGGTGGAGCTGTCGCCCTCTCACATTTAGCAACTATTAACCGCGGCCCCCCGTGTTATCAGCCCCATGCAATGGTGTGTGTGTGTGTGTGTGTGTGTGTGTGTGTGTGTGTGTGTGTGTGTGTGTGTCAGCCAATGTTCCACATACTTCCTGCTGGCCAGAGTCAGGCCACCAGCAAAGTGCTTTCTGACACCGTGGTGCCTTTGATCAAACTATAGTGACACATCTACGGCACTTTGCAGCACACACACACACACACACACACGCACACACGCACACACGCACACACGCACACACGTACATACGCACACATACACACACACGCACAGGCACACATACACACACACACACAAGGCACACACTAAGTTTGACGTGACACCATGAGAGGGTTGAGTGATGAGCATGTGTATTATTAAGCTCCCAGACGGATGGATGCAAGCTGACATCGACGCTGAGGAGAAACATCGATAAAATGCCCCCCCCCCCCCACACACACACACACACACGCATATCTCCGCCTAAAGACTAAATGTGTATTTGTAACTTTTCACACTCTTAACTTCTGCCACCCTTCTGTTCCTGCTCTCATTACTGCCCCCCCCCTCCGTAGACTGCCCAAGGTCCTGTTGTACCCCCCTCCCCTCTGCGTGTGTGTGTGTGTGTGTGTGTGTGTGTGTGTGTGTGTGTGTGTGTGTGTGTGCGTGGGTGTGTGTGTGCGTGGGTGTGTGCGTGGGTGTGTGCTTTGTTCAAAGTTTAGATTCAACATGCATTCCCTTTTAGAACTTTCCCAAGCTACAAGTCTATATCGAATTGCACGCATACACACAAACACACATCTTTTTTGTCATCTGAACACTTATCGATGTGTTTTTTATTTAATTTCTTTCAAAAGTGTGCCCCTTGCTGGGGTATTCCACAAGCACTTAATACAGCTTAATGAAGCTTAGCTTTGCTACGTTAGACTCCTATGTGGGTCTTAATGGACTATACCATTCTCTGAACGTTCGGTGCAAAAAAAATAATGTAACCACAGTGAGTGTGTGTGTGTGTGTGTGTGTGTGTGTGTTTGTCTGCATCTGTGCGCATGCATGAATATGCATTTTCAAAACGTGTCGTGTCTTTATGATTAATCTTCCCGGGGTCTACTTTAAATGGACAACAGAGAATAAGTCTGTCACTTTGATTAAGGGAACACTGAGGCTTCTGAGGCCGACCAGAGCGCTCAGTCGCTGATCAAAGGCTTCTAGTAAGTTCTCCTGCTGTACCAGCAGGTCGCGGTGTGCCTGACATAACCAACCAGCCCTTGCATAGCCTCGCACCCAAACCTTGCCCCGTTAACCCCCAGTTCACCCCCAATGCGCCCCCAATAAGGAAAACATGAGACCATGAATATTCATTGTTAAGACACAGAAATTGGCCTTAAATTTGGTTTGCGTTTCTTTAATTATGCTCATTGATATCTGGATCAGTTTTCATTAAGTTTTCATTGAGGTTTTTCAGAGATTGCTATTATTTATATTTATTTTTATCCACTTTATTCTGTCAAGCTAGTATAACAGATGGCGCTGGGCAGAGTTTAACATTGTTCATTGTGTGTTGAAGTAGTACACACACACACACACACACACACACACACACACACACAGCACACACATGCACACACACACACAGGCACACACACACACACACACGCACACGCACACGCACACGCACACACACACACATACAGTGTACCCACGCTATTTTACGAGCCGCACGTCAACACACTTGGCGCCCGAGTTTCACATTGAGTACACGATCACGACGTGCACATTTAGCTCCAATCTAGCGCACACGCCGCTTCCGTGGTGCGTGTCACAATCATTTAGACGCCAATTCAGATATTCATGGTTTTCTCAATGAGTCTGAGTCATTAACCAATACAACTCAACAGCCATCCACGCATGTGACAATACAAACGACACAAGTTCATTGCGTTTTCTAGGAAGAGAGTAGCGAGAAGGAACAAGGCTACAACAACAACAACAACAACAACAAGACATTGTTATCTTTCTTGGTCTTGCTCTTTATCAGACGCTGAGAGAAGACGAGGGTGTGTGATCGATGCTTCGATCGTCACGGTTACAGGGCGAACTTATAAGGGGTGTACGTCTGCTAAATCCACTCCCATTATCAGTTGACAAGACAGGAAGTCAGGTACAAGATGGCACGGAGACAGATGGCTTACCAACGAGACACACACACACTCACACACACACACACACACACACACACACACACACACACACACACGCACACAGACACGACCCGGATGACTCGTCTCGTTTTTGGCCTGTATGCCATGAAAATACGAAACGAAATATCCGTAAATATAAATTATTTACTATCATCAAAAATAACTGAAAAACTGAAATATAATTAAATTTGTGAGGTGTGTTGTCAGTAGGATCAGTGGTGTTCATGTGGATGTGTGTAGACAGTGTGAGGTGTTGTAAAGTACAGAAGCAACGACGGTTCAAACAAAACAGATGAATGGCCGGGCTGGCAGAGAGGCCGCCCTCCATGGAGAGATGGAACCTCCGCTGAGGCCTGGGCCGGGTGCTTCCAATGTGGCCGGAGACTGCAATCAGCTGCTCTGACACCTTAAAAGAAGCAGACACAATAACTGAGCCAGCCACAGCCACACACACACACACACACACCCAGCCACACACACACACACACACACACACACACACACACACACACACACACACACACACACACACACATGTAGAGCAGGCAGGGCCGTCACAACACACACGCAGGAGCACACAAACACACACACACACTGTGAGGTGATGCAAGGTGAATCACAGATGGGGGGGGGGGGGGTGAGAGAGAGAGAGAGAGAGAGAGAGAGAGAGAGAGAGAGAGAGAGAGAGAGAGAGAGAGAGAGAGAGAGAGAGAGAGGGGTGAGTGACGCGGAGGACGCCAGGGAAAGCCGATGCCGTGAGAAGAGAGAATCGCCGACTCTGTCACCGCTTTTCTGTCCAACGTAATAAATGGAGGGATGAAGGAGGGGGGGGGGGGGGGGGGGGGGGGTCAGGAGGACAGCGACCTGTGGGGTTTCGTGTACGGGACGTTCGTTTGCACAACAACAACAACAACAACAACAACAACAACAACAACAGACTGTCCAAGCAGGACCTCAGCGGTGGGGTCGTTAGTCAACACACTGTCATACACCTGGGATGACCTGGATGTAACCATCCCCCCCCCCCCCCCCCCCCCCACCTCACACCCCCAACCTTCACCCACCCAGCACCTCTCTCAGACTCCACAGCATCGGGTCGCGCAGATTGAGTTGTGTGTGTGTCTTAGATTCTGAATTTAGCAGGCGAGGGAGCGTTTTGCTAAACACACACACACACACACACACACACACACACACACACACACACACACACACACACACACCCATCTGCCCAACAGAACGGCCCCCTCCAGTGTCTCCCGTTGACAAAGTGGAGGGGACAGATATTGAAAGCAGAAAACTTTATTGATCCCGAGTGGCGCTCAAAGGAAGAATGGTAGCTGGCACGTGATTGGCCGGTGAAAGAGTCCCTTTTACATCACCGTGACATTTACAATGTGGACGGATGTAGAGCCGCTCTCGCTCTCTCTCTCTCTCTCTCTCTCTCTCTCTCTCAATCAGTCTCTCTCATTCTCTCTCTCTCTCTCTCTCTCTCTCTCTCTCTCTCTCAATCAGTCTCTCATTCTCTGTGCCGCTCTCTCTCTCTCTCTCTCTCTCTCTCTCTCTCTCAATTCAATTAAATGTCAATTTAAAGAGCTTTATTGTCATGGGAAACGTACATTTACATTGCCAAAGCAACTGGTAAATAAAAAGTATACTTATAAAGAGCAAAATATATGTAGGTCAGTACATTTTTTTTAATAAAAGAATATAAAAAAAATATATAAAAAAAAAATATATAATAAAAATTATATATATCAAAAAATACAGAAAAATATAAAAATACAAAAATACGATACAATAAATGGAAAGAATGAAAAATGGAAAAGAAAGGGAAATATGCTATATATGAAAAAAAATATATATATATATATATAATAATAATAATAATAATAATATAATAAAAATGAAAAAAACTAATCATAATAAAAAAAGATAATAATAATAAAGTGGGGATTGACAGGTGATTGACGATCTTTATGGAGGTTGTATTCCGTTGGATGTCCTTTTCCTGTCGCAACAGCTCACACATCTTGCTGCTATGTTTGCACATTCCTGTACCTCGCCCAACAGATGTGGAAGTTTTTGGTTGTTTGTTAAGTTTAAAAATTATTTTGGGTGTTTGAAATCGTCTGTGGGAAGAAGTGTATCTCTGAATGTTCTTGCTAATAGGTGGCAGTGTTACGGAAGTGCTAAGCTACGGTTTTCCACCTCCTGTTCGGGTGCAGTGGGGTACAGTTTTGTCTGGTCTCTCTGGTAAGCCGAGGTCCTGACCGTGGCAGTGCCTCTCTCCACGGCGAGGCTGTGACTCACCTGAAGTCTGTATCTAGTCAAGCGATGTCCTGAGTTTGGGGATCGGGTCACAGTGCTTCAGGTACTTCTGGCCGTTGTGTATGTCTGTTTAGGGCCCCAAATAGCATTCTAATTTATCTCTGTTTTTGGTTGATTCTTTCCAGTGTGTGAGTACTTTCCTTTTTGTTTTCTTATAATTTGTTTAATCTAATGGGATTTCGTCTGGTGGCTCTGCTTGGTTTTGTGAATCGAGTCCCAGAACCAGCTGGCCGAGGGGGCATCGCTCTAGAGTCTCTCTGTGGATGAGGGCTTTGTTATGGAGCGTCGTCGGGCTCACTGTCTTGTAGGTGGTTATGAAATTTGATATGACCCTCTTTTGAATTTTTATTATTCGTGGGTATCGTCCTAATTCTGCTCTGCATGCATTGTTGGGGTGTTTCCGTTGGGTGCGGAGAATGGATTTGCCAGAATTGTGCATGCAGAGTTTCAATTTGTTGTTTGTCCCATTTAGTAAAATCTTGGTTTGCAAGTGGACCCCAGATCTCGCAACCGTAAGGGAAATGGGTTCGATAACCTGAGTCTAGTATTTTGAGCCATATTTTTATTGGGGATGTCTAAGTGATGTTTCTTTTATGGCATAAAAAGCCCTTCTTGTCTTGGTCTCTCAGGTCGTTTACAGCTTTGTTGAAGTTACCTGTGTTGCTAATGTTTAGACCAAGGTTGGTTAATGGTCTTTGTCATGCTCTAAGGGAGTTGTAGTCGAGAAAGAATTTATATTTGTGTTGCTGGAGGCTGGGTCTTTTTTGGAAAAGGCATTAATTTTGTCTTGGTTAGATTAACTGGTCAGGGCCCAGGTCTGGGAGAATTTGTGTAGTAGATCAAGGTGCTGTTGTAGTCCTTCTTTGGTTGGAGACAGCAGCACCAGATCATCTGCTGAACAGGAGGTGTTTGTCCTTGTGTGTCTCCTAGGGAGATGCCAGGTCCCTCAGATTGTTCTAGAGATTTCACCCCAATTCATTGATGTATATGTTGAAGAGGGTTGGGCCTCAGGCTGCATCCCTGTCTAAACCCCCACGGTTTTGGGGAAAGAAGTCTGTGTGTTGTTTGCCAATCTTAACAGTGCATTTGTTGTTGGTGTACATTGACTTTGATGTATAGTTTTCCTCCAACACTGCTTTCAATAGTTTGTACAGCAGACCATCTGCCAAATAGAATCAAAAGCTTTTTTGAAGTCCGACAAAACAAGAGAATAATTTACTTTTGTTTTTGTTTATTTGGTTGTCTATTAGGGTGCTGAGGGTGAAAATATGGTCTGTTGTGCGATAATTCGGTAGAAAGCCAATTTGTGATTTGTTTAGGACATTATTTTCAGTGATGAAATGTAGGAGTCTGTCGTTGATCATACAGAGGATTTTCCCAAGGTTACTGTTAACTCAGATCCCGCGGTAATTGTTGGGGTCAAATTTGTCTCCACTTTTGTGGAGCGGTGTTATCAGACCTTGGTTCCAAATATTGGGGAAGATCCCCGAGCTAAGGACAACATTAAAGAGTTTTAATATAGCCAATTGGAATTTGAGGTGTGTGAATTTTATCATTTCATTTAGGATCCCGTGGACACCACAGGCCTTCTTGGTTTCCAGTGTAGTTCCTTTAGTGTGATTGGTGAGTCTAGTGGGTTTTGATGGTCGTTTATGATTGACTGTAAACTTTGTAGTTTATCTAGTAAGTGTTTTTGCTGTGTATTATTTTCTATTGGGCCAAAGAGCTTGGAGAAGTGGTTGACCCACACATCTCCATTTTGGATTGGTAGATCCTCATGTTTTTGCTTGTTTAGAGTGTTCCAGTTTTCCCAGAACTTGTTTGTTTTTATGGATTCCTCAATAGCATGTAGCTGGTTTTTAACATGTTGATCCCTTTTTTTCCTTACTGTATTTTTATATTGTTTTAATGTTTCACAATAGCATAGACGTGTGTTCTGGTTTTCTGGGTCTCTATGTTTTTGGTTTGATACGTTCCGTAATGTAAGGTTTTTACATTCATTGTCCATTTATCATTGCTATTTTTATTAGCTTTCCTATTTGTGGGTTTTAGGTTTGCTAGGGATGTTGAAATATATATTTCTACTGCCTTGTTTACATCTTCGTCATTGTACTGAAAGTTTTTTTCCAGGAACTGGTCTAAAAGTGATTGGACTTGTTGTTGCCTAATAGCGTTTTGGTATGTTTCTACAATACTTTCCTTCCATTTGTAGCATTTTTTAATAGTGTGGAGTTTGTTTGGCTTCAGTACTTCTTGATTGGGTGTTGCTCTGTTCAGGTAGACTGTGGTTTTGCTGTGGTCTGACAGGGGCGTTAGCGGGCTGATTGTGAACGCCCTGAGAGAGGGCAGGCTGAGGTCAGTGATAAAGTAATCTACTGTACTGTTGCCTAGAGGTGAGCTGTAGGTGTACTTACCATAGGAGTCTCCTTGAAGCCTCCCGTTGATTATGTACAATCCCAGCGAATATTTGTTTGTAGCTTTGTCGTAGTTGTGTCTGGGTGGGCATATTGGGGAGGGGGTGTTTCCACCTCCTGGTAGTTGTTTGTCTCCCTGTGTGCTGAGAGTGTCGGGTTCTCGTCCTGTTCGGGCATTGAGGTCTCCACAGATGATAACGTGGCCGCGAGCCTGGAAATGGTTAGCTTCTTCCTCTAGGGTGGAGAACATGTTGTCCTTAAAATATGGGGATTCGATTGGGGGGATGTAGGTGGCACACAGGAGGATATTTTTCTCGGTTGAGGTAAGTTCATTATTTATTTCCAGCCAGATGTAAAAGGGTCCTGTTGTGATTCGCTTAATGGAGTGGGTTAGTTCTGAACCATATTAAATGGATTGCATTTTTATGTCACGCTTTCATCCAAAGCGCTTTACAGTTGCCTCACATTCACCCATTCATACACCGACGGCGGTGCCAACCATGCAAGGTAACAACCAACACGTCAGGAGCAGGTGTCTTGCTCAGGGACACCTCGACACTCAGTTAGGTGAAGCCCGGGGATCGAACCAGCAACCT
>PIJE02000007.1:1704834-1707334 GCA_002895965.2 Coryphaenoides rupestris | reverse complement strand
TAATCTAACAAAACAAAATACTCGCTAGGCTTAGGGAGAGTCAGGGCAGTCCGGTATTCAGGGGGTTCTGTGGGGGTCCGTCCGCGGGAAAGGGAATCCAGGGAGAGGAGCGTGGAGAGGTGCCGAGGAGAGTAGGAGGCCGGAGAGTGACGAGGGAGACACTGGGGCGAGGAGCGAGGAAGACACTGGATCGACGAGGGGATCACGGAGACACTGGATACGAGGAAGACGTTGGAGCGAGGAAGGAAACACCGGGGAGCTAGTCACGAGGGGGTAGTACGTTCTAGCACCTACTCTCCTCGGCACCTCTCCACGCTCCTCTCCCTGGATTCCCTTTCCCGCGGACGGACCCCCACAGAACCCCCTGAATACCGGACTGCCCTGACTCTCCCTAAGCCTAGCGAGTATTTTGTTTTGTTAGATTATTTGGATAATTAATTTTCTTATATATATATATTGTGGCAGACGGCCACTGAAGGGCAGAGGAATGAGGGTGGACGACAGTCGGGGGGGCGCAATTCCCCATTCAGCCCCCAGAGGGAGGCGAGGGGACCAGAAAGTCGAGAGAGTGGAAGAGAGTGAGGCGGAAGTGGAAGTGGAAGAGGAAGTGGTGGTTGTGGTTGTGGTTGTGGTGGTGGAAGAGGAAGAGGAGGAGAAGGAGGAAGGACGCGGACCAAGACCCTGTGTGGGAGAGTTTGGGAGACTACCAGAAGTGGCTGTGTGCCTTGACGTTCTGCCTGTCTGCGAACCCGAGTTGTGTACCGACCCTTGCCTGCCTGACGACCCTCCCGCCTGCCTTGCCCTGGACCCCCTGAGACCACTTCCTGGTGTGATACTCCCTGCATACGGACAACGACGACGGTAGATTAAGACTGCACTCCCCTGTACAAATAAAAGCCTGTTATTGGTGTGGACCGTTGATTTATTATATTCAGTCGTGGACACACTCCACCCTACAACGGAGTGTGCCACATATGGTGGAGAATGCGGGCAACTAAGAGGGACTGAAAATAATAAATCAACCCCACCCTGGACATGGAGGCCCTGTTAAATAAGTGGCAGTATGGCGACATGGACGACGATCCCCCTGTGGCGACTGGCCGGAAGAAGAAGGCTGCCAGGAAGCAGAGGGCTGAGGCTGCTGCCAGGGAGGGCCCACGGGTCCCGGAGAAAGAGAAAGAGGTCTCTCTCCAGGAGGAGGCCTCCCTGGCTAAGGCCAAAATAAAGCAGCTCAGCCAGGAGCTGCAGAGGGAAAAGGAGAAGATGGGCCCGGTGGAGGCTATGATAAAGGAGCTGGGAGCCATGCAGGCTACAAGCCAGAGAAGGTACCAGGAGATGGAGGCCATGCAGCTCAAGGTGAGGGAGCAGCTGGAGGGCCGGATTGGTCAGCTGCTGCTGGAGCGGCGGGAGCACGAGGCCACCCTGGAGGCCGCAGGCCAGCGAGAGAAGCAGGCCCGGCGGCAGACCAAAGCGCTCCAGGCCAGCTGGTGGCTGAGCAAGCCCAGCGAGAGCGGCAGGCCCTGGAGCAGGCCGAAGAGCTCCCAGGCCCAGCTGGCGGCCGCCGGCCAGCGAGAGCAGCAGGCCCTGGAGCAGGCCAAAGAGCTCCAGGGCCCAGCTGACGGCCCGCAGCCCAGCAGGAGGAAGCAGGCCCAAAAGGAGGCCAAAAGAGCTCCAGGCCCAGCTGCACGGCCGGCCGGCCAAAGAGAGCAGGCAGGCCCTGGAGCAGGCGAAGGAACTCCAGGCCCAGCTGACGGCCGCTGGGCAATGAGAGCAGCAGGCCCTGGAGCAGGCTGAAGGGCTCCAGGCCCAGCTGACGGCGGAGAAAGCCCAGCTGAAGGCCGCAGCCCAGCTGACGGTGGAGCAAACCAAAGAGCTCCAGGCCCAGCTGACGGCCGCAGGCCAAAGAGAGCAGCAGGCCCTGGAGCAGGCCGAAGAGCTCCAGGCCAAGCTGATGGCCGCTGGCCAATGAGAACAGCAGGCCCTGGAGCAGGCTAAAGAGCTCCAGGCCCAGCTGATGGCCGCAGGCCAAAGAGAGCAGCAGGCACTGGAGCAGGCTCAAGGGCTCCAGGCCCAGCTGACGGCAGAGCACGCCCTGCGAGCGACCGCAGGCCAGCGGGAGGAGCAGGCCATAGTGCTCCAGGCCCAGCTGATGGCGGAGCAGGCCCAGCTGAAGGCCGCAGGCCAGAGAGAGGAGCAGGCCCGGGAACAGGCCAGAGAGCTCCAGGCCCAGCTGATGGCGGAAGGCCAACGAGAGCAGCAGGCCCTGGAGCAGGCTAAAGAGCTCCAGGCCCAGCTGGCGGCCACCGGCCAGCGAGAGCAGCAGGCCCTGGAGAAGGCCGAAGAGCTCCAGGCCCAGCTGACGGCGGAGCAGGCCCAGAGGACTGCCGCCGGCCAGCGAGAGCAGCAGGCCCTGGAGCAGGCTGAAGAGCTCCAGGCCCAGCTGATGGCCGCTGGCCAACGAGAACAGCAGGCCCTGGAGCAGGCTAAAGAGCTCCAGGCC
>PIJE02000007.1:1669834-1694834 GCA_002895965.2 Coryphaenoides rupestris | reverse complement strand
GGGGTGTTAAGGGATTTGCAATTATTGATGGAGATGTAGTGAAATCTGTCTGACAATCTGTATGTGTTAGGTTACACATTTTTCCTATATGGTCAAGTCAATTTTAATTTATTTGTACTGTATAGCCCTTAATCACAGTTCCAGTCTCAAAGGGCTTTTCAGGCCATATGATTATGGGTCATGTGATTATGACACCCCCCTAGCCCTATAGAGCCCCCCTAAGGTTAAGAAACGACTCCCTTAATTAACAAGGAAGAAACTGGAGAAGGAACTCAGAGTGGGGGATCCCTCCTTCCAGGGACGGTTCAGAGTGCAACGGGTGCCATACGGGAATAAAAATGGGTAACAATTGCAATTACAAGTCACGTGCATCATTCTCTGGACTCTCATGGCTGCCTCCATGTGTGTGTGTGTGTGTGTGTGTGTGTGTGTGTGTGTGTGTGTGTGCGTGCGTGTATGCGCGCGTGTGTGTATGCATGTGTGTCTTCAGTATCTCAAGGAACTCTCCTATTCAGCATCTATTCTTTCTACCAGTTTACTCTTCACCTCAAAAAAAAGAATTAACTACAAATAGTTGTTGTGCACCGTGATGAGGGTAATGCATAATTTGATGACTGAAACTCGAAAAATCGCTCGATGCTAAAAACAACAGCAAATTCTTAATGAGCTGAGCTTCTCTCAGAGTGGTTACAGCGCGTTGCGTAAGCCGCAGTTCACTGTGGAGCACTGCCTGAGCGCTGCAGCATGGTGGAGCCCCATCCATCTCCCCCGGTCCGGTCCCGGGACCGGGGGAGATCAAGCCCTCCCTCTTATCTCCAAAGGGGGCGGGGTGTTAACAGGAGATGCTCATTCAAGATGACACCGGGTGTAATTACATGGAGATTCTCCTCCAGCGGTTTAGTGGCCGTGATAAAGAAGAGGTGAGCTCGGTAATATATAAGACTAAATAAATAAATAGAAGTATAAATTAAACAATGGCAACCATGAGAACTGAGTCCTCAATGGACTTTAGTCTAGTTTGTCAGCACATTGTAATGTTTTAGGAAACGTACAGTTATGGTCCTTTTTATAATGCAGCGCCTTTAGTCTTAACCAATGATATTTATTGAGACGCTAACATGTAGTATCTAGGTTTGGGGAGTGGTAACTCATAACTCATGAAAGGAGTTAGTGATTGAGTACAGCTGACATCTTTATTGCATTACATCAATACAACTTTTTACAACACTGACATTTTAATATGGAAAAATGAAATAAAAATCGAGCTCTAACATATAAAATATAAAACCAAATAATTAGTCATTTTTTAAGTTGGAACCTTCCAACTTATGCTCCTTGGAATTTAGGAGGTGAGATCCAAAAGTTCAGTTCTTGTCCTTGTGTGTATGGACTGTACTACCCGGTAGGTTAATAGTGTGTTCTTATCTGGTGTTGAATGAAGCTCGCCAGACGTCTTCTGTCGACAGATCCTACGCTTTCACCACCATCCACAGTCTCACTGGGCTGGGCTCGCCATCACACAAGTCCTTGGATTCAATCTGCTATTTAAAAAAAACACTAAGAGACCTCATTAACTTCTTTTCTTCATTTAGAAAATCTTATCATGTACAACCAACAACGAAGGATATACTCAGATTACAATGTGATGATTTACCATTTATCAAAACAACAATGAATATTTGAACATGAATACATTCATTATTTATCACTTTAATTCTTTAATTCTGGTAACATATCTATTTTTAATCCTTTTTACACAGCATTTTTATATTTTCCTCCTTTAACATGAAGATGAATTGAATTAATCACTAACTTATTGAACATATATATTTTAATAACCAAAATCAATTCAATCAACCTTTAGTTGCACTATAAACCATTAACGTGTGATAACCTCACTAAACGCGAATAGCTTTAATGTCAACAGAAAAAGTGCAATAAACCTTTAATGCCTCACCATGCTATAATGTTATTATGTAAAAGCTGCAAAACCTTGGAATGTTCGCCACAAATCTTTTATGCAAATGAATGCCAGAGAGATTGGGTTGTGTATGCGTGTGAGTGTGTGTGCGTGTGTACAAAGATGAACTTAATACGATAAATGTGTTGATGTGTCGACTTTGCCATATGTTTGTTACCATATGTGTGTCCCTTGTAATATCCACGGTAAAAATTGCATAATTATGTTTTTGAGGTGTCGATTTTACCGTATGTGTGCAAATTTAGTGACATATGTGATTCTCTTGTAATGTGTGTGACTGTGTGTGTGTGTTTGCGTGCGTGCGTGCGTGTGTGTTGTGTATGTTATGTCTTCATCATGTGTGTGCATATGAAGGTGTATGAACAGAGTGACAAAGAGAGAGACAGATTACACACGAGAGAGAGAGAGAGAGACAGAGAGAGAGAGAAACAGAGAGAGAGAGAGAGAGAGAGAGAGAGAGAGAGAGAGAGAGAGAGAGAGAGAGAGAGAGAGAGAGAGAGAGAGAGAGAGAGAGAGAGAGAGAGACAGCAAGCAAAAGAGAGAGGGACATGGGGTCTCACTCACTCACTCACTCCCGCCACTCACATAAACTCACATAAGATACTAACCAGTAGCCTAAAACAAACACACACAAACACACACTGTGACTGCACACAGTTAGGGTGTACACAAAAAGAGTGTGCGATTAAGATGCACACATTCAACACACACGCACGCCCACACATACAAACACATTCAATTCGAAAAAGGTGCATGCTGGCTCCTATACCCACCAACATCCTTGTCTTCTACACACACACACACACACACACACACACACACACACACACACACACACACACACACGCACACAGACACACACGCACACACACACAGACACACACACTAACAACCGCACACCAAACCTGTACTTATGCTAATTCCTGGAGGGAAGTAAATGTAAAAAAAAAAAGGTACAAAAAAGGTAAATAAATAAATATATCAAGACCACAGCAGCCACCCACCATAAAGAGAGTACTTTAGAGGGGACATGAGAGGGCTTCGTTTGGCGGAGGTCGGGGTTCAACACTGAGGGATGACGAGAGAGAGAGAGAGAGAGAGAGAGAGAGATGGGAGAAGAAAAGATGGTGAGAATTGAGGAACTGGGGGAGCTGAGGAGAGGGAGGACATTGGGGAGTTTTTTTTGAGGGGGAACGAGGAGGTGGATTCGGGCTCTCCTCTAACTATGCATGCAACAACTTCTGCAAGAAAATGTGATGCATTGCATGACAACATTAATGAGCAATTTTATACTCTGTAAGGTATGATGCTTCTATTCATTCGCCTTGGCTTCTATACCAACAGAAAGATGTCCATGTCTCTTTGGTTCTCTAGCGTGTGTTGTGTGCTGGGTTAGGGAGGGAGGGAGGGAGGGGGAGTGGGAGGCAGGGAGGGAGGGAGGCAGGGAGGGAGGGAGGGAGGGAGGAGGGAGGACAGAACCCAACGGAGCCAGGTGGAGGCTGAACGCAGATGAATCTTAAAAACATTTATTTTATAAATCACAAAAACAAGAGACACACACAGACCCACAAACTGGGAAATGGAACACGGGAGCTCGGGAGATAATAATAATAATAATAATAATAAAAAGCGACATGATATATAGATAGATAGAGAGAGAGAGAGAGAGAGAGAGAGAGAGAGAGAGAGAGAGAGAGGGGGGGGGGGGGCGGGGCTAATGAAGGAAAGTCCAGGTGGGGAGATAAACAAGGACACACAGGTGAAGGGAATGAAGTGATTTGTCTTTTCACTGTTCGAGGGCATCTGGTGGACAGGTGCGAAATGACAACCACACACACACACACACACAGGAACACACAGAGACAGAGACCACTCGCACACTGTGATGTAGTGTGCGACTTCACAATTTAAGGACACGAAATTAAACATTTGGGGAAAAACACACGCACACAAAACAAGCGCATCTCCAAGGCGATCATCAAATGGTAGCATCGTCCGTCACCTCGCTGTGATCTTCGGCGAGGCGTCGTTGCCGTGGGAACGTTGCATTGGATTTGAATACCAAGTGGCGGCTGGAGCCGAGTGGACCGTGGAGACGCATGTTAATGGAGAGGTGGTGACAGGACACGCCTCTCTCTGGTCACATGGTCACATCTGTCCAACATCTGTGGCTGGTGACTCGAAAGCTTTGACCGGTCACAAACTAGGCTGAACTGACATTTGTAAATGAGTTCAAGAGAAAGATAAAATCGATAAAAATTGGATGAGATGATCTTTATAAATCCCCCTGTTCTGGCCATTATTATTATTGTTATATATTCAATTAATATGTAGGTTTTGAGGTCTACGGTCTAATTGGATGTGGATGATCATGAGCCTAACGTTGTGCTGGATGATGTCACGTTTTAGGCAGCGTCAGAGGGCAAAGGTTAAATGACGTGCGGCGCAGTGGAATTTTGATTTAGCCGATGGAAAAGGTGCAGTTTGGTTAAAAACATTGTTTTGACCACCCTCTTGCTTAACAATTATTCATAATCATGTTTCCGTTGACTTTAATAACATGGAGTACTTGACAACCACCTTTAACTCATCTTTTGATTCTGTAAATTCAACGGTACCCCAGGAGAGTGTGTGTTAATCCATCCAGCCAAGTCTTCAACTCGCTGGTTCTTCACAGCGCGTAGGCTAACGCCACAATCCCAGATCGGGAAACAACAACAACAACAACATCAACATGGTGGAAAAGTCTCAATAGTTCATTTCAGTTCAGGACAGCGATACGAAGGAAGGGAGGAGGAGGAGGAGGAGGAGGAGAAGAAGCCAAAATCCCCCAACTTGCATCATTTAGTGTTGATCAACCAAGCGCCACCACGGATGCCATCCTGTTATCCGGCAGTTTCCCGCCACGCAGCCTCCTGGCGGCCTCCTCCTCGTCTCCGTCGCCCCGGAAACCACTGTGCCAGCTGATTCTTATTCCCGCTTTTTGTTTCCATCGCGTGTTGGGAGACGAGAGACAGGTGTTAGTGTGTGTGTGTGTGTGTGCGTGTGTGTGTGTGTGTGTGTGTGTATGTGTGTGTGTGTATGTGTGTGTGTGTGTGTGCCTCCTCTTATCTTGGAAGGCGGAGATGAGCAGGTTGCTGAAGGCAGACAAACATCGGTTGACACACACACACTCACACATAAGCATGCACACACACACACACACACACACACACACACACACACTTTAACGCAGGGGCTGTTACCTTTGGCAGCGTGAAGACAGCCACTGACACTTTGCTCACAGGCAAAATGTGAGAGCTTGCTGAACACAAGAACCTTATTTCTGTGTGTGTGTGTGTGTGTGTGTGTGTGTGTGTGTGTGTGTGTGTGTGTGTGTGTGTGTGTGCAATGTTATTCTCATGTCTCACTTCTTTATGAGACATGTTGTGATTATATGTAACATGCGGCCAACATGTTCTCCGGCTGTTTATCAAGATTGAAGCTGTTCCACATTTATCTGGTGAATTTGACCATTTCATGGCTTGTGGATATTTGCACCCTGCGGGATAGAGATAGCTTCTACCAACAACACACACACACTCCCAGATACACACACGCACGCACACACACGCACGCATGCACACACACACACACAGATACACACACACACACACACACGCACGCACATATGCACACACACACACACACACTGTCACACACATGCACGTGCATACACACACAGCCATCCTCAAATATAGAAATGCGTGATGAGGAAATGCTGGCTGAGTAATTGCGTGTATTTGCCATCGTATACATGTTCCATACGTGTTCCATATGTGTTCCATACGTGTTCCATACATGTTCCATACGGTTCCATACATGTTCCATATGTGTTCCATATGTGTTCCATACGTGTTCCATACATGTTCCATACGTGTTCCATACGTGTTCCATACATGTTCCATACGTGTTCCATATGTGTTCCATACGTGTTCCATACATGTTCCATACGTGTTCCATACGGACAGGCAGCGTGTCCGACAGCGGCCCAGTCTGTGGTCAAGAGGCGCCGTGGCAACAGAAGAGTGTAAAGAGTGCCTCATATAAAAAGCCTTCAGTCCCCGGGTCACCCAGTAACAGATTACACAATAATATAGGAGGGAAAAAGGGGAAGCAATAATGGAATAAAATTAGGCGATAAAATACGCTGTGCTTTATTAAACTATTTGTTGATGTTCACAGTGGGAACCAATTTAAAAGCCCGTCGTCACAGCTTACTCAAACACACGGCTGACTCGCTGGATTCAGCAGGCCTCGGTACTTTTTGTGGTATTTTCCTTGTCGCTTTTTCTGTGTTTCGTTGCACAAGCCAATATTATGTTGGTAAACCTTACAGTGACCTTAATTCTAAAGAATTTAAATCCTTCAGGGACTGTATTTTCACTGTAACAAAAAAGCCCAGGAGAATATAGGCCTAGCTCCAGCAAAGTGTTTACCTTCAAGGGAAAGCTGTGTGTGCATAGTGGAGCAACGTGCCACAGCTACTGTATATCTAACCAAGTCTCCTGCATTTTTATTTTCAAATTAACACAGTAGCCGTTTCTACCTTGCTCCTGAATGAATGCTAATAACAGCATGAACCAGTATGATAATTTGACAGCTACAGAGAGACAGATTGGGAAACCGTAGGAAAGATATGTATATAAAAAAACGGCAAATAAATAATATTTGCGCTCACACAGTGGGCACCACCACTTTAACGTTGTGAAGCAATTGACTTCCCCTGGTACACATTCACTCTGATTGGACCATTAAAACTTCATTCGGTGTCGTTTCCGAACGAAATGAGCGCGGGTGGTGACGGCAATTGTGACTGCGCATCAATTTTCCGTGCGGTGCCCTGAGATGGTGGGAGAATTGAATTGATAATGAAGGAATGATGAATCTATAGACGCTAAGGTGTCCTCACCGGGGGTTCAATTCCCGCAGTTGTATGAATGCATTAATCCATGTGTATATTTTATTCATGTGCTTTAGAGCGATTTACATACGGAGGTGGAGATCATCTAAGCGCACATGCAGGCGGGCAGCCATTGATGTGTTTTACAATGACGGCAGAGGGTTTGTCACGGGGGTGCTGTGATAGAGAGGAGACGACTCAAACGCAAGCAGTGGGATAAACTCAAATTATTTATTTCCAGAAAAGCACAGGCAGGCAGGGACAGGTGACATGAAACCACATGAACTACGAAAAAGATCTGACAGGCAACACAGGCTGGGGGCGGGTATAAGTAGGGAGGCGCTAACGAGGGAAGTGGAGACAGGACAATCTAGGGCGGGGAAACAACACAATACAGGAAATAACCGAACATGAGCAGACTGCAAAATAAAACAGGAAACAATGAATAATCAGATACACACTAAACAGATACACACATGGGGAACAGACTATCAGATAAAACATGAAACAATAAGAACAATAAGGATGTCAACTAAAACATACAGGGAACAGACTGTATGTCTGTATGGAGTGCCCAGCCCGAGAACTTCTGCCAAACGACTGGTACCGCCTTCACTAAAAACAGCCAAACATCGCTCTTCCAAGTCCCAACTCTTCACGGTTCTGGCTCCTCAGTGGTGGAATGAGCTCCCAGCTCACGTCAGGACGGCCGAGTCGCTCGCCAGCTTCCGCAAGAGACTCAAGACCCACCTGTTCAGAGTTCACCTGGACTCTACATAACCCCCCTCCTTAACAAGAGACTCAAGACCCACCTGTTCAGAGTTCACCTGGACTCTACATAACCCCCCTCCTTAACAAGAGACTCAAGACCCACCTGTTCAGAGTTCACCTGGACTCTACATAACCCCCCCCAGCACTAACCTGCGTGTTTATATGTCTTAACATTTATTAATGACACTTAGCATTGTTGTTCGTTCTCAGATGTTGTATCATGCTTAGAATTGCACGCCTGCCCAGCTACTTATGCAGGCAACTTGCCAATTATGAAACTCGTTCTATTCGTCTCGTAAATATGAAATGCTGGAAAACAGGCTCTATTCTTATCTTCAGGTACCACAGTGATATATTGCTGCCTCTCCTTCAACAAATGTACTCTTTGTAAGTCGCTTTGGATATAAAAAGCGTCTGCAAATGCCCTAAATGTAAATGTAAATGGTAAATGTCCATAAAAATGAATAATACAAATAACTGAATGGCAAATGTAAATTTAAGACACACAGGGAACAACATGAGGAAGGAAGTAACCCATGACATGAGCAGGTGGAGAGAGGGCACACAAACAGCAGACAAATAGTCGCATGAACAACAACAACACAATGGCACGTGAAGGATTTGGAAGAACTTCACATCAAATTGCACAAATCAATTAGTCGGCATTGGACAGAGTTGCATGGTGTCTCTTTTACGAAAGCGGACGATTCACAAGCACCAAACACAAACCCGGGAACAAAAAGTGATGATTCATCTGATATAAATCCTCCGTCTGAGTCAGACGAAATTACCGCTGCGCATTCTGTCTGTGAGTCCTTAGATTAGATTGAGGAAACTAAATAGTATCATTTAGTAATATCCATTTAATTGGAGTATCTTCCACGTCGCTGATTCTCAAGCGTATGCAAAAGGAACGTAAATAAATAACCACGCGCCACAAAGGACCACAACTCCCACAGCGTTGCAAACACGGCGCATGAATCTTCACAACAATGGCACTTCCAAAGTGTGCATTTATTTTTTGCAGCCTTTATAACTGTCACAGTCATAAGACGCACCCACGTTGATACAAGTGCTTAATGGTACTTACTCATCCGCAGGGAGTCAGCAAAAACAAAACAAACATTATACTTACCAGACAAATTAGGGCAAAGCCACCAGTTCTGTTATTCATATAAAACGCGGCTAACTGCAGATTAATGTGCCAGTTTGGAAGCCCTTTTTTGGCCAGCCAAATGGCTAAACCGCTAATTATGTTCTTTTCTCTTTTTGCGTCTTTTTCTCGTTTTGTTTACCGCCATGAAACATGCTGGCTGCAGCCATGTCCCTGAGGCGCAAAGGGTTGGAAAAGAAAAAAGATGAAAAAAAGATTTTAAAAAACTAGGCATACTGTATTTATTTTTTTTCGTTCACATTCACATTCTCAAAGCAATTTAGTTGTGACGCTTAAGCCCACATTTGTTTGTTATTCAAATATGGCCGACTTGATTTAGCCTCAGCGGTCATAGGGCTGTGATCAGGATGCAAGCTTGTCTTTCAGATAGTGTGGGTTGGTAGCGTTGTGTTGGTCTTGGGGGGGCAGGGTGGGGGGTATACTGTGATATATACAACTGATTTAGCACAGGCCCATTCACTAACGCCAACAGACCCTGCAGCAAGTTTGCCAGCAATTTAGCGAGAAGTAAATGTAGTCAATCTAGCGTTTGCCCTCAGCCGCTTGGAATCGGTATTCTCTTTAAAGTGTGTGGCACGGCTCTGTGTTGTATTTGAATGTTAAACGTTGCCTTTTTTTGAGAATCATATCTCCCCTCAAGGCCTGTTTGAGATTATTCATAATGTGGCTTATTTATTCTCCATTGTTTTCAGTATGTCACACTACCAACACATTGATTTACTTGTGTGTGTGTGTGTTGGGGGGAGGGGGTTATGTGTGTGTGTTCGGGGGTGGGGGGGTGTGTGTGTGTGTGTGTGGGGGGTCTGTACAGTGTCTTTATTCAAATCCCACCCACTGCAGCAACTGCAGCACGAATCAAACGACCGCCTAACACGGGATTGGTCTTCTGTCTTGACAGCTGAATATGCAACACAATTCACATCACTATACCACTCCTCCAGGGCAAGACAAGCCCAAGACAAGCTTTGGGTGAGGTGGGGGGGGAGTCCTTACTGTGATTGGTGTAGGTGTGTGTGTGTGTGTATGTGTAGGTGTGTGTGTGTGTATGTACAGACCTGGTAAGGTGTTCCAGGCAGCAGGCATGTGTAAACTTCACCCTTCAACGACACATGTGTCTTTGTGCATTGCTGGTACTGACTCCTGCTGTGAGAGTGTGTGTGTGTGTGTGTGGATAATATGAGCAGCGCAGTTTCAGCATGGACTCTTGGTTCTCCGCAGCCGGAAAAGCTGTCATAAGCAATCTGCTCCGACGTCAGTTAAGGGGAACGCGTGGGAAGCCTGTGGCTTCCACGCGTGGGCTATACGGCAAACACACACACACACACACACACACACACACACACACACATACACACACCGCATGCACGCACACACACACACACACACTGTACAAACACATACACACACACACACACACAGTCACACACACAGAGCCTCTAAAAAGACCTCCTCCATCTGTCCCGGCATGCTGGCATCAGAAGCAGTCACGATGTTCCCCCCCGCCCCCCCAATGTTGCCCGTAACACCACAGGTGGGCCAGCAGACAGGTGCCCGCCTGGCCCAGCGCAGCACGCAGGTGGGGCGGCGCGCGCTTTGCTGTTGCTGTGACACGCGGTGCAGTTAAGGCGGAGGTTCGCTGGTGTCGTGTTGTTTTGTATCCGTTGGCAGAACGAGTCAGTGTCTGTGAGGTGGAGGGCTGGCGGCCTGTGGAGACTTATCACCACTGCTACTTTGATTTGTTGGTACTTTCATGCGGTTGAATGCTGACTGGATATTTAAGAGTTGTATTTAGTGGCTGCATGTCACAGGGCGGGAATGGACGCCGTTCTGTTCTTCTTCTTCAGTTATTTCTCCGCCGTGGCTCTCGGTGCCTCGCCTCTTTGCCCGTTCGTCCCTCCGGTCTGAGGTCACACACATTTCTCACCACTAGAATATCACATTATGCTTCCAGTCACAGTTCACCGTTGACTGACATTTTCAGAGGACCACTGATCAATTGTGTGCGCTGGCGAGTCTCTGATCGATAACCTTTTTGCGTTTGTATTTGAAGGGGCCTTTAGAGCCATGCATGGCTTCTGTTCACAGCACTCTGCCTCTGGTGAGCTGCTCTCTGTACTCACACACGTCTTTTGAAGTCTTTGAAATCTGTGTTTGAGGTGTTGGGACAAAGCTAGAATGTTAGCAATACAATGTAATACGTCACAGCAGAAATAATTACACTTATTGAAGTGGAGGGTATAATCAAGAATGATTCGTCTTGCTTTGGGTCATGTGTTGTTGAAAGTGCAACCGTTTTAGTTATCACTACTTTGCACCAACCTGTGTGAAAGTACACATCATTCTGAACAGATTCTTGTCATTCAAACAACTCTGCATTAGTTTAGCCTGCTTATAAACAGCCAGCTTACTCAGAAAAATGATGGTTTAAACTGCACTTGGGCCCATAAATGCGGCCAATGGAATGGGCCCATGCTGGTTGACAGAACGTGCACAGGTCAGGTTTGTTGTTCTGGTCCGATCTGGTGTGATCTAAGCTCCAGTCTGGCCTGCTGCTGGTTCCTCTCGGTGCATTGTAGCGGTGTGACCTGTCTACCAGGACTGTGGGTTGTTCCATCCAGACGACAGCGCCTCAGCACAGTTTCACATCATCTTTTCCTTTGGGTCTTTTATCTGCGGCGGTTGGGATGACCTAACAATGAGGAGTGTGAGGAGAACACATTGGAAAGGCCACAGTGTTCCGAAAATGGTTTGCATGTTTTCACTTTTTAGAAAATCAAAACATGCAAACCGGCAGACAAACTCAATGAAATCAGAACCCAATTTGAGCAGAGAGTCAGCAGGTGGCGGAACACTTGGTACAATACCACAGGGTGTTCTTATGATTATGTATAACAACACAGAATTAATCTTTGCAGTATTGCAGTATTTACATTAGGACAACACAATGCATGCCCACTGCTTGGTGTCTCCTTAAGGACCTGCTCACATGAAGCCTCATTGAGACTAATGGGCAGGTATAGCATCCTCTGAGGTTCACAGTGGGCTTGCAGACATATTCATACTGCATGCTGTGCAGCGGCACATCCGTGACCATCTGCTCCCTTACATAACCGGTTGAAATTTAGATTTCAGAGAAGAAAAAACTAAGTTGTTTTGCAGATGAAATTCTGCTTTTATAATGCACCCCGTACCCCAATATTAAGCTGAGCCTGAGTCATAAGCTTACCACGTTGATCTATAATTCAGTTTCTGTGAGGGGGGAAATATGATTCGCCTCAATATCAAAACCTTGATGATCAGATGGCATTAAACATTCATCAGGTGGATGTGGGGAGAAGGTCCTCCGCCTTCAAGCCCAGGATCCAAACTACTTCTCCACCCAAATGCAGCTCCTGTATGTATGCTGTTCTGTTGCTCATGCATTTTTCCTGACCTTTTTTTTACCGATTAGCTTGGAATGCTGAATGTGCGCGCCCAAGGTGTGTCCTTCACTGCAAGGCCGAGGATGTGATGACATCACACGGCTAGTGTTTAGGATCACGATGATGTCGGTCTATATGCATTCCACAGACACACACACACACGGCCACATACGCATACACACACACAACACCATTACATAGCATCACTTGACTATTAAAACACTCATTCCAGTTACTTGTTACATCCGATGAATGCACTGACATTATTTAGTTTCTCACACTTACACACACTTAGTTTACTGAGGCGTTAAGTGGGTGGCGTGTGGCACATTCCTCTAAAAGCCCTTTTACTCGAAGGCATTTGACAGAAGGACACGCGTGAACGCCCGGGGAAGCATCCATTGTACGACACAGTCTTCCTGTGGGCGCCTGTAGCATCGCTGGGTCATCATTATACGGCGACGCTGAGCCGCAATCTCGAGCATATAACACACTATGAAGATGGACAATATCTCTATTCTGTTCTTCTTTACAGTAATCAATAAACTCTGTAAACGAGAATATACAGTATTTAGCAATGCAAGCACACATCCTCTTTCACAGAGCTTGTTCGTGAAACGGCCTCTTTTGGACTCCTCACGGTCCTCGATTAGCCACCAAAATACAGAATCACAGCTGCTGACGAATCACATTTTCAAAAGCCACTCCACAAAACAGTTGTGGGGCCGAAAATAGCCTCACAAAACTCTGTCCGAGGCATCTATTGAATTACACAGAAGTGGCAAAATTTGATTTAGAGAGTCACAATTTATGGATTTCTATGAAGAAATGAAGTAATGAGGTTTCTTAGCATCCAATAACTAAGGAGTGTGTTGAATGTTGTGCTGAAAACGTATGTATGATTCATGATATTCATGATATTCTAATAATGGATTACTGAGGATGATTACATTTAAGATTGGATACATCATTTGTATTATTACCTGACAAATCTCACATCTTTTGTCCAAAGCGCTCTCTTTTTGTAAAAGTTAAAGTTAAATAAACAAAAGGTTTGTCTTCACCATCTGCGTTTTAAAAAGAGACCGTTAAATTCAGAACAAAGCAGAGGCTAGAGCAGATAAATCACGTAGCCTTGGTTTCGTACGGATGAAACAAAAACGAAAAATAAATAAATAGATTCGTGAAAAAACAACAACATAAAAGTAAACTGTGCTCAAGCTATCTTGTTCGTGTTCTTGTTCTCCACCACACCTGTCCATACTGTCTCCAGGTCAGCCTATAGAGTCCCCCTCTGCTGTACTCACTTTTAGATGAAAAGGAACAAAAAGGCCTCTTATCTCCCCACTCTCTCCAGAAGCCAAGATAAAACAAATTACAGATTGTTTTATGTCCCACTCTTCTCTTTTTTTCTTCATTATTCATTCTTTTTTTTGTACTTAATCAGTCATAGGTTCTGACTTTAAAGAAGACAAAAGGTCGTTATCGTTCGTTTTATCTTCCTGTTCCTGTCATCTCGTACCTGTTATCTGAGAGCCCTGGTCCCGTACCTCCCGCTAATTGGGAGCCTTATTAAATGAACGGGCGCTCAGAGCACCCCCGGTGGGGTGGGGGGAGGGAGGAGGGAGGAGGGAAGGGGCGGAGCCAGCCAGTAACCGCCGCCACCGCTCCCGCGTCAACAGCGCGTGTCATCTGTTGTCGTGTTGCCCGCGCGGATTACAAGCAGACGGAGCGGATTAGGAATGCGCGCGTCACGTCCGCTATCATTGATCCTTCACTCGCTCCATTACGCCTCCGCAACTCGGCGACGTGACGGCACAAAATACCTCTCTCCCGCCCACCGGCCCCCGAAAAACTTTCATTCCTTTGGTGGTTTCACCCGTTTCATCCCGTCTCATTTATCCCACAGCTGCAGGTAACGGCCGGGGCGCCTGATTCATTGATTCGGTGCGGTTCCCTCGCCTTTGTTCGGCGCTTCCACGCCGCTTGACTACAGGCTGCGTTCTGACAGCTGACCGGAGGGGAGGGGAGGGGAGGGGAGGGGACTGGCTGGTGTCAAGCGGTCAGTTCTCCTCCCGCTCTCCCGCTCGCTGTAAAGTAAGATCTATTATCCCCCCCACCACCGGTGTCTGGGGGGAGGCGAAGTGTCGCTGTCGCCATCGCCGCCGCTGTAGCAAAGTGTCAGGAAGTAGTAATCTCCCAAAGAGCCAAGGGACCTTTCAAATAATGGAGCCATGCGGTGCAGCGTGAATGCTGTGTGTATGATTGCTCTCTCTCTCTCTCTCGCTCTCTCTCTCTCTCTCTCTCGAGAGAGAGATGAGGAGAGAGAGAGAGAGAGAGAGAGAGAGAGAGCAGAGAGAGCATGCACTTATTTCCATGCAGAACCACGTGCACCTCCTTAAAGTTCTTTTCCGATTGCAGCTCTGGCAGAATGGAGGTCCTAAAACTCTATCCCACCCCCCCAGCAACCATGTTCCCTTGACAGATGGTGATGACCACTATGTGCTGCACATATGCAAGCACACTCTCTCACACACACACACACGCACACACGCACACACGCACACAGGCATGCACATATACACACACACACGCGCACATGCATAAACACACACACACACACAGGCATGCACACACACACACGCACACACACATACAGACGCACACATACATGCACACATGCACACACACACACACACACACACACACACACGCACACACACACACACACACACATGCATACACACACACTCACACGCATGCACACACACATACACACGCATACACACACACACATGCATACACACACATATACACACACGCGCACAAGCATCGACGTACCCACACACGCACAAGCACGCACACACATGCACACACACACACACATACACACATACATCGACATACCCACACACACATGCAGAGACAGGGCTCACATCACATCATCGGCTCTAATAATCCGTTCGTCGAACGGAGGTGTGCACGTGAGGCGGGGTGGGATGAGAGACACATTCAGGAGATAATTCATGGTTACGGCGGCATTACCCCCCCCCACCGCCCCCCTCTACCCCCTCCCTCCCACCTGGCGGACCAGCAGGGATTTATAACAGGATGCTGATGGTTATGCAGCGGAACCGATAAAGATGTGGAGATTTAGGAAATTTAATTTGCACAGGGACGGTGCAGCGAGCGAGAGGGGAAAAACTGACTCTCTCTTTCTCTCTCTCTCTCCCTGTCTCTCTCTCTCTCTCCCTCTCTCTGTCTCTCTCTCTTCCTCTTTCCCTCTCTGTCTCTCTCTCTCTCCCTGTCTCTCTCTCTGGGTGTGAGTGTGCATGCGGGAGTGAGTGAGCACTGTGGGTGAGTGGTTGGCGAGTGAAAGATTTTTCTCAAACTTTCTTCATTTCTACATGTTATAGTATTTAGGTGCTTGTCGTGGTTAGGTGTGATCGGGTAGGGGGGGGGTCGGGGGGTTTAGTAGACAACCAGCGTCGGCTAGTTGTGTGTATGTGTGTGTGTGTGTGTGTGTGTTGGTATGGAGTTTACCAGCCTGACAAGGAAACACGGCATTAAGATCGCGCCAGCGTTTCCTTGCTCAGTAGAACAGTGTAGTTTAGCGGTGGTGGAGGTTGTGGGCCACAGTTGTGTGAAGTCAGCCGCTAGGATGAGCAGCGCGGTCGTTATATTTCTTAATGAAAACGAAAAAGTGAACTTGATAGTGGAAAGGGGCGTGGTCATTAATGACATGTTCGTGGCGGTGCTGCCGCTGGCGACTCCGTCCAAGCGGATCACTCTATCTAACGTACCGCCGTTCAACGCGGATGAGACCATAGAACGAGAATTGTTCAGATATGGAAAGATTGTGTCTCCAATGAGGAAGTGTTGTCTGGTTGTAAATCACCGTTATTGAAGCACGTCGTCTCTCACAGACGACAGGTGTTCATGATCACCAAGCAAAATGAAGACATATGTCTTTCATTTAACATAAAGCATGGTGAATTCAATTATTTAATATATGCAACCTCCCAGGCCATGAAATGTTTTAGTTGTGGGAAGGAGGGCCACCAGATCAGAGCGTGCCCTGATAAAGTGTATAAAGAAGGGCAAGATGCCCAACACAGACCAGCTGAACACCAGACAGCTGAGAGCGTTACAGTGCAGGACAAGGTGGACACAGAGATGACAGGTCAGGAGTTACAGAGGGTACAGTTGAAGTGGACAACCAAAGTGGTGTGGTAGTGGAGGAAACTGAAACAATGACGGAAGTAGTGATTAGTGAGCAGGTGGAAGAGGAACGTGTGGAGGTGACTGTGGACGCTGGCAGTGATGACATGGACATGGCAGAGGACGAAATCCTGTTTAAGGTTCCTAAAAAAAGAAAAACGTCCACGGGCAGTAATGGCTCACAGTCAATTAAAAGCACAACCCGTAAGGCCAAAAGGGATGAGCCGAATAAAATGACAACAGAACAACCAGACTATGATAGTTCAGATGACTAACAGACAGTGATGGGGACATGTCTGATGCTAAGGCTGCAGCCAAGAAAGGCAAGACAAGGCAGGCTTATAGCGCCAGTAAAATAAAATAGTTCCTTCAGAAAACTAAGAATATGAAGGGTGTTAATGTAGAAGATCACTTCTCAGATAAAGGGCTGTTCGTTGAGTCTACGAGACTCCACAGAAGGAAGGGATCTTTTACTGACAAAGAAGTGTACCGTCTAAGGAAAATAGTACAGAAGATCAGTGACAAAGGGACAAACTATAGCGACGAAAATGAAACAACTTGATTTCTATTTTAATCTCTTATTATTGTGTTTGCTGCTTTTTATCAATTGCTCTATGAATGATTTTAAAATTAGCACTTTAAATCTTAATGGGCATGAGCTAGTGGACGTCTGGAGAAGAAAGAATGATAATACAAGACAATATACATGGACTCATGTAAGAGACAATGGGATCTCATCTGCACGTTTGGATAGGTTTTAGTGTCTTAAACATAATTGTAACGTTTTTAAAACGTGTAAAATGATGCCTGTTGGTTTTAGTGATCACTGTCTTGTTGTTTGTAGTGTCTTAATAGCCAACATAAAACCCAAAAGCGCTTTCTGGCATTTTAACAGTGCATTATTGCTCGATGCTAATTTTAGAGATGTTTTTATCTGTTTTTGGCAATGTTTTAGATTGCGAAAAACAGGATTATAACTCTTTTAGGCAGTGGTGGGATTGTGGCAAGGTTGAAATAAAACAACTTTGCCAACAGTATACTCTCAATGTCACTCGGGACACTATTCGATCTATTAATGATCTGGAGATTGAAATAGTAGAACTGCAAAGATTAGCCGAGTCTACAGGAAATCGAGGACAGATTGAAGTCCTCAAATCCAAAAGAAATGCACTTAAAGATCTACTAGACACCAGAGCGCAAGGAGCCCTGGTTTCTTAAACGCAAACGAAATGGATGCACCTTCTAAATTTTTCTTCTCTATTCAGAAGAGAAATGGCCAAAGCAGGCAGATCCACACACTGTGCTCCAATTGGCGGATTGGCGTCCTGTGTCACTGTCGTGCACGGATTATAAGATTGTAGCAAAAGCTCTGGCTAACAGGATGAGAGACGTGATGGACCAGGTCATCCATAGGGACCAACCTACTGTGTGCCTGGTAGGTCTATTGTAGACAATGTGTCGTTAATTCGAGATATTTTGGCCGTCTCCAGTTCTTTGAGCTCAGACACTGGTCTTATTTCTATAGACCAGGAAAAGGCATTTGACCGGGTTGAACATCCATACCTTTGACGTTAGAGGGTTTTGGGTTCCGCCCAGGTTTCATTGCTATGATCAACGTTTTGTACCAGGACATTGAGAGTTTACTGAAGATCAATGGAGGGCTAAGCACCCCATTTAAGATCAACAGGTCGGTTCGACAGGGCTGCCCCATTTCTGGTATGTTGTACGCAATCTCTATTGAACCAATGCTGCATCAGCTACGTTCACATATTGAAGCGATGACTGTACCTATGACTGTCAGGTCATACCCCTCTCCTCCACAGTCACTAGTCTGGGAGTTAGTTTTGACCCTCACCTGACCTTTAATGACCATATAAAACACCTGTGCAAAACCTCCTTTTATCATCTCAAAAACATCGCCAAACTCCGCCCCACTTTAAACCTGTCAGATGCAGAGAAGCTCGTCCACGGCTTTATCTCCTCAAGACTGGACTACTGTAACTCACTCTTCACTGGGATCACTGGCAGAAGCTGCAATACATTCAAAACAGCACTGCCAGGATCCTGATGAGAGTCCGGAAATATGAGCACATAACACCCATTCTACACTCACTACACTGGCTCCCTGTCTCATTCCGGATTGACTACAAAGTCCTGCTACTCACCCATAAATGCATAAATGGACATGCACCTCCCTACCTACAAGAACTTATTACTCCCCAAACCTCCACTCGTACCCTCAAATCAACAAACATCTCGCTCCTCCGGGTCCCCGACACCAAGCTCCGCACCATGGGCGACCGGGCTTTTTGCTCGGCAGCACCGCGCCTATGGAACAGCCTCCCTGACCACCTAAGGGCAACACAGACACTGGACTCTTTTAAGACTAAAGCCTAAAAACCTTTTTATTCAGGAAGGCGTTTTTGATTTTGTGTTAAATGACTGTCAGCTATTTCTTTTGTGTTTCTGTTCATTCACTGTTTTCTATTATGCTTATGTTTACTATGTTTAGTTTTTTGATTATAGTTTGTTTTAACTATGTTTTTAACTATGTTTTTACTATGTATTGGCTCTATGGCACTCTGAGATTCCTGGAATGAAAAGTGCGTTACAAATAAAATGCATTATTATTATTATTATTACCTGATTTTAATGAAAGACAAGTTGTATCTGCGTATGCGGATGATCTTATGGTTATAATAAATAACCAGAAAGATGTGGACAAATTAAAAGACATCTTTGGAAAAATATCATCTGCTAAAGTCAACTGGACAAAAAGCGAGGCCCTAGCAGTAGGTGAATGGATGAATGGCCTCCCTAGTTTGCCAGGTGGTTTAATCTGGAAGAGCGGTGGCCTGAAATATTTGGGGGTGCACCTGGGAGATGAAAGAACTGTAAAAAAGAACTGGGATGGATTGATATAAAAGGTTAAAGGCAGGTTGGGGATGTGGAACTGGATCTGCCCGCAGTTGTCCTACAGGGGGAGAACACTAATTGCCAACAACTTGGTGGCCTCCACCCTCTGGCACCGTCTTGCGTGCATGGAGCCACCTGCAGGACTACTAGGCCACCTGCAAGCCTTAAGGAAGACAGATGGCCTGGGCCTGGACACATCGCTGTTTTTAATGGATTTTAATGTTTTTAAACTCGGTGGATTACCCCCTTTTTACCAAGGAGTTTTTAAAGAATTTAACTGTTTTCACTGGATCAAAGTTGAACCTGCTATCTCACTGTTCTGGCATTTAAAAGAGCATCTCATCCACGGAGCTAGACTGAACATTGAAGAGTGTGTAGGGGTCAATCAAAGATTGCATGATAAGAACATTGTGACTTTAACAGATTGCGGACATTGCAGGACTTAAGCTCTGTGAGGTCCAAGTCCTAGCCTCCTTTCTCAGACAAAAATCAATTAGACAATTTAGAAAAATATGTGAAATTGCTGTATAAAAAGCTAACCAAGGAAGAGTTGGCGATGTTGCAGGATTACCATTTTAAAAAAGAAATTCCTGACAAGAATGATCCCTTTCCTGAACATGTTTTATTCTCAGAATGGAGGGAATATCTGGGCCTATGAAAAAGTGAACAAAACAACAGACTTAAACTTATATACAGCAAGTGTCAAGATGTTATACAAGTGCTGTGTTAAAGGTTTAAACAAAAAGACATTGAATGAAAGAACTGACACTGCTTGGAGACGGAAGCTAGGGGTGACCGAGGGGGTGAAACCAGTGTGGAGGCTCCTGTATAAGCTCCCCCTGAATAAGAGGTCAGGTGACCTTCAGTGGAGGATTTTACATGGAGCCATTGCTGTCAATTCTTTTATTTCATTAATCCATCTGTTGCAAAGAAAATGTCCCTTCTGTGATGACACAGAGTCCATATTTCACTGCTTTACCGAATGTTTAAGACTAAACCCTCTTTGTTATATCGAGATTGAGGGTTTTTGATGAGGCTTTCTCTAAAACTGCTTTTGTGTTTGGTGCAGGCTACAAGGCGAACCCCACAAAGTGGAAACTGCTCAACTTTGTTGTGGGGGAAGCAAAACTGGCAATTATAAAAGTAGAAAATTAAAATAGACAATGGTTATAATCAAGAAGCAGTCCCAATATGTATTGCTTTAATTAAAGCGAGAATATGGGTGGATTTCAGATTTTATAAAACAATGAAAAACCTGACAGAGTTCACCCAATAATAACAACCTATGCACTGTTACCGATGACATTTTAACCTTTCTCTCTCTCTCTGTCTCTCTCTCTCCCTCATTCTCTCTCTGTCTCTCTCTACCCTTCTCTCTCCCTGTCTCTCTGTCCCTGTCTCTCTGTCTCTCACTCTCTCTCTCTCATATGGAGTGGGGGTTGGGCTGAGGTGGAGTCGATGCTCTTGAACCTTCCTGTTGTCTTCCCGTTAGCTGATGTAGTTCATCCGTCAGTTTGACCCCAGCAAGATAAACCTCCCAGAAAAAAAAAGAGTTTCATTACAAATTTTAATTGTTACCCAAGTTAATGTGTTCAGGTATTATTTCTCCTTGTTGACTATTGAAATTGCCTGTTAAATACCCCCCCCCCCCCCCCACACACACACACACACACACACACACTCACACCATACATCCACAATACCTTTAAATTAGGGCTGTCAAAAGATTAAAATTATTAATCGCGATTAATCGCGTGATTTTGTGTAGTTAATCGCGATTAAGCCCAAGTTTTTTATTTGCTCAAACTTGAATGATTTTTTCAAGTGAAAAGCAGTGTATTGTGTTGTAGTCATATGAATGGAAAATATAAGCAGCATCCAAATGTATTTTTTATTACAATAAAAAAATCCAATATAAAACCAAAAATATTTGTAGCCACTGCCAGGGCAATAACATTTTCATAGTCTTATCTAGTTAATTTGGGGGGTGCACCCCTCCCCCCCATCAGATCCGCGAATTAACGGACCCCCCCCACAGACGTTGACTCGGAGCCCGCCGGGCGCCTCAAGGTAGCGTCATTGCGCATCCTTGCCGCAATATCTGTGATGTCCACCAATGTCCTAAACAACAACACGTCCTTGCTTGAAGTACTTCGGTGATAAACGAATCAAAAGGTCAAACTACGTAATTGCGTTAATGGCGTCAATGCGTTAATAACGCGTTAACTTTGACAGCCCTACTTTAAATACATTCAAGAATATGCAAATCACATCAAATCTCACTGATTGACCAAAAATTGGAAAGAAACACAAGAAACCACAACAACAGCGAGGGTTCTGCTCCTCCCCTCGTCTCCTCTCACCAGCACTCTGCTCCTCCAGGTCCCGCTCACCGCCACAGAGCTGGGAACCATACGCTCAGCACCTTTGCTCACAGGTCATTTTCACTTCAGAGAGTGAGAGCGAGAGAGAGAGCGAGTGAGGGGGAGAGGGAGAGAGGGGGAGAGAGAGAGTGTGAGAGAATTTTTATTTTTATATTTTTGTATTTTTTATATATTTTTTTTTTACTTTTACTGTATATATTTAGTTCTTTATAAATATACTTTTTATTTACCACTCACTTTGGCAATGTAAATGTACGTTTCCCATGCCAATAAAGCTCTTTGAATTGAATTGAAATTGAATTGAGAGAGCGAAAGTGAGAGAGAGGGACAGAGACAGAGGGAGAGAGGGGGAGAGAGCGGGAAAAAGCAAGAGCAAGAGAGAGCAGAAGAGAGAGATAGAGCAAGGGAGAGAGTGAAAGTGAGAGAGAGGGACAGAGACAGAGAGAGAGAGAGAGAGAGAGAGAAATACAGAGCAAGAGAGAGAGGGAGAGGGACAGAGACAGAGTGAAATATAGAGAGGGAGAGAGATACAGAGAGAGAGAGAGAGACTGACAGGCAGACAGACATACAGAGAGAATACAGAGATAGAGAGAGAGAGAGAGAGACAGCATACAGAGAGAATACAGAGAGAGAGAGAGACAGCATACAGAGAGGGCACACACACACAGAGCACCAAGAGACATGCTTTAGCGACTGCAGGTGTGATCCTGCCAGGCTAGGGCCCTAAAGCAGAGGGCCCTTAACATTGGCCTCAAGATCAGCCATCAGCAAACAACAAAACATGCGTGTCAAATTGATATTTGGTATACTGTGTGTTTTATGCAGCCCGGGGTAAAATTGCCCCCCCAACGAATACCGATGTGTTTCATAATGTACAGGGCATTGAACGCATATCATCTTGTTTAAAGGATAACTCCGGCGATTTTCAACCTTCGCTCGATCTATCCGCATTCGGGGCAGAGTGTGAGAAACGCCTGCAGTTATTGCCAATGCCCCCACGTGGTGTCTCTCACACAATCGTACCCCTCAGATGAGTGGCGATGATACATAAGATACAAAGCCCGTTGAAAAAGGCAAAGTTGTGAAATATGAAGCAAAAAAAAATGACGGCAATGATCTATTGAGAGCGTTAGGTGACATAATACCACCAGCTCCTCAGCCGACGGGGGGTACGTGCACGGCCGCTAGGATGATGAGATGAGACCGGTGGGGGCCCCGTTCGTTACTCAAATCCATCATTAAGGTTCTTGACATGTCATGAGGGAGGGAGGAGGCAGTCGAGTGTTTTAATTATAAATAGGCGGTTTCCTACATTATACAGAGCTGCTGCTGCTGCTGCTGCTGCATACACGGCTTCAAACACCACGGATGAGCGCAAGTGGTTGCCAAAGACGCATGGCAACGCGATCACACTCTCATCCGCACCGCTCTCTCTCTCTTCTCCCCAACCACCTCACACTGGAGAGAGTGTGAGGTGATGGATCTGGACGGGATCAGTGGGGGGGAGAAGGAATGAATGCTACGTGGCGCCAGCCATGGCCAAGATGGCTCATGTAGCGCGCACTTCGCTGTTGAATAAACTGCAGCGCTTCGCTCGTTTTGCATCAGAATGCTGTAAACATGTTCTTCCTCCATCTCTTTTTTTCTTCTTCTTGAAAACAGGTCAGGTCAGTGGAATCCAGTCCATTTGTAGCCTCCCGTGCCCCTGACCGACGGCTGAACTCGTACGACAAACCGAATAAAAAGTTACAAACTTGAGTGTGGCGGCTGTAACCGTGCAAATGATTCACAATGGCTATTTTAGTCATTCAGCAGCAGAGACTTTTAGATACATGCTATTATGGAGCTACGTAGGGGTGAGGTTATATTAAGGTATCATCTGGCTCAATGATGCGTACAGGTGTCCTGTGGATATTGTGGAACATTTCAGGAATCATTGAAGGAGACGCCATTATCCCAAAATTGGCTTGCAGTGCGTTTCAGACACATGTCTGCGAGTCAGACCAGACTGGTGACACTGCCTTTCAGGTGGGAGTCAAACACTGTCAACACTGGACTATGTTGTCCTCGAACCCACAACCTTAGGGTAGGGACCAACCTAGCCTCTACATTACACTAGTAGGATGATAGGGATTTAAACCTTAGGGATTTGCAACTTTAGGCACGATGGCAAATTATTATTGTATCAGTGTTTTTCTAAAGATGACACCTTCGTAAATAGTGTTTTTGCTCCTACTGCTTCTTGACACATCTTGTTCTTGTGTTTAGTCGTGATCTATGGCCACCCTTAAACAGATCGGCTTCCCTCCACCCTGTCATCAGTTAGCGCTCTTCTCATTTTTTCCAAATGTCAATTTCTCCTTCTCTTAGTGCTCCCTTGTTCACCTCCCCCCCCTGCTCAGCACTCTGCACTACTGTAATCTGATCTAGTCTCTCTGTCTCTGTCTCTCTCTTGCTCTCAGTGTCTCTCCCTCTCTCTCTCACTCTCTCTCTTTGTACCCCTCATTCTCTCTCCCTCACCCCATCTGCAGGACTATACTGCAGTTCTATCAATCACACACACAGAGACACACACACACTCACTCGCGTGCACACACACACATGCACACACACACACACACACACACACACACACACACACACACACACACACACACACACACACACACATTTAAGAGCTTTTGCAACAGAACAGAGATGTGTTGTGTATACTAGTAAACTAGTATACACACATGTACACACACACACACATGCACATATTTGAAGTACACACACATGCAGCACACTAAATGCATAAAGCTGAGTCAGGCCCACCAGGGAATTCATTATTTTCAAATGTGTCATTATTTAAATCCCAAACTATCTCTATAGATCTCTACGCCTCAGTGAACTCTACACAATTAAGAGAGAGAAAGAGTGTGTTCTTGTGCATGCACATGTGCAGTGTGTGTGTGTTTGAGTTGGGGTGGGAGGGGATTAAAGAACTACTGACCTAAGACACACACACCCTGGATGTGTAAAGTCCTACATTCACAGAACTGTTAACCCCTGTAGGTTTTATCATTTATCAACAGTGAGGGAAGTGTATATTTCTTTGAATACATTCAACGTTATCAGTGCTACAGTGGACTCATCCATTATTGATCCATACGTCATCAATGATCTACCAGGTCGAGCCCAGAAAAGGGA
>PIJE02000007.1:1657334-1664834 GCA_002895965.2 Coryphaenoides rupestris | reverse complement strand
AACATGTAACGCGTGACATTGGAGCCTCAGCGTTGGGATTGAAGTGTGGCCAAGCTGCTTGCCTTGGTTTGTCCTTCCATCCTACACACCCATCTAATATTAACTGTTCTCTCTCTCTCTCTCTCTCTCTCTCTCTCTCTCTCTCTCTCTCTCTCTCTCTCTCTCTCTGGGCATAACTGTGAGATAATAAGTGTACACATGCCCTTCTCGGTGCCGGTGGGCTGAATCGCTAATGACTCGCTGCCTGTACCTCGTGGGCCTGCCGGCCATGCAGAGTCTTACCCTCAGTGGTAGCAGGGGAGCGTGAGCCAGCTAAACTAGCCAGGGTAGGAGGGAGGGGTGTGTGTGTGTGTGTGTGTGTGTGTGTTGTGTGTGTGTGTGTGTGTTTCTCTGCATGTCTGCGTGTGTGTGGTGTGTGTGTGTGTGTGCGCATGAGCTCTGAGTGTGTGGGGTGCCGTGCACCGTGATACCAGTGCACACACTTCCTCCCCCTCCTCTATTGTTTCCTCTCTCTCCTTGCCCCAGTTTCCTTCATACCGCCAGCCTTTTACTGCCATGTCGGCCATATTGGATCTCAGTGGGGCACAGATGAGGTGTGACAAAAGTTGCCGGAAGTGTCTGCGCTGGGGAGAAATGTTGGCTCGCTAATCACGTTGAAGGCACACAGAGGAGCAGAAAGCATTCCTCTAAAGTAGGGGGAAGTAGACTCCAATGAACTTCAAAGTGCTGACATTTGCATATAACATATATGTGCCCAATATCTTCCTTGTATATTTCACTTGGTCTTGGTTTCTTGGTTGTTATGCGGTACAGTAGTGGTATTACATAACAAAGAAGCTGTAATACGAGACATTTGTGAACACGTGCACGTGCTCCTATACACGGCAACACATGCATCGCATACAAAGACAAATACTTCACATAGACGGACATGTTTGCTTGCACACCAGCGTGCCATGAATGCACACATTCCATCGCATACACACACATATATACACACATACACACACACACACACACACACACACATAAGCTGAAAGAACGAAGAGAGGAAGAAGGGAGAGATTAATTTATATATTGAAATTGTATGATTTGATCTTGCCGGCTCATGGTAAACCAGAGACAATTTCACACATCGGATCCCATGCTGTTCAATTCAATATGTAACTTCAGGTGTTTGGGCATGTGTGTGTGTGTGTGTGTGTGTGTGTGTGTGTGTGTGTGTGTGTGTGTGTGTGTGTGAGAGAGAGGTACATTTGTATTTATTTCACTTCTCTGCTGTTAACAAACAGCTTTAAGAAGCAATGTGCAAAGGACCCATCTGAACAAAATCACAAAGGATGTTTTATGCACGTGCAGACCGTTGTATAAACTCAATACTCAATTTTACAAGAGCTTTGTTTTGAGAATTTGCCGCTGAACATAGCAATACTTATGTTTGCTTTGTACGAACAACAAACACATCTGTTGTTGTTGTTGTTGTTGTTGTCGTCGCCGGATAGACAGGCGATTTTTGGGAGCCGATAAAAAAAACATTTTTGGTTTCATTCGGCAAAAGATCTAGAATTCCGCTGTCCTGTACCTTGTTCAAGCTTATTAACATGCTTCAGGGAACGCTGTGTACCACATCCAGAGATCAGCCCTAAAGACAATGCCTAATTGGAATCCATTAGAGTAATCGAGGGTGTATACTGGTATAGATTAGCTATCCACTTCGTTCTCTGTGCATGATACCGTAAATACGTTTTGGACCAATTACAGCTGGCTTGGGAAGGCATGGGAGCACATGTTCTCCCGTTGTTTTTAATGTTGTTTCTATATAACTTAAATTAGGTTTTGAAACTCATGCATATGCGAGAACTTAAAGCTGCGTTCATCTATCATGGGCCACTAGATGGCAGCGAGTACACCGCAACCTCAGAGTTTGGAATTTCACGCAACCACACCTGCTGACTGGTCAAAAGGGAAAAGAGAAAAAAGGGAAATGTTTAATCGATTATATTATCACAACAAACATGTTTATAATTATGTGCCGTGTGCCCCACGCCATGCTAGTAATAGACCTCCTTTTAATTATTCATCCATTTCATTAAAAAAAATACAACCATTGTAAAAGATAAAACAGAATCATATAAATGTCATTGAATATGAATATGTCAAATGACATATTCATCTGTCCGAATATTGAATCTGACAGTAGAGGGGGGAAACCGTCCACACTGTAACGAGATGAATTTATGAAGTTGCCGTCGTAGTGTGCGTCACCGCGGGCGTCCATTACATGGAGCACTTATTGGCCAGCAGGAGGCCAAATATGTCGATGGAAGTAATAGACGAGAACTGACACACACACACACACACACACACACACACACACATCTCAAGTTACATATTGAGGGGTTTTAGCAGAACTCTCTTTATCTGAAATTCCAGTTAATTTCTTTTACAAATATTCCGCTCACCGAGTTGGGAATACCGGCCCAGAGCTACGAGGCTGGCTGGGAATTAGCTGGCTCACTGTAGTAGGATACAGGTTACAACACACAGCCATTATTACTACACATAAAACACACATGGGAAAGCACATACACACACACACTCACGAGGAAACACACCAGTGTCATTGTTATGGGGGCCTCCATAGGCTTTAATGGGCCTCCCAAATTGAATTATGATAGAATGTACAAAGGAATGTAGGTTTTATTTCATTCACATCTCATTGAACATTAATAAAATTATACATTTACAAACGGTTCCAGTGTTTCCCGTGCATTGATCTATTTGTGGCCACCCTCCACCATATCAACATTGATGGCCACAAATAGATTTTCTATTTGTTACGCGTCACGCGTTCGTCACTGTGCAGTCACGCATCGATGTTGCAAGGCTTTATGAAATAGGTTTGATTACCAACAAACGCTTAGCTTGGTCAATGTATTTCCACACAATTGACAAATTACATTACAGTACCCTGCCCCTCACTAAAACACATTTCTACTAGATACACCATACAATGGATACGGCACTACAATCACTGCTTAGAAGTGTACCCGGTTAGTTAAAAAACAATAACCAGCAGGTCAGAGGCTGTGTGACCAGTGGAGCTCCGCTGTGGGTGTAACACACATGACTCAACATGTGCAGATTATTCCATTATAATGTTTTGGTATTTCCTGCTCTGCACAATTTTGTCCCAAACCCCCAGCGACAGCAGTTCACCTCATCTGCATGTGTTGGTTTATAATTAAGCTGAGCTCCTTGGTGGCCAAGTGAGCTTACTTGCTCTGTTCTATTGGTATACAGCATCTGTGCAACTACAAATATAACGCACGCGACTGATTGAATATGTATGGAGCCACGTCAAATGGCATTTAGAAGACGCTTTTGTCCAAAGCCACTTACATATATATATATATATATATATATATAAGTATATTTGTCAAAAATGATACAGTAAGGTTTGAATAGTTGAATAGTTTCAAGCACTCATAATTGACAGCTCAACCGCTTGCTGGTAAACAGCACGATAGCGAGCATAAAATGCTACACAATGCTAAGTACTATTTTAAGTGCTGGGACAAGATTCAAGATTCAAGAAGTTTAATTGTCACATGCACATAATACAGGATGTGCAGTGAAATGACAAAGTGGCGATGCCCAGTGGAATGTGTGAAAGAACAATAAAATATAAATAACACAAATTGGAGGGATCAGAATATCCACAATATTTACAGTATACAGTATACAGCAAAAAGAGCAGCAGGAATCAGACATCTAAACAAATAAACAGCAAGGCATGTAAATAAATAGTCATAAAACAACAAGGCAATATAAAGAACAAAAAAAGAAAAAAAGTCCAGAATAAAGTGAGTCCAGACCATGTAACATGCTCTCTAAGTGCTAGGAAGACACATACAAACATAAACATAAAAGTAATACACGCATCACAGAGAGGCATGCGCACACACACACACACACACACACACACACACGCACACACACACACACAGACATACACACACAGACACACACACACGCACACACACACACAGACACACACACACACACACACACACCGTGGCGTGGCGGGTCTATCAGTCAGAGGCAGCGGTCTTTGCTCCACGCGGAGGAAGATCAGTCCTAGGTGAGCGCTCAATGAATCAGGCGAGTCAAACGGATTGCTGTTGGCATCCGCTGGACAAAGTCCGCCCGCCACCCAGCCAGCCAGCCAGCCAGCCAGCCACCCAGCCAGCCACCCAGCCAGCCAGCCACCCAGCCAACCAGCCCGCCAGCCACCCAGCCAGCCAGCCACCCAGCCAGCCAGCAAGCCAGCCAGCCAGCCAGCCAGCCACCCAGCCAGCCACCCAGCCAGCCAGCCAGGCACACTGCCAAGATGGAAGACGATGGAAAATGTAATGAGAAGAGACTGCTGTATTTGATACCGGATTTCAATCTCTCGCTCTGTCTCTCGGTCTCTCTCTCTCTCTCTCCCTCACTCTGTCTCTCTCTCTCTCTCTCTCTCTCTCTCTCTCTCTCTCTCTCTCTCTCTCTCTCTCTCTCTCTCTCTCTCTCTCTCTCTCTCTCTCTCTTTGTCTTTCTCGCTCTTTGTCTCAGACAGATGTTTCTGAAGGGGCCGGTGTTAAGCCCACCTGTCTACCGTGCCTCCCCGCCAATTTGCATCTGGCTAGGAAACTGTTTGTCCTCACACATAATGACAAGCAAATGAATGTGTGTGTGTGTGTGTGACTTGTGTGTGTTTGCAGTTGTAGTTGCTCATGCCATGGCATACCAGACACACACACACACACATACACACATACACACGCAAAATACTTCCATTGTGGATTAATCTTCTTCTTCTTGGATTCTGTCTTTCCTCCCGGAGTTTGTCCTCCGATGTCATGCCTTGGAAAAATGCTATGAGATCAACATCGTGTTTTATGTTTTTTGTATTTACTCTCCAGATCACGATATGAATCATATGATGATGATGTTGTTGTTGTTGTTGTTCTCTGGGAACGGGAACGGGTCCAGCTTACTTCTTGACAGCCTTGAAGGTCATAAGGGTGCACAAGACCCTCCTCTTTGCCCTTCATCATATCTGGATGAAGAGCGCAGCGGCTGCTCCGCTCTCCCACGCTCCGTGGCGCTGCAGTGGAACCTCGCTCTCCTCTGTCCAACACATCCACACCTCCGCTCCACTCTTTATTGTGTGGGAGGGCTGTCAGGTCACTGGTGGGGGCGCGGGGGGGTGGCGGGGGCGCACTTTCGTATCCCGCCTCCGCCTCGTGGATACCAGGCGCCAAAAAGTCAAAAAGTTCACCGAAAAGTGGCAGCCTTAAGATGAAAAGGTCCACTCTTAGGGATTTTCGCCCACATCATCAAGAACGCCGCTATGCCCAAACCAGAGCCTCCACCGCCGTGGTACAGCAGCTCCTTATCATCTTTCACCCCCCCCTGACACCACCCTGCACCACCCTGCACCACCACCTCCTCCACCTCACACCACGGCAAGCTCCCCCAGCCTCCAGCTGCCTCACTGATTACCTGCAACGCAGAAAATCAGTCATCCCGAGCTGGCCTTTAATTACAGGGGGATAAATAATAGATAAAGCCAGGGTTCCTGGAAAACGCCCCATATCTTCATGGAAAGCTAAATGGGGGCGGCTTTTTGATTTGCCACCGGGGGTATTAGAGAACGTGAGTGGAAGTCGGCGCTGGTCTCGGGGAACCCTGGGGTTTAAACGGCTGGTTATTCGCTCCTCTGATTCTGCATGCATTTTGCAACTCAATTTGCGCGAGGCGTGTGCACCGCCGGATCGCTGATGTCATTTTTTCCCTACACGCTTAAAGAGCTTTGTAATATTGCAAAGGCCGCACGCAACACGCTTGCGTTGATCACCTCCTGGAGGAGAGGAGAACGCCAAAGTCAAACCCTGTGTTCCTATCAACCTTGGTCTCTGTAGAGCGTTAACAGAAGGAGGGAACACTTAATGTTTATCGGAGCTATGTTCTTCTCTTGCAGGGACATCTGTTTATCTGTGGCCTTAAAGCTTCCGTCTCGATCCAGGTCCCTCCAGGGAGAGCCAGGTGCATGAGACACCTTCTGTAGCCCGCCTTGCTAACTATATAATGGTCATCTGACTAGCATCTGATGCAGGCACCCTCCAATGGCCTCATAAAGAAGTAGAAAAGTAAAACCGACGTTGTTAATTGTCGTCGTGAAATGTAGATTGGCTCCACTGTGCTACAGTATACGTATACTGTGCTGGCTAGCTATAGGAAATGCCTCATGAACATTAGGCCTAGTAGACGAATAAAGTTACAGTAATACTGTGTCGGAATAACAGCACCTGGTAATCACTCTTGGCAACAGTTAAAGGTTCAATGTCAAGGAAGGTGCGCCATAATATATATACCCCCCCCTTCTGCGTTAAATGTGCATTACCCTGGACACCATTATAAACTGAGACCCATTATTTTAATCATTGAGAAAGCCTGCTTAACATCTCCCTGAGAGTTTGTCAAGAAGGGGATAGCGACAAAAAGGTGTAGAGTCTCGGCCCTCCGTGTGCGTCTCGGAAAGATTGAGAATGATGGTCCATATAAATGAATCTTCTGATGCTTGTATTTAAAAATGGCGGTCCAGAGTGGCGTTTTCCTCGGAGTAGGGGAGGGGTCGAATTCATCTCACTAATTAGCGTGTAGTGGACAACGTTTAAAGTCCGCGCAGGAATCTACAATGCTTGTCAGTAAAGCCAATATCGTTTTCCCCAGAATATAATTGGCCGAAAGCCCGCTTTCAGCTCAATAATTCGATGAATGTGGACACAGCCAAACCAAAGTCCAATGCCAAAGTCTTCATACTCCAGTCTTCTTTTTTGGAGGCTGGGTGCTAGAGGCTGGGTGGTGGCGGCTGGGTGGTGGCGGCTGGGTGCTGGAGGCTGGGTGGTGGCGGCTGGGTGGAGGCTGGTTGTGGAGGCTGGGGGGTGGCAGCAGTTCTATCCTTGGCTCTCTGTTCTATTATGACTTTCTGTCTTGGTTTGGGGGGTTTTGTCCCCTGGTTCCCTCTCTCCTCTCCCATTCCACCTCCACCTGTCTTTGCCACTGTTGTGTTGTATTGTTTTTTCTTGTTGTCTTGTTGAGTCATAATGCAAAGTGTTGTCCTGCGGTGTCCTCCTCCGGGGAGCCGTGGGACTTGGGCACTCGGACGCTGCACACATCGGCTTTGTCCTTAAACACCCTAAGCACACACACACCTCTCTACCACGCACTGGAGACGTGAGCAAATATCAGCCTCCTCTAAGCTCCCCTCGCTCTCTATGGTACTCATCGTTCTCCCTCTCTTTCTGTCTCTCTGTCGGTCTCTCTCGGTCTCCTTGTCTCGGTAGTCATCGCTCTCTCTCTCTCTCACTCTCTCTCTCTCTCTCTCTCTCGCTGTCTCTCTCTTTGTCTCTGTCTCTCTCTCTCTCCTCTCTCTCTCTCTCTCTCTCTCTCGGC
>PIJE02000007.1:1632994-1652994 GCA_002895965.2 Coryphaenoides rupestris | reverse complement strand
CCCCTCCCAATAATCTGAGCTTCACCCGAGGACCTTTTGATATCCCGAGCTTCCAAAGTTCATCTCCGGCCCGCACTCTGAGGTTTTGCTTCCTTACATCGCATCCGAGGCTCCTTTCGCGTCACCGAATTGTCTGGCGTACTGTTCTGATTTTCTACTTCCACAATGATAATTCGCCCACGGATAGATAGTGTCAAGCAATCCCCTTGAGAACTTATAAATCGCAACAGGCTAACCACACACACGACAGATTAGACACAGCTACAGAGAGAGGTAGACACACACACACACACACACACACACACACATACACACGCACATACACACACACACACACACACACACACACACACACACACACACACACACACACACACACACCCTGGATGAGGAGAAGGCCAGGAGGTACATACACTTGTTTCTCTTACGTGACATTTAACACTGACATCACGTCCCCAGTGCAGCACACCCTGGGCCTGCTGTCCACTCCCCCGCCCTCCCCCACCCTCCCCCCCCACCCTCCCCTCTCCTCCCCCTCACCACCTCCTCACATCCTCCGCTGCATTAACACTCTCTCTCTCCCTCCCTCTCACTGGCTCTCTCTCACTCGCTGCAACTCTCTCTCTCTCTATCCATCTCTCTCTTCCTCCATTCCACTCACACACCCTCTCGCTCTCCCTCTCTACCCTTCTCTCTCTCTCTCTCTCTCTCTCTCCCCCTCTCTCTCTCTCTCTCTCTCTCACTCTCTCTCTCTCTCTCCCTCTCTCTCCCTCTCTCTCCCTCTCTCTCTCCCTCTCTCTCTCTCTCTCTCTCTCTCTCTCTCTCTCTCTTCTCTTCTCTCTCTCTCTCTCTCTCTCCCTCTCTCTCTCTCTCTCTCTCTCTCTCTCTCCCTCCCTCTCTCTCTCTCTCTACTCACCTCTCTCCGTATGCTCATCTCAGCTCTGGTTATTACCTTGGTGACTCAGGCTCCACAGTGTTTACAGAGCGAGAGAGAGAGAGGGAGGGAGAGAGAGAGAGAGAGAGAGAGAGAGAGAGAGGGGGGGGAGAAAGAGAGAGAGAACAGTACACAGTTACACCATTGTGTGTTTGTATCTGTAATATTTCATCTGTTAATATACGGTGGCGGTGCGGCCATGTCGAGGCGGTGGCCCAGGGGCGGGGCCGGCGAGCAGCCAGCTACTCCTCCTCACATGGCACGCTGTCCTGTCCACTGTGAAGAAAGAAGGGAGGGAGGGAGAGAGGGAGGAGGAAAGGAGGGAGGAAAGGAAGTACAACACAACCTGCTAGACCCTCATCAGTCAGACTTCAAGGCCGCGCACTCCATGGAGACGGCCCTGCTCACAGTAACAGAGTCCCTTCGCGATGCCAGAAGCTCGTCCCTCTCATCTGTGCTCATCCTTCTTGACTTGTCTGCCGCTTTTGACACAGTGAACCACCAGATGCTTCTCTCCACTCTGGCAGAGCTTGGCATTGCTGGAACTGCATCATTCTGGTTCACTTCCTACCTGACAGATCGCACCTCTCAGGTCACATGGAATGGCTCCCTGTCCAGACCCTGCATCCTTGACACCGGAGTTCCGCAAGGCTCAGAACTAGGACCCCTTCTGTTCTCTTTATAAACTAGATCTCTAGGCCCTGTAATCACATCCCATGGCTTCTCCTATCACTGCTATGCAGATGACACCCAACTGTTTCTTTCCTTCCTCCCCTCTGACACCAAAATCACGCATCTCTAAATGCCTGGCTGACATCAGCAGATGGATGACCGCCAACCACCTGAAGCTCAACCTAGACAAGACAGAGCTTCTCTTCATACTGGTGAAAGACTGCCCTCAGATAGACCTACTTGTCACCATTGAGGAAGTAAGTCTCCCCTGCACCCACTGCAAGGAACCTTGTCATGGTACTGAATGACCAGCTGTCCTGCAACGGCAACATGACCTCTGTGGCCCAATTTTGTAGAATTGCTCTCTACAACATCCGCAAGATCCGGCCCTTCCTCACACGTGAAGCAGCACAGATCCTGGTCCAAGCGCTCATCACTTGTCTGGACGACTGCAACTCTCTCCTGGCTGGACTCCCTGCCGCCGCAATTAAACCTGTACGCATCCAGAACGCAGCAGCGCGCCTCGTGTTCAACTTATCAAAATTCTCCCATGTAACCCCCCTCTTCCGCGACCTCCACTGGCTGGTAATTGCTCACATTAGATTCAAGACACTTGTGCTGAACTTCATGGCTGTCAGTGGAACTGCTCTACGTTTTTAACTGATCCTCCTATGTACAGCACTTTGGGTTCTAGAAATGCGCTCAATAAATTTGAATTATTATTATTATTATTACCTACCTCCAAATATTCGTCAGACCTTACGCCCCAGCCCGAGCGCTCCACTCAACAACTTTGGCTAAAGGACTGGTACTACCTTCACTAATAACAGCCAAACATTGACTCTTCTCTGTTCTGGCACCGCAGTGGTGGAATGAGCTCCCGGCTGACGTCAGGACGGCCGAGTCGCTCACCAGCTTCCGCAAGAGATTCAAGACCCACCTGTTCAGAGTTCACCTGGACTCTACATAACCCCCCTCCTTAACAAGAGACTCAAGACCCACCTGTTCAGAGTTCACCTGGACTCTCATAACTCCTTCAAGATCCTCCACTGAAGAGGAGGGAACATAGGAAAAGAAGCTGCAGTATTATGCTTCTCTTTCAGCGACTCAAACAGAATTTGTGAGCGGGCCGAATCAATACGTGTGTTCAGGAGGAGGATGTGCTTATAGAGAGAGAAAGAAAGTAAGTGCATTAGTGAGGCAGACCGAGGGAAGAAAAAGTTGTATTTTTTCCTTCCAAACTCTTTGACAAGGGTCAGGCTCTACTCCACTTTCCCATTAAAAACGTCATCTCTTTCCTTTCGTGTTGGCAGGGGATGACTTCACCTTGGTGTCTGTCTCGTTCACACACACACACACACACACACACACACACACACACATACACACACACACATACAACACTAAAGACACACACACACAAACACACACACACAGACACACATACAGCAAGGAGCTAGCAGCCGTTGAGCGTAGGCTGACACGGAGAAGCGAAGGCATAGGAAGGAGAGATGAATATGACGACATTAAATCGTACGTGTCGAAGGAGGAGGTGGACGATGAAAAAGGGATAGGAGGGGATTGAGGTGGAGGACGGTGGAACGGTCTGATTAAAAACAGCTCTCTGAAGGGACATCAATGTTCTCGAGGAGTTAAAGTCGAGATAGGTTATGAGGTGAGATACCGAGGGAGGGATCAATTCCAGAGAGGAAAACAAAGGCCTCGAGAGGAAAGTCGATAGTGTCGAGGATGAACGATTGTCATGATAAGGTATTGTGACCTAATAAATCATACATACATACATACATCACTACTAGGGGTGTAACGGTACACAGAAGCCACGGTTCGGTACGTACCTCGGTTTTGGGTCACGGTTCGGTACGAGTTCGGTACAACAGGAAAAAAGCAACAAAAATCCCAAATGCATAAGGCAGGTTTCCTTTCATTTATTTTTGAACAGACAGTAGTTGCAAGTTATACTTAGTTCCACCTAGTGTCGTATAGTCCCCCCTGAGATAGTTGGTACAGCCTGGCCCTGTAGTGTATCAAGCAGTAAACACAACAGTGAACATACACTCTTGCATCGGTCATATTTCTATGTAGGGGCTGATAAAAAAAACAAAAAGCAATTGGTCACAATCAGCTACAAAACTGAAAAGCATCTCTTATGTTATAAAAAAGTACAAAATAAATAGAAATAAAAAATAAAACTTGTACAGTGTTCCAATTTGTTCCACTTAAGCTATATTTTAAACATTCAAGCTTAAGCCCAACCCTCCCAAAAAAGACAGAGGAAAACAAAACATGCTAGTAGGGAGGGTACTGAGGTAGCAGGCCCAGGTAGTATTTGCAAACTGGCAACTTTGGTAACTTCATTATAAAATAAAGAACTCAAACTTTTCCATATGCTGTATTATACAGTTAAATGTAAACAGGCAAACATACACTGTCCCCATAGGACATGTTGTTATGTTGGATGACGTCAAACTAAAAGGTTCAATAAGCTCCAAACTGAAAAAGCAGCTCTCATGTTCTGAAAATACTACAAAATAAATAATAACAAGGAGTGTTTCAATTATTTCGGCCAGGGCTGATGCAAAATAAAAAGCAATCAGAACTGATAACATTCTCCTGGTGTGAAAATACAAAATATGTCAAATATGAGATAAAATAAAATCAGTGCCTTTAGGAGTAATGTATCACATTTGTGATTAACTTGTGAATCTGAAAGGTTCATATGCATCTCTTAAAGGTACCTCAAGCTTCATCTCTCTTTACAGATCTCCATCGCCGCTGTAGGTCCACTGCGAACCCGACATTTTCCCACACAGCTGATTTGAAAGTAGCAGGCGGGTCTTCTAGCTCCTGTGTCTCATTGCACTCAGCGTAAGCAACGTGAAAGCGCCGCTTTCATCTTGTTTGGTCTTCTTCTGCTGTTCTTGTTCCTTAATGGCGGTTCGGCAAACAGCGTTGAGGTGACTTTATCGCCACCTTCTGGATGGAGTGTGACTCAGACGTATTCGTCGTATGGCTGCACTACCGAACCGTGACGTCCGTACCGTGAAGTCGCGGGACGATACACGATACCGTTTACCAGTCCTGATGGCACACAACCACACACACACAGACACACACACACACACACACACACACACACACACGCACACACACACACACACACACACACACACAACACACACACACACACACACACACACAACACACACTAACACACACACACACACACACACACACAGACACACACACACACACACACACACACACACACACACAGGCGCATGTATGGCAGCCCAGTCAGTCCAAGCAGCAGCTGTTCACCAGAGGACAGTCACAGCATCACCGGGACACTCAGCTCATATTAAGCCGCTGTTGTGAACGCTGACAGCTATTAGATTAGCTTTAGCGCCGCACGTGCCTGTGTGTGTGTGTGTGTGTGTGTGTGTGTGTGTTGATTTGTGTGTGTGCGTGTGTGTGTGTGTGTGCGTGTGCACGTGGGGTAAATGATACACTGATGATTTTCCAGCAGGCAGCCGTCTGTTGTAGCTGTATACCAGCCTGTCATCAGACCCCCACAATCTAACGGCTGCCACTTTGTCATTACACCAATGTGCACGTGTGTGTGTGTGTGTGTGTGTGTGTGTGTTTGCGCACGCATGTGTGTGTCCGTGTGCACGTTTACTTCTTGTGTTAATATGGGAGCCGTAGATTGCAAGCGATGTCAATACACATTCCTCACCCTGCGACCGATCATCACAATGCATCAGATCAATAAGTCCGGGTGGAGGCGCCTCTGTGTGTGTTCAGCTTCATATAACTCCCACTGTGTGTGCGGCGCGTGTGCGGCGCGTGTGCGGCGCGTGTGCGGCGCGTGTGCGGCGCGTGTGCGGCGCGCAGCTCGTGCTCGTGAAAATGAAATGGAACATTTGCCGCAAAACTATAAAATAATAAAACCGCCTCTCGCCAGGAAAACTCAGGGTTGCCTGTCTGGGAATCGTGGCCCTCCATCTCATCCTCCTCTCCTGTGCTAAAGGCCTCTCCTTCTATTCCCCATTCACATTCATCCGGCTTCATTTTGTATATTTATGCCCCATAACCGCCCTCAGTGTTCTGTCTGTCCATACACAGCATCTCTCTGAACTCCCCTCCTGGCTGGCCTGAGAGACGCCTGCTTTGTCTAAAGGCTCTCAACACACAGAGAATGGTCAGCTGAATCTCTCTCTCTCGCTTTCCTCTTCTCCGCCAGCAGCAAAATAAGTTTTCTCCTCCCCTGACTTGAAGAGAGAAACAGAGGGAAGAAACATGGCTGCCCGGGGAGAGGGGGGGGGGGTGAGATAAAGAAAGGGGAGAGTCAAACAAAGTGAAGGATTCAAATCTACAGTAGGCTACGGTATAAGCTTTTTCACACGTGTTCAATACGTGTGTAGACTACTTGCTACACAGTTAACGTGAATGGAGTACATGCAGGGTTATGGTTGTGTGCATTCTACACACAGTGTTGTGGTTTTCCTGTCGGTGTTGAGAGAGGTCACGCCTTTAAGAGGACTGACGTAACACCGGAGGGATTTTGTTGAGTTAGGCTGTGTGTGCATGTGTGTGTGTGTGTATATGTGTTGGTGTTAATGGTTGGCAGGCAATCGCATAGGCACATTTGGCAAAATGTGAGGGGGGAGATTGTACAGGAAATTGGATGTGGGTACACACACACACACACACACACACACACAACACAACACACACACACCCACACACAGTAGAATCCGTATCAAACACTCCACAGCCAAGGCATGATTGAATGGGCGGCTAATTATTGAAAACATGGCCGGCTAATCCATTGACTACCGTATTTTTCGGACTATAAGGCGCACTTAAAATCCTGTAATTTTCTCAAAAATCGACAGTGCGCCTTATAATCCGGTGCGCCTTATGTATTAACCTCGAACCGATTTTATGTGGTACACGGCGCTCAAAAATCTGTCAAAGCCGCACCGCTTGATGGATTGTCGGCGCATTACGGCTACCGCGTAGAGGACTGCGCGGGCCTGGAAGTAGGCCCTAGCCCGGCCCTGGCCCGAGAGAGTGAGGCCCCAGCCCGGCCCGGCCCACATTATTAGAACTCTCAGGCCCGAATTAAGCCCGACATTTTTTTAACCTCCCATATTTGCGACTAATGTCGCAAGCTAGACTTGTTGCCCAGATGCGACAAGTCTAGTTATAGACGTCCGATCTTATTTGAGCACTTTAAATGGCATAAGTGGTTATATTTAGTTTCATTTCAATTTTAAGTTATTTTAGGAAAATGTTTGAAGCATTTTGTAGGCAGTTAAATAATTTTTTTTATTTTCTGAAGTGAGTGACGAGCAGCTGCGCGGCGATTAACAGTTGATCCATTGGCTACATATCAGATCAATGTTGAATAGGCTACTACAAATTATATCCCAGTGAATAGGCTACAAAAAACAACTCAACAGTTAAAGCGTATATCAGTGTTTATTATTAAACGTAGCCTATAAAAACCATTGGAACAATAAGCACACGGAAGTGCGGAGAAACAGTTACGCTATTATTAACAGAGAAAACAGCTTGTCTTACCCGAGTATGCCTTGACTAAAATAAAATTGACCAAAACAGGCCATTCCAAGAATAATAATAATCAAGGGCGTATTTTTGTTTTGGACATTGGTGGGGACATCACAGATATTGCGTCAAGGATGCGCAATTACGCAACCGTGAGGTGTGGATATTGGTGGGGACATGTCCCCAGCGTCCCCACTAAATTCTACGCCCATGATAATAATAAAAAAACGTCCAATCACACAAAAACAGTCAGCCGCTTAACATGGCAACATGTCTTTTTAAGTCACTTTGCATCATGAAGGAAAAGAATCGCATCCACGGTTTCAGGGGCCAGTCCAGTCCTCCTCTCCTCTATTACTCTTCCAGTGGCGCTGAACGCACGCTCACTGCTGCTGCTGCTGCTGCTGGTAATAAAGCCTCTTTGAATTTAATTGAATTTAATTGAGAGAGAGAGAAAAAAAAGCCAGATCCCGGCCCGTATCAGAGCTAATGATGGGATAATTGGCCCGAGGCCCGACCCTCGGGCTGTCGGGCTTTCGGGCCCCGGGCTCCATTGCAGGGCTCTAATCCGGTGCGCCTTATGTATGAAAATAGACCCGTTCATTGACAGTGCGCCTTATAGTCCGGTGCGCCTTATAGTCCGGTGCGCCTTATGTATGAAAATAGACCCGTTCATTGACAGTGCGCCTTATAATCCGGTGCGCCTTATAGTCCGGAAAATACGGTAATTATTTTCAGCTTTTTTCCAGCTTACGTTCGTATATGTTGCTCCTCTGCTCTCTCTCTCTCTCTCTCTCTCTCTCTCTCTCTCTCTCTCTCTCTCTAAAAATGTCCCTCCATATTCCATGGGAAGATTTCTCTGTGGCCCACCACCCATTATCTCTCGAACCCCCACCCACCCACCACACACACACACACACACACACACACACACACACACACACACACACACACACACACAGCCTCATTATTAATTTTCCTTCCTTCCTTCCTTCCTTCCTTCCTTCCTGTCTTTCTCGGGCGCCCATCTCACTCGAGACTTTTCCTGGAAACCCAACTCTCTCTCAACTTCCTCAACTCTTTACCCCGTTTGTCTCCTCCTGTCTCCCTCCATCTCTCCTCTGACAGTCCAAGCAGCTGTGAACTCGCTCCCCAATACATCCAGGCACTTTAAATAAGCCCCCCCCACACACACACCCCCACTCAGTGCCTTTGACTCCCTGTCATATCGGCAAGTTGTTTGATGTTGCCGCGGCGACGGCATCATCCATCGATAATGGCTGTCCACTGCAAATTAAATGACTCTCTCTCTCTCTCTCTCTCTCTCTCGCTCTCTCTCTCCGCTCCCCTTGCACACTGAGACACAAAGATGAAGCTCTGGCAGAGGGGTAACCAGATGCTTCTCTCTCTCCCTCTCTGTCTCTCTGTCTCTCTGTCTCTCTCTCTCTCTCTCTCCCTCTCGCTGTCTATCTATCTCTCTCTCTCTCTCCCTCTCTCTGTCTATCTCTCTCTGTCTCTCTCTCTCTCTCTCTCTCTCTCTCTCTCTCTCTCTCTCCCTCTCTCCCACTTTATCTCTCGCCTCTCTCTCTCTCGTTCTCTCTCTCTCTCTCCCTCTCCCCTTTTTTTTAAGGCTTCGTAATTCATGAGGATGTCTCTCTCACTTGCTTCTCTTCTTTTTTTTTGTCTGGGTGAATATACATTTTGGGGGGGAGGAGGATGGGTGGGTATGAAAGCAGTAAAAGTGAACTGCAAATAGCCAAAAGCACAACTTTGATAAATATACTGTCAGTGTACACACACACACACACACACACACACACACACACACACACACACACACACACACCCTACAACCACACACAGTTTCAAAGCAGGTGCTGCGCCATATGAACCGTTATCTCCGTGCATTTTGTTGTTCAGTGTGGGAACAATATTTTTTTCAGTTCCACTTTTGCTCGATTCTGACATGAACTCTTTCTTACCCACGTTTTTTACTTTCTCTATCTTTCTCTTTCTCTTCTACTCCATTTTCCATCCATCTCGATTTTAACTGTAAGTTCCTGCCATGACCCAGAGATTTTCTACCACCTCGACCACTTCAAGCATAACACGCGATGGCCATTTACAGGGCGGACAGACAGACAGAGAGACAGACAGACAGACAGACAGACAGACAGTTGTCAACAGCTCTTACACTGCCACCCCTGCCTGGCTGGAAAGGTTAAAGTCATTCACACCTTCGACAATCAGCTCTCACTGTTCTCAATCATTTCAGCGCCAGTCGCAATACACACCCACACACAGGCACACACACACACACACACACACACACACACACAGACACACACACATACACACACGCACACAGACACACAAGAAAGTCTTGAACTTTTGAACTGTAAATTAACTGTTACAATTACTTTTGAACTTTTAAGCTGTGGTATTGGTAGTTTTCCGTGTAATTTCTGTTGCTAAAAAGGCTATTTCAATTCATTTAATTTTTATTTATTTTATTCCGCTCATGGTCATGTACAACTCCATAAATAGAAAAAAAGCGATTCACAATCAAAACACATCTCCATTTGTACAATTCATGACCAAAAAGGAGCAGGGAGAAGAAAGGTCTTATTTTCCTGCCCCTTACTCAAAACATAAATAAACAATAGAAATAGATGGTCTGTCAATTACAGTTACTTAGCAACCAATACTTATAGCAACATGAGAAAAGGAAGAATCAAAAGCCAAACAGAATAATTTACCATCAACTGAGGAAACAGATTACCTGACACTTCATATAATGTAATTTTTCTTTCTTTATACATTTTCTTGAACTGAAAGATATTTAAACAAACCTTTTAATCATTCTGTAGAGAATTCCACAGTTTGACACCAACCACTGAAGGACACATCTGCTTTAAAGCATACTGATGCTTAAAATTAAACGTCCTTCTTTGGTCTTCGCCCACAGAACTGAAAACAAACACCTTTTGTCCTCTGCTTTTTGCCCTGTGCATAGCTAATAATGTCTTGAACTCATCTAAATATTTCAATAGTCCTGACTTAATAAATAGTCTGTTGGTGTGTTCTCTTGAATCCACTTCATGAATAATTCATACAACTCTCTTTTCTGTAATGGCTTTATGTTGTGAACGTACGTGTTGCCCCACGCATGCAAAATAAGTACAGAATTCTCATTGCCTTGTAATCTAACACATACTTTGCTTTGTTCAAAACCAAAATATTCTTAGATGTCTTTGTTTTTACATGTGCTACATGATGTTTCCATGTCAGTTTGTCATCTATTATCACACCCACAAATCCAAATTCAGACACTCTGTCAATATAAACAGTGAAAGGGTTTCATCCTTTTTTTGATTGACAAAAACCATGGATTTAGTTTTGTTGAAATTTAAGGATAACTTGTTATCATCAAACCATCTTTACGTTTGGCCATTTCAATTACTATGCTTTCTGCTTTTAATTTGTCTCCTGAACAAAATAAGTTTGTGTCTTCTGCAAACAACACAAACTGCAATATCTTTAACATTTCACATCTGTAATATACAAAATAAAAAGTTTAGGCCCCAAAACTGAGCCTTGTGGGACACATTCAATCTGCATACACTCAGATGTATTACCAGCAAGCTGTATGTATTGTTGTCTGTTATCTAAATAGCTGCTTGCAGTTTGAAACTACTCCTCTCACACCATATGTATATAGTTTAGAAATTAAAATGGTATGATCTATGGTGTCCAATGCTTTTGTTGAATCAATGAATACCCCTACTGTGTATGTATTACTTTCTATTGCTGTTGCCATTTCTTCTGATATTTTCAGTAATGCTAGAGCTGTAGATCGATTTGTACGAAATCCATACTGACTCTCACTCATGTATTTTTTTCCATGAAAGTATCCAATTTTTTCAAACAGTTTTTCAAGCACTTTGGAAAATTGTGAAAGCAAAGACACTGGTCTGTAGTTAGTAAAGCTGTGTTTATCTTCCATTTTAAATTTGGAATAACCTTTGCGATTTTCATTCTGTCTATCTCATTTCAATTTTGTTCACCTCTCCAAGAAACATAAACTGCAACACTTTGCTTCCCCCATTCGAGCCACCCTGTGTTTGGCCATCATGATGTTTTTTAATACAATTTGCAAGATTAGGGCCAACATTTACAAAAAGGAATTAAACTTTATTATTGTCATTTATAAAATGACTGGGCAGACTTGTGGACACAGGTTTATTTCCTATTACATTGTTCCGACTTCTTTTAACATTTTGTTATAATATTCTTTCTTGGCATGTCTCATTATAATTGTCAACTTATTTTTATAATCCTTGTCTTGCTTTTCAGCAAATCTTTGTTTGAACTTTTATGAAGTCTCTGTAAATGTATTTTTCTTTTTGCATGCATTTTGTCAGCCGTTTGTTATCCAAGGCTTTTTATTATAACTGCATTTGCTTTTACACAGTATTGTTGGACAGTGTTTATCATACAGTGCTAAGTAGCTGTTTCAAAAATGTGTCATATGCAGCATTTACCTCTTCTACATAAACACCTCTGCAGTCTTCTTTTAGGAGGTAATTCCTGAGCTTATTTAATGCTTCGTCAGTCCTTACCCTTACAAATCTACTGCAATTTTCCTCCTCCGCTCTCTTTATTTGACAATCACATCTTGCAAATATAGGTAAATGGTCGCTTATGTCATTTATTACCATCCCACTTTTAACAGTGTTCTCCATGACATTTACACAAATATTGTCAATTAATGTTGTTACTGGGCTTGGTGATCGATGGGTATAGCCCTCTGCTATATAATGCATCCAGGAAGTCTGATGTTGTTTTATGTTTAGATACATTTAGGAGGTCGATATTAAAATATGCACAGATTATAAATGTTTTACTTTCATTCAGCCTATTCATTAATTCTTCCAAACTATCTTTAAATGTTTCTATGTTTGACTCCGGTGTTCTTATACACAAGTCACAACAATATTTGTGCATACATCCTGAAGACATTTTATTTATTCATTCATTTATTTATTTTTTCACACAAAGATCATGGAGAAACTTCCTGAGGTAGTAGAATGCTGGTTTATGTTCACAAAAGGTTTAGGTTCTAACCTGCTGGCATATGGTTCAGCCCCAATACACAAAAACCTGTGTTCTTATTTCTAATTTCTTCTTACTCAAAATCATACAGATATGATTCAGGGTAAGTGTGTGTGTGTGTGTGTGTGTGTGGGTATGGGGCTAAATAACGCTCATGGTTATTAACCGATAACCATGAGCGTTTGGTGACATCCTAGCCTACACACCCTCTCACCCCCAACTCGTCACATATGGACACTTGGGTAGGATACTGAGCAGATATGGACACTGAAGCATCCATATGTGACGAGTTGGGTACCCATTTTTCAACGAGCAGGCTAGTCCGATAGATTTTCAAGGAGCTCCCTCAACGTTGGTAAAAGACAACATGAGATCATGGATCATGGTTAGGGTTAGGGAAAGGGGTCAGGGATGGGTTAGGGTTAGGGTTAGGGATGGGTTGAGGGAGCTCCTTGAAAGTCTGTCTAAGCCTGACTACCCTGCTCGTCGACAAATGACGCTGAAGGGGAACCCAACTGGTCACATGTGGATGCTTGCGGTGTCCTCCCAACCGGGAGTGAGAATGCGTCGTCCTCCTTGCACACACTGCGCCACATCCCTCCTGTCCTCGGCTTACTGTGTGCTCGTCGCCAGAGAGACATTTCCTGTCAATAATTAATAATTAATAATTAATAAGGACACGTTGGACTATTGGGCTCAGTGCCACGGCCGTTAATATACAATGTCTATGCACATCGGCCCGGGTGGTGTCGTCTTCTGGAAGGGTTTGTGTGTGCGTGTGTGACCTTGTGTGTGTGCATGTGCATGTGTGTGTGTTTCTGTGTGTGAGTGTGTGTTTGTGTGAGTGTGTGTGTCCGTGTGTGTGCATGTGTGTGTGTGTGTGGTTTACCCAGTGATGTCGTCATCTGGAAGGGTCTGTGTGCGTGTGTGTGTGTGTGTGTGTTTGTGTGTTTGTGTGCATGTGTGTGTGTGCGTGTGTGTGTGTGAGTGTGTGTGTGTGTGTGAGTGTGTGTTGTGTGTGTGTGTGTGAGTGTGTGTGTGGTGTGTGTGGTGTGTGTGTTGTTTTCCCAGTCAAGCGTGTTAATAGACCCACCGTCACAGTTATAGTCTCTTGAGTTTTACAGGCCCAACTTTACAGATTAATTTAATGACGACTGATGCCTAAGTCATTCGAAAGACAAGGCACCATTTAACTGTGTGTGTGGGTGTGCGTGTGTGTGTGCGTTCATGTACGTGCATGTGGGTGGTTGTACAGCAAATTGGTGCATTCACCGAGTGGATAGTGTTGATATATGTTCCTCCTCCTCCTACTCGCTACGTTCCTCCCACTGCTCTCACCATCCGGCCTGATCTGTATCACGCTAGATAGCACGGCTAGCATCTACACATGCTATTTTTCAAAAGCGCGGAGAAAATGTAATTTTTTTTGTCATTTTGTCGGGCTTCTCAAAACTAATTCCACGTGGTGGATGGGGATTTGCAGAGAGGTCATGAGATGTAATGGAGAAGGATTTGCATTGCGCTAGTTTTAACTAATTTGTCGCCCATCCAACTCCCAAATTAAATTAAATGAATCAAATATCAGACACCTCATATGTTCAAGACAATATCAGAGGGGAGCTGTAATCATCGTTTATGTGGCAGCCCGTTCAAGGAGGTTATTGCTGCGAGAGAGATTTTTTCCTGAGAAGGATGAGACAGCTTTGTTGAAAATGTATAGCTCAAAGCGTACAAATTCATTTTCTCTGCAAATACGCAACAAAGTCGCAGACTTGGATAGACATACCAGTCACAGGATATGGTGGCAATTGAAACTGATCCAGACATCACAACACCTCTAACCTCCTCACTCTTTTCTCTGCCTTTAGTCCATGACATTTCTTAACATATTATTGGAATCTCCTCTCTTTCTCTCTCTCTCTCTCTCTCTCTCTCTCTTCTCTCTCTCTCTCTCTCTCTCTCTCTCTCTCTCTCTCTCTCTCTCTCTCTCTCTCATCTCTCTCTACTCTCTCTCTCTTCCTCTCTCTCTCTTCTTCTCCTCTCTCCTCTCTCCTCTCCTCCTCTCTCCTCTTCTCTCCTCTCTCTCCTCTCCCTCCCTCTCTCTCTCCTCTCCTTCTCCTCTTCTCCCTCCCCCTCCCCCCTCCCTCCCTCCCTCCCTCCCTCCTCCCTCCCTCCTCTTCCCCTCCCCCTCCTCCCTCCATCCCTCCCTCTCTCCTCTCCCTCCCCCTCTTCTCTCTCCTCCCCTCTCCTTCTCTCCCTCTCTCCCTCTCTCTCCTCTCCCTCCTCCTCTCTCCTCTCTCCTCCTCCTCCTCCTCTCCTCTCCTCCTCCTCCTCCTCCCTCCCCTCCTCCATCTCCTCTCTCCCTCTCTCCACTCCTCCTCTCCCCATCACCCACTCTACCACCACCACCACCTCCACCACCTCCTCCTCCTTCTCCACCACCCACCACCCCACCACCACCATCACCTCCACATCACCACCATCACCACCCACCACCACCACCACCACCACCACCACCACCACCACCACCACAACAACACCACCATCACCACCACACACACCACCCCACCACCATCACCACCACCATCCCCACACACCACCACCACACCAATCCAGTATTATTATATATAGAGAAAGACTTGTGTTGTAACCTCCCCTTCTCACCTCTCACCCGTTCATTTTCCTTTCCTGTTGTCCATCCCACTCACCCTAACCCTGCACACACACACACACACACACACACACACACACACACACACACACACACACACACACACACACACACCTCATTCTGTCATGCTGTTCTCCCAGCCCTGTCCCTGTCCACCACATCCTCCCTCACGCTCGTAAATCTGTGTCCTCCGGCCCCCCGCCGCCCGCCCCCTTTATCCCCTTAGTCTTAGTGTTGCTCTTTACTGTTCCATATTTATTACCTGGAAGCCTCCCTCGCCTCCCCGCACGCACCTTACTGAAGCTGAATGTCGACGAAGGAATTCATTGGGTTTTCGGCCTGTGTCTTTCCGTCTCCCTCCCTCCCTCATCACTTTCTCTCTCTCTCTCTCTCTCTCTCTCTCTCTCTCTCTCTCTCTCTCTCTCTCTCTCTTTCTCTCCTCACCACCCATCCGTTTGAATGCTCACTAACCAAGCCTCTTCTCTCGCCCTCTCCACCCTCGCTCTCCAATCTCCTCCAATTTCTGCCTCTTCTGTGACTCATCTTATCCCTGCTCTTTTCTCCACCTCCGCCACGCTGTTCCTTCGTTCCTCCATCTCCCTCCGTTCACGCAGCTATTGCTCGGCAATAATGCAATCATGCAGAGCCGTGCAGACACACAGTACACACTTCATGTACAGATACAGCCACACATGAAGCACACCAACACATATACACACCCACGCACACACACACACACACACACACACACACACACACACACACACACACACACACACACACACACACACACACACACACACACACACACACACATGAACACACACAAACACACACACACACACACACACACACACACACACACACACACACACACACACACACACACACGCACACACACACACACACACACACACACACACACACACACACACACACACACACACACACACACACACACACACACACACACACACACACACACACACACACACACACACACACACACACAACGACCCCCCCACACATATTCACAGGTGGGCTCTTTGGCAGATGGTCCATTCTCGGCACCGGTTCACCAATCCTACAGCGGTTCTCTCCTCTGGATTCTTCTTCTTTTCTATGTATTTATTCTTTCTCCCTCTGTTTACTTATCTCCATCAAACTAGTGCCTGTCCTTCTGATGGAGTCTGCCCCCCCCCCCCCACACACACACACACACACATAAATTCAGGCCCAGAGGGTGTCTTCGTCATCGGCTGGTTTTTGAGGTATTGACGTTCCCAGGGAGAGGGTCCTGGTTATCTGTCAGGGGGCTGGGGCTGCTGGAGTGTAATGGCTCTGTAATTGGATAAGATATGGGATTGTTGGGTGGTGGGGGGTGAGGGGGTGAGGGGGGGGTGAATTTCTATCTTTTTTCCTCAACAGTGTTTGATTCCTTGCTCTCTGTGACTTTTCTCTTTGGGTCTTTTTCTTTTCTATTATTTTTCGGTTTTTTCCGTATACGCAGCCACCTGTGTCTGTGTGCATGTCTGTGTCTGTGTGTGTGTCTGTGTCTGTGTCTGTGTGTATGTGTGTGTCGGTGTCTGTTTCTGTGTGTATGTGTGTGTCTGTGTCTGTGTTTATGTATGTGTCTGTGTGTGTGTCTGTGTGTATGTGTGTGTCTGTGTCTGTGTGTGTGTTTGTGTTTGTGTGTCACTTTTGTGTTTCATCTGATCAGTCGTAACAAAGCCCGTTGATCTTGTCTCCGCCCCCTTCATCCACCCTGTGCCACCACACTGCCTGACTACAGACAGGTCTGTAGTCTAGACCTTGCCCTAGACTACAGACCTGACTACAGACCGTCTAAACCAGGGGTGCCCAATACGTCGATCGCAAAGGAAGTCTGGGTAGATTGCATGCCATTAAAAAAAATTTGATGTTATAATTCATCGGATGAATGATAACAGAATTTAGTGGGGACGCTGGGGACATGTCCCCACCAATATCCAGCGATATCCATCCCCCCCCCCCTCCCGGATCAGAACCGCAAATTAACGGAGCCCCCCCCCTCCCCCCCTTTATATGAAGTATACTCGGGATATATTTAGCATTTTTAGTGTAGGTAGATCATTTTGGCTTGGTCATTTTAAAAGTAGCTCACAACTTGAAAAAGTGTGGGCACCCCTGGTGGACTACAGACCGTCTAGACCTAGACCTAGCTGTCTACAGGCCAGGGCACAGACCATCGAACAGGGGTTAGACCAAATGTTCTTCTTCTTCTTCGTCTTATTATTATTATTATTATTATTATTATTAGCATGTATTTATTATTTATTGTGCCCTAACCCTGACCCAGACACCGATCGACAGGGATGAAAGCAAGAATTGGGGGAATCCTGAGCAGAGAGAGGGAGAGAGAGAGAGAGAGAGAGAAAGAGAGAGAGAGAGGGGGAGAGAGAGGGAGAGACAGAGAGACAGAGACAGAGAGACAGAGAGACGGAGGGAGAGAAAGCTATTTATGGTTGGCGATAAGGAAAAATGTATTATTCATAGTGACACTCAGAACGCCGAATTCCTCATCATATTCGGATGCATGTCTAGATGCTTCTATCTGGTTATTCAATTCCAAACTGCGCATTGTAGGTTTATTACATTGAACTTTATGGGAATTGGAGAGGGGATGTCACATTACAGGCGATAGTTTCACAAATTGATTCGTCTCATATCTCATGACCACATTTCATGACAAAGCAACGCCGCGCAAAATATGAAATTGAACCACCGGACCAACGGCCTCACATCTGTTTTTTTAATCATCCCATTTGAAGCTCACTTCTGACAGGATTTGAGCGATATTTCCACTTTTGAATGTTAATATCCATCGTTCATATTGCAGTCAATGGAGTCAGTTCACGTTTCTGAAAGATGAGGGAGATTGTTTGCTATCTTGATGATTTTTCTTATTATAATTTTTTTAAATTTTTTATTCAACGCGACAAAACCGTACGCGTTCACAGCAGGGAACACCCTTTTGATTCAGCTTGCTGTAGAACCCTGTTGCAGCACAACCTCGAAGAACAGCTTTAAGTAAACTTTAATTAATTCCTTGGAAGTGGTGTGTGAAGTCCAAAGAACACAATAGTCATTAATAATCAAATTAAATCAAGCGATCTGATTGGTTCGTAGCCGTGATATAATAGCCAACTTGTTTTGCTGACTGAATATATCTACCTATTACCTATATTTTTACATTTAGACACACTGTAAATTTGTAAATTTGTTATTTTATTTTTATTATTTTATTGTTTATTTCTCTACTGTTTATTCTATTGCGATGCAACCTCTGGCACAAGAATTTCCTTCGGGATCAATAAACTTTTATCTTATCTTGTACCACGGCTATGTGTTAGGCCCGTACCCCGAAAACAGAAGCCTGTGTGACGAAACCAAAACAGAGAAGACGGACTCAGACACGTCTATAAGGTTCCAAGGGTCAGGGAACATAACTAGTAGGGATATATATATATACTAGGGGTGGTACGGTTCATGAAAAAAACCGAAAACCGTTTGGTTGGCTTGTCTCGGTTCGGAGGATGTGTGCGTTGTACGTTTCGACAGTTCATGGCATGCGCAGCCTCGTGACCGGATGTGACCTCAGACAGTGTGTTTCCCTTTCGCGCAAAAGACGAAAAAGTCGAAAAAGTCGAAAAAAAAAGCATGGGTATCCTCTGGCAAACAGCTGCTCGAAATCGCTTAAAAATGCCCAAGTCAAAATGATCTACCTGCACTAAAAATGCTAAATATAACCCCAGTATACTTCATATAAAGGGGGGGGGGGTGCTCCGTTAATTCGCGTTTCTGATCCGGGAGGGGGGGGGGGATGGATATCGCTGGATATTGGTGGGGACATGTCCCCATCGTCCCCACTAAATTCTGTTATCATTCATCCGATGAATGACAACATAAAAAAAAAAATTCATGGCATGCGATCTACCCGGACTTCCTGTGCAATATGTCGATTGCGATCGACATATTGGGCACCCCTTTCCCCCCCACCGGCCACCGCATTTGCTTGAGTGTTGACCCTAAAACGGTGATACGAAACGAACCGTGGGTTTTGTGAACCGTGCCACCCCTAATATATACCTATATATATATATATCCAAAGACAATAAAAAACTATACTAGTAATAATAATTCTATCTATATCTAATAACTAATGAATATATATATATATATATATATATGTGTATCTAAGATAATAACTAACTAATAATACTAACTACACCGATATCTATTTTCTATATAATATATATATATAAATAATGAATATATATATATAGCTATAAAAGAAAATAAATATCCAATACTAATCTACCAAACCAAAAATACTTAACGAGGGGTTTATGGTGAGTCAGGGTAGTCCGGTGGTCAGGGGGGGTTCTGTGGGGGATCCGTCTGCGGGGGAAAAAGGGGTATCCAGGGAGAGGGGCGTGGAGAGGGTCCGAGGAGGGTAGGGGTCAGTAGAGGGACGAGGGAGCCACTGGAGGGAGGAGCGAGGAGCGTGGAGAGGGTGCGAGGAGGGGAGGGGTCCATAGGATGACGAAAGGAGCGAGGAGCGAGGAGGAGGAGCGAGGAGCGAGGAGCGTGGAGAACACAGGTTCGACGGGGTAACACAGAGACGAGGAGTACATGGGAGCCAGGAAGGAGAACACAGGGAGCTAGTGACGAGGGGGTCGTACGTTCTAGCAACCTGTATTGTTCATGAAGGGCTTAAGTAGCCGCTGTGTCTTGATTATGATTTGCCGCACCTGGTGAGGCGGCGCCTTGTTACTGCCGAGCGTGTCTCGCTCCCTCGGGTGTCTCCGGCATGACTCGGGCTGGGATCCCGACTCGTGGTACGCTCTGGGGAGGAGCGCACCACAACATCTATGATTCTCATTCCTTTTCACAATTGGTATCACTCCGCCTGTGAGGGGATAACAAGTGTGAACCCTCTCTCCAGAGCTACTGGCGACCGACACTCGGTGA